>JAVJGJ010000014.1:119221713-119259923 GCA_035590215.1 Microhierax caerulescens
TCTGCTGTGGGGACAGGCTGGGAGAGCTGGGGTTGCTCAGCCTGGAGAAGGCTCCTGGGAGACCTCAGAGCAGCTTCTAGCACCCGACAGGCCGACAAGAAAGCTGGAGAGGGGCTTTATACAAGGGCATGTCGTGACAGGACAAGGGGTGATGGCTTTAAGCCGAGAGAGGGTGGACTTAGATTATATATTAGGAAGAAATTGTTTACTATGAGGGTGGCGAGGCATGGGAGCAGGCTGCCCAGAGCAGCTGTGGGTGCCCCATCCCTGGCAGTGCCCAAGGAGCAGCCTGGGCTGGGGGAAGGGGTCCCTGCCCCTGGCAGAGGATTGAGACTAGGTAGTCTTTAACATCACTTCCAGCCCAAACCATTCTGTGATTCTATGATTATATGCACAACTGCCTCTCTGGAATGGGAAAATCAATTGTGAGTATAACCGCCCTCTCACTGCACACACTACTCGAAAGTCAGTACTGCTCCTGTAGGAAAATCTGATGTTAGAGATGGTACAGTACAAACAAGTGCTTTTTGGAGCTAGGCTGCAGCTCCAAGCCCTGGGCTTAGAAAATCTCGTTCTGTTAACGTTACGCACTGTGAGTTGCCTGATTGAAGTTCAGTCGGGCTGTTTGCGCTGCATGAAGCTAAGCAGGCAGGGGGGGCTTTGAGGGGCTGGGGGCTCGCGCAGTGAGCGGTGGGCTATAACTGTGCTCCCTCAAGCAGACAAGGGGACAACTAATAACTGCCTCTGCGATAAGGAGCTGTTTGTCTAAAGTCGTGCCTGCCTGGTCTTCAGGGCTGACAGCTTTTCTCTGTGCAGAGTCCGGGAGAGCTGAAGGGCAGCTCTCAGCGTCTGGGTCGGTGCGTTAGCGTGGCGTTAGCTGCCAGGAATATTTGCTGCCACGCAGCCACCTTCTGCCTTTAGTATGCCACGTGGATTTGCCCTCATAAGAACGGGAGAAAGGCTGGAGGAGGTCAGCCCAGGGCTTCACCTAGCCCAGCGCCCCGGCTCTGCTGCTGTCCGATAGACAGCTCGCAGGGAAGGTGTGCGAGGGAAAGGGCTGCCATGAAATGACTCACATCCGACAACGGACACCTGAAAATGGTCAGGCACCTTCTGGCAAGGCAGTTACATCCAAGCTGTTATGTCTAATAATAACTGAATGTGAATGAATGAGTCCAACTATTTTTGAACAAATATATACCATCGAGTTCAGCGCCCTGTGGCAGTGAGCTGCTGTACCATTTTTCTTAGAGTCACAAGCCATCTTTTAACTGCTGTTCTCTTATTCCAGAAAGCTAATCATTTATTGCTGGTTTTCCCTTGAAGCCTCTGAGACCAGAGGCAAGATTTTGCCCGTCTTCCATTCTACCGACCAGTTGCCTCTGTGGCTGCTGCCCGTCTTGCCTCGCGTCTGCCCTGTGACCGCCTGCGTCAGTGCCCCCCCCCCAACCCCTACACCTCCACGCAGTGGCCCGGGGTAGGTAAACATCTTTGCCAAGGTAGGTTCTGGTGGCAGTATCAGATAAAACTGGAACCAGGCCAAATCACAGCATTACTGTGCAGCGTTTCTCTGGAGATAGCAGGAATCCCTCTTTTAAAAGCTGCCGGATTTTATGCAGGTGATTGAATATTCCCTTCTTCCCTGAAGTGGCAAGGTCTGCTGGTCCTCAGGAGGAACCCAGCTGCCAGCAAACCCACCACACCATGCTAGGCAGAGGGGGCTCGCAGTTTTCCTTTACGTCTGTCCATGTTCAGATGGGAATTTCTTTGCAGCTCTTGTTGAGCTGGTTGGATTGGAGTGGAAGAAATCAACTTCCACAGCAGCCTGAAAACAGCAAGGCACAGAAAAGGACCCTCTGCTGTGCCCAGATATTTAATGAGACTTAAAAGACAGGTCAGATGACATTCCAAGGCGTTTTCTTACCTTTTTTTCAGTAGATTTCATTGTTCCTCACCTTGATGCAGGTGAACTCTGAGGATGTTAAGTGACTCAGGCTGCAGTTTTTTTGGTCAATATAAAGGCTGTTTATTTGTCTTCCTGACAAATGTGCATCAGCAGCTTCATTATCAGAAAAGAAAAAAAGGTGGACCTGGTACTCATGGGGTACTCCTGTTAGATATAATTCTCTTATTACTGTTGGCCTTAAAATGCTTCAGTATGACAAGATCAGAGCCAGTGTCATCCTTTTTTATTTAAATTTAATTTACACAAAATAATGTTCTTCTTGCTCCATTTCTTCCAATTCCCTCTCTTTTCCTTCTCTGTTCATTTTTCTTTATAATTTCAAAGTTAGTCCCTTCACCAATGTCACCCCCTTCCACAGTCCCACATTTCACCTTTGCAAAACACAGCAAGAAGCCATCCATTTATTCTGTGTGTCATTTGTAGCTATTTTTTTTTTAATTAAAAATAAGATTTTGCAGATTGAGTTGCACTGCCATTCAGCAGATGTCATTCAAAGCTTTCACAGAGACAAAAATAGTTGGTCTTCTCTGTTGTCTGACTTACTTTCCTCTAGCATCATTGATGCCTCTCCTGCTGGTGTACCCTTCCAGCAAAAGCATGCATCACAGCATGCCTTTCTTTGTGCCATTTTTTTAACCTTCACAGACCCCACTGGCCTTTCTTTAGCTGGCTCATGGTGGCTTCAAAGGTGAGTTCGTAACTCTGATAGGTGGGACTGTGGTGTGTGGTTTAGGTCCTGTAGGTCTATGCTCAAACACCTGTCTGGATCTGGGTAGGGGACAGTAAGATGAACAGTGGCATGTGGAGCGCTGCTTTAAACCACACACACTCCAGTCAGCAGCTGGGACCAGCTGAGAAGCTCCCTCCCTCCGTTTTTAATTGTTATTTAAGCATTACTGCAGACAAATGGCTTTATAAAAAAAAAAAAAAAAGAAAAAACAACCCACAACGATTTCTGACTCTTCTTCACGTCCATCCTTCCCATTCAGTAGCTGCTCCCCTCTGCTTAGGGAGCAATGCCTGCTCCACGCATCCAACAAGCGCCTTTGGGAAAAGATGTCACAGCAAAACCTTCAGCAGACTGGCCACACCGAAAGCAAGGGCTTATTCTCTGACACCTCGAGCAGATGCAGCTAGAGGCAGAGACGGGGGTAGGTGTCCCCGAGCTCCTCTGAGCTGGCGAGCATGCCAAGAGTTCACCCTTTGCCAGCCCACCAACGCGCTGCCATGCTGCACTGTTCGGTCCCCTGAAAATCTCGTTGTACAAAAATTATAGGCTCCATAATAAACCACCCCCCCTGGCTTTCTGACAGAAACATCGTTGGCTCCTATTATAAAAATAACATATACCCCAGGCATGTAACAGAAAGAAATTCCTTTCTTGGAACTCAGGTAATGAGGCAGCCAAGCGTGGCTCTTGCTGGGTGTAACAGGAGTTAGTGCTGAAGCTACACAGCTAATGTATTAATGCATATGTATATGGCTGATTATGTATTATTACTACAATTAAGGAATATTGCCAGTGGAATACAATGTTATGACAGTGTAACGTTCTCCAAACTACCCTCTTGGCAGGTATAAAAAATAAATGGAAAATCTGGAGACAAAAGGGCCATGAATTGCACAGCGGATGAATTTGGCCCACCTACCCCGCTAACGTAATGCAGTTGGCTCTGGCACGTGGTGCTGGACCATGGGCTTGTACCACAGCATCACCTCCCTGTGACAACCATTTGGTACCTGTCTGTAGTCCCAGTCACCGTAACTTGCAGTGTCACAGCCCAGAAGAGCAAAACCTGGAATCTGGACCCGGCTGAGTTTAACACGGATGTTTCCTTTGGGTTTTTTTGTTTTTTTTTTTTTGTTTGTTTGTTTGTTTTTTCCCTGTGCAAGATCTTTTGGCTCACTAAAGCGGGAATTAAAAGCAAAAGAAACACCCTAATGTGGGTTTTGCTGCAGCCCTGCTGAATCATTGTGTTTAAAAATGAATCATATGCATTTGTCTTCTGCTGAACTGGGGCTCAAGCTGGGGTTTGAATAGCTAATGCTCCAAAAGACGTTTAATATCAGGGTCACATCATGGCCCAACACAGCCCCTCAGGGGTCAAGGCTACTTTGCAAGTTCGAGAAGAGCCACTCCTGGCAGCCAGAGCCCAGCCTGTAGCACTGAAGAAAACCGGGCGCAGCTGGACAAGGTTGTCTTTTGGTGGTAGGTCTGTGCCCAGATGTTTGCATGGATGCCATCTCGGGAGATGCTGCAAGGAAAGGCAAAAGGAAATAAAGAATAATTGCCTGTAGGTTTTCTAATCTACCCAGCACCTCCTCACCATTCACTGCTGGAAAAACTCTGTAGCACAGAGTGATGCTGATTTACACCAGGCACAAATCTGGCCGTTAAAATCTTTGTGTGCTAGAAATTGCCTTCTCTTTACTAGCTCAATTTACGCAGATAGGTGAGTGCATCAGGGTAGAGAGCGGCTGTAGGAGAGCAGCGATGAGCCCCTACTGGCTTCTAACAGCAGCATTATGTTAATAGTTATTGAATGAGGTGAAAATAAGCTGAGGGGAAGCATGAGAGGAAAATTCAGGGGCAAGTGGCAGAGCTCAGTGAGCTGCATCATTAAGATGCTGGAAGAGATAGAGAATGAACATCTGCAGATCACAAACACATTTTGCCAGGCTCAGAACTGCAGAGAAGTTTGACAGTCTCTCTCCTCTCCTGTGCTCAGACATACAGAGTTCCTTTAAAATAAACCCATTATAAAACATTCCAACAAGACCAGCTCAGAAGAAAATCTATCCCAAGGCCTTGCTTAGCTAAAGCTATACCTTTTAGCAATTTAATAATGATATAGTCTGGTGGACAGTTATATTCTATGCTTAAGGAAAACTTTTATGGTCTAAAGAAGCTTTGAAAAAAAGAAAAGCAGTAAGCTCAAATTTTCTCCAAGTGGCAAAGAAAGTGCATAGATAATATGGGCTTTTTTCCAAATCTGTTTTCCTCTCTCTTCTCATTAGTTCCATCCTTGGTGTGTGTAATTTAGAAGTCTCTAACAGACAGCACAGCAAGGCTGCAAGAAAGCACTGCTACAGAAGTCAGGGCTGCTCCCAAGTAAGCCCTGGCCAGACCCTAGGCTCCGATGGGTGTCCAAGCCTAGGGAAGGAATTCCTCTTACTGCTGGCCAAAGGCTGGTCCACAGCTTCCCACCCTACAGACCTTGAAACTACAAAGGAAATGTGTTGTACTTATAAACTAAATAATATGCAAAATTTGTTACGAGACGGGAGTTTTGTTCTGGTTTGTGTTTTAACCAGATAGCAGGGGGCTCCTGAGGGGGTTGAGCTGCCTCTCAGCCCTGCAGTTGGGCTGACAAAGTTGGCACCATGAACTCAAATAGTTTGTCCCACGACATTTTAGGGAAAGCTCCCCTTAGAAGCTCTTTGGCTCTTTTTTCAGTGCCAGACTGCAGTCACTGAGAAAAGCTTGTGTCTTCCTTGCTGGTGTGTAGATTCCTCTAAGCCAACAGTTCACACGTTGCCTCACAACCACGAGCTTGCAGCAGCTCATCAGGACTTATGGTGTGGTTCTCATCCATCTTCCCCACGGCACTCCCCTAAGTCAGATCCGTACATGCATGCAGGGAAAGAATAACCTCTTGTCAGCTATTACACACTAATTATTTAATATTTACAATATTTAAATATTTACACATTAATATCTGTATGTTAAATGCACATCAGCTGTATAGGAGTGAAGGCAGTGGGTTGACTGACATTGATAACAGGCAGCTGTGGCCTTGCCGCAGAGGCAGTGGGTTGATGGACATGGACGATGAGCAGCTGTAGCTCGTTCCTGCTAAGTGGTTAAATAGCCCTGAGGAGCGTGGAAGAATGAGGCTGGGTGGGGGAGGGGTGGTGTGGTGTGGTGTGGCCTCTGGAGGAAGGACAAACAGCATGGACAGTAGACTGACCAGTGGTAAAGCCTTGTTGCAGCCTACCAGTTTGTTTGTGCTGCAGCAACTGGTGCCCTGCGTGAGGCTGACCGAGTTGACTCTGGCTACAACAGATATGCGCTATTCATTTTGTGATCCTTGCTAGCAAAGAGATTTCTGGAAAGGTTTTTCCTCATGTGTTCTTACTGCATCTTTCTGGGACCCGCTACCCACAAGCAGCCGCTGGCTGGTGCCGGAGTTGTGTGGGCTCGATGAGAAGAGTGTTTCTGGGAACAGACTGTCAGACTTTCTGTCCCTACAGCCCATACATCAGTAGTGCACGTTCAAAACATGGTGGTGGTCTCTGCCTGCTGCCCGTGGACTCTGCTTTTGTTATTTTATTTCTTTTAGATCCTTGAGTCTTGGTTTTTCTTGGGTTTTTCTTTTGTAAGACTGTTACGTTAACAGACTGTACCTCCTCCTAGCAGCCCATGAATGTTAATATTTTAATGTTTATTTTCATATCCCGCTTGACTGTCAAAAAAGTAGTATTTAGCAGTACACTTGATTTAGTGTGATGTATTAAAGTAGTACTATCTCAGAATAAATACATTATGCCTCTCATGCATGATATGAAATTTAGAAAGGAGCCATATGCCATAAAGAAAGGGGGAAAAAAAAAAAAGAGAAGAAACAAATAGCCATGGATGCCCAGCAACCAGATTGATGCAAATTGGTGTAAGCTTCATTGGAACAAGAGGGAAAGAAAATCAGTTTGCATAAATAACACTCCTCCTCCTTGCATGTTGATATTGTTTGGATGGGTGTTTATGGGACGATGGAGGTGTCTTTCATTTCTTTGGGGAGGGAAAGTTGTGCACACTGATGAAGAACAGAAGATTAAAAAAATAAAACAGCCTTAACGGAATATCGGGGCCTCTGCTAGTACTCTCTCAGCCCAGGGAAACTGTAAGCGAGTGTATGAGAACAAACGGCCAGTGTTTGCAGGCTTGCTTTCTGCATTTCTGAGTCAGGGAACAGCGGGTTAGGCAGGACCTCAAAAGGTCAGACTGAGAAATTTGCAGCCAAAAGTATTTGGTGGTTGCTGCAACAGAGAATTAAAAAAAAAAAAGGAATAAACTAAAAGCAAAACTGCCCGTGCACGATTTGGACAATTAAATATTCCTCACACTTGCAAGGGTTCCACGTGCTTAGCACTTACACCTCGGGTCCGGCTGGGCCAGACCCCTGCCACCTGCAAGTCCGTGCCACACCAGTGCTTGTCCCTTTCCTTTTTGCAGAGGGAGGCAGCCCAGTAAAGCAAGAAGCACCAATGTGGACAAGTTAGCTTGTTGTGTTTGGCTGATCTAGTTCTTTTTAAGAGAGTAGAGCGCCACATGTACTGCCACGCAGTGAGCAGAAGTTCCTTTTGCTTTCTAATGTCATAAATAAAATTAAATATTCTTTCTTTGGCTTTTTGACATCATAGCAGAAAATGACATGGCACTAATATTATCCTCCTGCAATCAGGTTGTTTTACACTGAAGAGATCAGCTGTATGTATGAACAGGTGGAGCAAGCTGTGAATCTTCTTCAGGCTAATAATATTTTTATTTTCAATTTTTTTCTAAGGATTCTTTACCCATAACATCTTTTTCCTCAGAAGAACACTGATGGCAAAACCATCACGCTATACTTACACATTTGCTATTGTTTTATTTTGGAATTCATAATAACCGGGACTCTCGGAAGCACTCTGTGTTGACCTCATTCAAATCCTATCGGCATTACACGGCTGCAAGAACACGCCACTTTGGAAAAAATCCACCTCAGAATCACTTAAGCTCTATTTCCACATGACAGTAAATCTAATTTTAAGGCGCACTGTAGAGAATCAAAACGCCACGGCCACATGACGTGAAGCGCTGACCCTGTACAATGTCTCCCTGTCAATCCAAGTTGCTCAAAAACGTGGCGGAGGAGCCGTTGTTCCAGCAGGCTCCGTCTCGGGAAGGCACCCGCGCGCTGCCAGTAGCTGCGATAAAGCTGAAACGCAGCTCCAGACGGAGGCCCCGCGTTGCCAGGCTTTATGTCGGTGGTTCTGGATAGCTGTAGAAGCGTGGCTGAGTCCTTGGGTCTGCTCCTGTGGGACCTCCGCAGCGGGGCGAGCGTGTCCCCCACCGTCCGTACGGGCAGCGGGGGGGCCGTGCCTCCCGCCACGAGAACAGAGGCATCCTTGTGATCCACACAGTGTCCCGCGTTCACCTGGTGCTCACCCAGCAAAAGGAAGGGGGGTCTTCCCGGGTTCATGGCAGTGTCACGTGCATGGCGGAGTGTCCTTTGGGGATTTCATTTTGGGTCAAAACTGAGAAGAGTCAGACTGCGGCGCCAGTGCTGTGTTGCTGTAGATGCTGAGCTCATCTTTAGGTTTTAATCTACTTTACCAGCTACAAAAGAATCCTCTAATGCCGTAGACTCATGCCAACTGTCAAAAAATAATCTGAGCAGCAGAGTATGATCTGCTCCATTTGTCAGATTTGTGAAGTTAGGGCCCTTTCTCGCATTCCCTCTGCCTAGTTTCATTGTAATAAATTCGGATTGCATGTCAATTACTGCAATTTATGACTGCCCATCTCTCCATTCTGAATATGTATGTGATTTTAATTTAAGGCTTCCTTACTGTATAATATTTATTATCAGTTCTCTATTTTAACTGGCATCGAGATAACTACTATTTTACACTCTTCTAATGTCTTCTCTTTTCAAGGTCATCAGTTTCGCAACATCGCTGAAAATGAAGTAGGACGTATGGTTCTGTTTAATCAAATTTCATGCTCTGTTGCCTCCTTCTTATGGCCTCTGTGCTAATTGATCAAGTTTTCAATTAAAGTCCTCCATCTTTGTTTTAATTCTTTGTTAAGGTTTTTATTCCATTACATGGTTTCATGAGATCGAAGTTGTTACAAGTGCAAACCGTCTCTGCCTTCCAACTGTCTAGTTACTATGATTTAGCTATATAGTTCTTCTCATTTCCCCTTTCTTATTATTAAAACCCTCAGTGGACTAGCTTAATCTGTTGGATTTAGACTTAAAGTCCAGAAATTTGATTCATCCATCAAGGAGAGATTAGTTTACCTCATGAATTGTTGTGGCTAAAAATCTCTCCGTACCTCAGCACCTTCCAGGCATCGCGCTCAGCCACAATTAAGCAGAACGCTCTTCCTAAAGAAATATTGAAATGATTCTCACTAATAAATGAGGCCATGTCAGGCGTGCACAGAAGACGCTGCCTTATGGAGAGGTTTTCCTAACGAGCAGTGATTCTGTTTTCATTCTTTTATTGTGTTTATATGGATCAAGTAAACATTAATACGGCAAATATGTATTGATGCATGGCGATGATTACTCGTTCTGTAGTTTATAAGTCTATGTTTCAGAGCCTAAGTAGGAATTTATGAAATGTGTTTTGAAATCCACTAGCTTGTTCATTTTTTAAAAATCAAATAATCTCTTGAATCAAATGTATTTTAAAAGGCCAAAGAAATATGCTGACAGAATCCATATAAACACAATTTTTTCCAGGGAGGCTTTGCTCAGTTAGGGACAGTTCTTCAATTTAAAAGGTGGACTTTTTACTTACATGCTGATAGTTTCGATTCTGATGAAAATATAGACCAGATCATTCTCTGAAAAAAAATGCAATGACTGTCAGCAGTCTTAAAAGGTTTATGGTTTAGAGTCTTCACAATATGAAATATCGCACTTTATGATAATCTTCAAATAAAGCGTGAAAGCCTATAAAACGTTTTCCATTCCCCTATTTAAGATGCAAAATCAGGTTTGGTTTCCAGTCCCAGCTATCTGAATGTTAAAACAGAGCCACTGCGCTGATGAAGTGCCTGTAGCAGACCCATTCCACAACCACTGTGCTCCCACAGTTTTGTATTCTGTCAGAGTACTAAATTCCGTAATTCTTCAACTCTTCCCCCCACGCTGTGTTGAAGAGCACGCTACAAAGCTCTGTGCTTTGCAACTCTCTTCATCGTTTCATGCTGAATATTCAGGCAGTCACCGGGAGGAAGCCTGATGTGTCGGGGTGCTTGGAACCTTGGGGCTCAGGTAGCACGAGGTGTGATCCCGCTTCCATTGCAGGCGGTGCCAAAATTCCCGTGGATTTCAAGACAGTCACGATTTCATCCTCCCACCCTAGATGACATCATTCATAGATGATGGCCCTGTCTGTGGCACCAAACTCTGTCAGAGATGCACCGGGGTTCTTCGGGCAAGCCCACTGACCACAATAAACAGCACAAGTACCTATATCAGCATGAACAGTCCTATCTGGAGACGCCTTCTTCAGACCTCTGGGGCATTTTTTGAGGGATGGTAGGATTCACCTAGCTTGTACCCAGTTTTCAACAGTAGTCAAGTACTGAATGCCTGGGGAAGATGTAGGAACAGGGCAGGTATACAGTGGTGCTTCCCCAGCACATTCCAGCAATCCAGAGATCAGCAAATTCCTTGGTTATAAATGTTATTTCTGGATTTAGCAGCCTTGGTGGGCTTACTTCCCTGAATTGGCCCTGTTGCTTTTTGACCTGGTAAGAATTGACAGTATTTATCCTTCAGTAAGGAATTTCTCAGTTTCATCATGCTGCTCAAAAAAGGGCCGCCTTTTTTTTGTTTTCAGTGGGTCACCTGATAATTTCATCTGTTGCCCCTACTTCTTGCACTGTGGAAATAAAAGTAATAATTTCCTAATGATATTCTCAATGCCATTGAGGTTACTAGTCATTTGTGTCACATCTACCCTCGGCTGTCTCCTTTTTTCTGCAAAAGAGCCTCACTCCGGCTGTTTCTCCTTTGGATGCTATTCTTTACTGCGTGACACCTTTACCTGTATGTTTCCTCATCCTCACGCAGCCTTTCCGACCAGGTATCCAGAACTGCAGGTGGTGGTGAACTATGGGCACGCTACGGGTTTGCACAAAGCCATAATTACGTTTTCAGCCCAGTTCTCCGTTTCCTTCCTGGTTGTTCCTAGCACCCTGCTTGTTTTTCTTGGGCTGACGGATGTTTTCATGGAATGAGCTGCTCTAATGACAGGGACATGTAATGAGAGTTGCCCTCTCTCCTTCTGGGGATGCAGAGATGCTAGTTCAGAGCCCATCCTCGCACACATCTAGTTGTGTCTCCTCCAGGCACCGCTGCACCTTCACCAAAGCTGCATTTCAGCTTCCATTTCATCCTCCACTATTGTTCCATCTTTCTGTACGTCTTGACAGCATCCTTTCATTCCCACTCTTCTGAATAATTTAGCATTAACAAATCTGTTATTTCTTTTCCTGCCTTTTTCTGGGACATTTTGGAATATGTTTGTTAAAAGCCTTTTGAGAGGAAGCTTGTTGAAAGCCCCTTCGCTGTGCTGTGCAGAGCCGTTGGAAAAGCCCGTGCTCTCCACGCACGGCACCTGCGAGGGGAACCACCTCGGATGGGTGAGCGCTTTTGCCTGAACGTCCTTCACTTCCCCTCCTCACAGCAACACAGGTCAATAATGCCCCTCTTTTGCAAACCATTCCAGTTCTTTTTTTTGGGGGGAGTAAGGATCATATAAGTACTAGCTATTAGTATTTCTTCATTCAGTTGTTTTGATAATGTCTTACGTGGTGAGTGCTTGAAGAAAGCCATAGGAAGGGCACAAGCTGTTCTTTAATTGTATCTGGCAGCCACAATAATTAATAATTGTAAAGTAAATGTCTACATTTGAAGTATGCAACTACAACAGTGAAAGATTATAATGTCCCCTTGCTTTTAAAAATCCCTCAAAGCCATTATGTTCTTTATTAAGCATATTCTGGAGTGTATTTTCTTTTGCAAGTGGGCAATTTAAGAAGTGCAGGGATTAATACACTGCCGTACACGTTTAAATCAAGATTAACATAAATTCAAAGACAACTCAAATTATTATTAAAGTTAGTAAAGCAAATTCCTGTACCCTTCCCGTGGTTGTTCAACACTGCTGAGCTTGCACGAGAAAGATTAAAAAAATCCATTTCCAACAAATAAAGAAGGCAACAATAAACCTCTTTTATTGAATTCTTGATTATTTTAAGAAAACCTGCTTGTTTTTTAAAATGTATGCTGTGTTCTGTCTTGACACGGTGAGTCACAACACGTAATAAATTTTAAAGCAATTTTGTCTGTGACTGCACAATATTGATTGAAATAGCATTTACTCACGTCGGATGGTTTTAAGAGGACAGTAGCTCAGCAAGTAGGAAACTTGGTGAGCCTCCACTTGCCAGCTGCTGAATGCTGGAGCAAACCAGAGCCAGTCTGGCTTTTCTCCTCCTGGCCTGAGGGAAAGGGAATGTTCAGAAGCAATTTGGCACCAGTCTGACATGGGAGTCGTGACTGGGAGGGTGCTCCCCAGCAGCCATCACCTACCAGGCACGGCAGAGCCGGTGGGGGTTGCTTTCAGTCCTACCTTATTTCTTTACCCATGTGAGCTGGAGGGCACTCGCCGCTACTGTTCTGAGCCATCCACCCTACAAACCACAAGCAAAGCTCTCCACGAGTCTGCCTTGCCAAACTTTAACATTAATACGAGTTCTGATGCAGCCGTACAGAGCTTGAGCTTGGACAAACTCATGTTTACTTCTTGGTTTCACCCCTAGCTCTGCCATCACTCTGCATTCCGTGTCATCTAGATCTTGTGGGCATTCTGCTCCCATCATGATCAACCAAAGCCTTAAGGAGAACACAGGGAATGAAAACGTAAATTATGTATTATCACTAGTACATCCACAAAATAGGTAGGAAATTCAGCTGGCAAGGAGATGAAGGAGAATAATGTGTGAGATGTCCAATTTCATATCTGCTTTCCAGGCATTATAGTCAGCCAAGTTCAGCCAACCCAAGAAAAATTTTCATTCATCCAGGTCTTGATATGATGGCTCCTTGTAGACTGCTTTAAATTTTTATTTTCAGCAGACACTTTATTTGCTGCGTGCCAGGTCGTGTCTTCCAGACCACGTGCTGCATGTGCCTGCACGACGGAGGCTGGGAGGTGGAAGGAACCGCAGGGCTCCCTCAGCTGTCACTTGTTGGGTGGAGAGGCCACCAGGTTCCTGCCTGGGGGAGCACACCAAGGGCTTTTCCTCTGCCGCAGTGCTCCTCAGCGCGCACTGATGGATTTATTTCTTGCTAGAAAAGTGGAATTTGTTTATTCCCGCCCCTTTTCATTGTGCATGCTTCTCGTACCACCTGAGTTTCTTACCTTCTTGGCAAGATAATGACAGGGAGTCATTAATCTTTCAGTCCCCTTGTCCTTTGAGGGTTTGGTTGGCGGCCAGAGTGCAGTGCCTACAAGTCTTCGATGACGCAGAAGGCACAGGTCACCGGGATCTAGCCCAGTGGTAACACCAAATGCCACACACACTGGTGACTTTGTATGTGGGCAAGAACGCTTATTTAAGATTAATGCTCTTATTTAACCTAATAAACACATTTAGCACGGGCTACCCTACATTACTCGTTTAAGGTGACTCTTTTAAGCCAATTTGTCACTAGTAAACTAACAGGAGGAACCATAATTCTTATTAACAGCTGAACAATATACTTGTAATCTCTATTTCAAAAGCTGCTGTGGGAAGCAGCCTCCAAGCTTGCTGTTTCTTCTGCAATCCAGCTGGCTTGCACGGAGCTGATGGTTGCTGTGTAGAAAGCCTAAAATTGCTATTCTTAAATTTAGGTTTTATTGAATTTAATCATTCTATTTTTAAAACTGCATTGCAGTTAATGATCCAAACAGATCAATATTTACAACCGGAGTTGTACAAACTAAATACATTAATAAGTAAAGTAGATAATACTCGTACTTTTGCATAAAACTTAATTAATCTGATGTGAATTGTAGACATTTTTAATTCGAATTATCAGCTAAGGAAATTTATCTCTCTTTGCAAAGAAAGAGAAATTCTGGTTATTTCCAAAGAACAGGTACCAAATTATGATCTAGCACTGTTTTTATACAAGTGAATTAAGTGAATTAAGGAATCAATTCCTTCAAGCGATACCTTCATTTTAAAGACGTGAAAGAACAAGATCATGCATGGAGGGGACAGTATGACTGAAGCTGGTCCTTCTGGTAAGGGTTGGCAAAGAACTTTGCTTCCACAAGCAATATGTTACACCGTGCATGAGAAAGCAAGGCTAACCACTCAAAAAGTTAATTAGCCAAGACTCAAGCCCTTGGCGGTTGTGAGTACTTTGGTTCTGGAGTTAGGTAGGTCACCCTTGGCTCTGCACCCTTCGCATGGTGCTCCTCTGAGCAGTATAAAAACTACTCCACAACAAAATTGCCCTAAATACATTTGTGTAGTCACCCTCTGCATGAAGATGCATCAAGGTCTTCCATAGCCATGACAAAAGTGTCAGTAGACTTTGCAATCTAAAATAAGCAAGTATTTGCCATATGCATTTACTTCTTTGCATGTATGTAGAGAATGTGCCTACGCTTTTGGCTAGGTGGGCAAGAATGAATTTCTGTCACCTTTCTAGTCCTTCTTTATTTTGGCTTCTGAAGCAAGTTTGTCTAACCCCTTTATTTACAGCACTGATGGCTGGGTCACAGATGGATCCCTGATTGTCCTGGACTGTCAGAGCTCTCCATGTACCTTGATAAGGGGTGGGGGAAAATTCAGGAACGCAGTGTCAGGTCATCAACGCTGGCTTTATATGGTCAGAAAATCTATCAAGTGTAAAGTGTGCTTGGGAGGAGGATCTGATCCCATAAATAGGAGAGGAATAAAATATCTCTATTCTGTATAACCAGAATTACATAAGAGCACAGCTCATTCACTTCTGTGCCCAGGAAAAAAAAATAATTTCAAAGTCCTTTTTTTTTTTTTTTTCTCGGCTTCAGTTGTTAGATCAAGAACCTGAACTAGCAGCTACCACGTTGTACTTGTGCAGAGATACTACTAGGTCAAGACTGATAATTTTCTAAATCGCAAGTACAAGTGTGCGTATGGAGAGGTTTCATTTCTTCCTAACTGCTTCACTTACACTTTGATCCACGTTAAGTTGGTTCCACAACAACAAAAAAATCTATTGTCAACAATAATTTCCAGGAAGAGATTCCCTCTCTCCTCACCTGTCCCCAGAATTGGTATTAAAAATGGTTGGACTGCTAAAGAAGATGAGACAAACCCCTGAGAACACTTCTGAGAATATATTTGTCAAGTAGAATTTTTGGTCAAGCCTTTTCATGAAGGACCTAATGAGTATACAAGGACTTGCTGCTGTAACAAAAGTAAAAAAAAAAAATAAAATTGTGCTTGTCTCTTCTATCAAAACATTTTTCTGTGCAAGAGGGAATATGGAACCCCCACACTGTTTTCCTGCAACAATAAAGCAGTGGTAGGTTATCGTCCTAATTAAGTTTTAGATTTCCCAGGCAGGATAAATCCATGCATTCTCAAATTCACCCTCGTTCAACTCAAATTCATTTCTGAAAAAGCCATGCCTGGGATGCTGGTAGCTGCCTGGGCACTCCAAGGCTTTTTGCAGTTCTGGATGATGCAGCTGGTGGTGTTTTTCAGTTTAGACCATTTTATAATACCTGAGAATCCCTGGGGGAGGTTGTTTTGTGGTTCAGTAGGTTTGGCAGGGGTGGCAGTCCTGCCCAGGTTGCCAAACTCCTTCCTTTCGCATACTCGTGGGGAAAGCGATGCCACGTGTGAGCAGTAGCGCTGGATTTCCCGTAGTGCCTGGCGGAGGCGGCAGCTGAGACGGACCCTGCAATGCGCTTCTCCTCCCTGTGTCCAGCTTTGCCCCTGGGGCTGCCGGCTCAGCGCCTTCTGCTGCGTGGCTCATCCCGTATCCCGGGCTGAACCCAGGAGCCAGAAGGTCTGTTCTTGAAATCCTGCAGTTTTCAAGGTTTCATGTCCAGCTCTCCCACTCTCTTCAGGAAAGCCTGGCCCCAAGGCTTCCCTGGCTCTGCTTTTAACTCCTCCTTCCCGTTGCACTGAAATCCGGAGAGCCCGTGGATGCTGGTGTGACTGACTTAGATGGCATACGGGACAAGGAGGGATGGCATCTCTGTGGCTGGTCCTTCGTAAGGCTTACCACGCGTTTTGGGAAAGGAGGAACAGCTGGAGAAGCGAAGCGGTGTGGAGGGGCCCACGTCTCCTGTTTAGAGCAGATGTCGGTGAAAAGTTTGTGAAGACCTGCAGTGCGCTGCTCTGTGCGCGGCTGGCTGTCTTCTGGGCTTCCTCAGCCACCCAGTGACACGGAGGTCTGACCCTGCTGCAAAATTTCGCTTCAGAAATTCAACTTTTGTGGTTTCCCTTCAGCTTGCCCGTTTCCTGCTTGCACAGTACCCCAGCTTTGTGTAACCCCGTGCTGCATTATCCTCCCCAGCCCACACCCTGACAGCATTGAAGAGGCGTGAATTTTCTCTGTTCATCTCTGTGGGATGTGTAATGCCCCACACCTAAAATTCAGCTTACTAATCGCTTTGCTCCTGCTCATTTCAGCTAATAGAGCCAGCTAACAAGATTCTTTCACTGCACGTTCCCAACATATGCTCCGTTGCCTGCGCTAGAGTCTCTGCAGAACTGTTTGATGCACTAACAGGTACTGGGAGAGTGGGAGTGAAAGAGCGGGTTAGGAATTGCAGTTTATTTAACAAGCTGTTTCTGCCTTTGCCCAACAAAGGAGGGAGGAGAGGCTATATCACAGCTGCTTCATGAAGATCAGGCGACCTACCTTGTTCTGGTTTGATGTGACTGATCCAATGTTTCAGTTTCTGGCTGCTAAAATTGATTTACCTATTTTTCATATGCGGTTCTGCAGCACAGTGGTGGCAGAAAACAGATTGTGCTGAAATGCTGAAGTTCACTCCATTTTGTAGTAAAATAAAGAGAGAGCAGATGACTAATTAGAGGCCCTTTCTAAGAATATTTCTAGAAGATGCCACAAATGTCACTGTTGCTCCTGACAGGGTCTTCTCCCACAACTTATGTCCAAGGACTCGGAGACACCACCTGCATTTCCCATACTGTAAAAACTTGCAGGTTTCTGTTGCCATATTAGACGCTGGTCTTGGCTTTGACTCATTCAGATGTGGTAATAAATAATACAATAATACAATAAAATAATGGTTACTGCTGCCCATGGGTGTCACGCATGGGTGTACTCTTGTTGCTACATCCAAAATAAATCATAGCAAACTCTACAACTCTCTAACCTCACTATACTCGGTGTTAACACTGAGAAAACCCCAGGACCCCACAGAGTTTTTACAAGCAAAGGAAGGCCCAGTTTGCTATTTCCACCTCTTTTTTTTTCCTAGAGACACCCAACCCAAGAATCAATTGTTTTTTAGGTGAGTTAGATTCCAACATCACCACATCAGTTGTAGCAGAGTTTCTTGAGATGTGAAGATGCATGCTTCCTTTTTAACTTAAACAGTATGCAAGGAATTCTCAAATGTCCAAATTGAGGACAAGGGCTGCACTATACTACCTGCAGGCACCAGGAATTTGTACTTTTTGTTGGTGGGCAGAGCTGAAATAGCAACTCTTCAGAGCTCAACTGATTCAGCTCCAGTTGACTGGTAGCCTAAGTAAATAAAGTCATTTCCCTCCAGGAAGCCTTAGGAGATTAATTTGATTTCATCACTGTTGTAAGGACTTTTGAGGACATGCACAGCCCATGTTCTTTTTACATCATCTCTGATCATCATCTTTTTCCAGGAAAATGAGAAGAATTTGTATTTTATTGTGTTAACTGTATCATAAAGTGACTGAGAACGCAGAGCATGCTTTTGCTTTTGTTTTTTCTTGCTTGGAAATTCTCTTTGTAACGAGACGCTTGCTCTCATTGACTGTAATGGAAGGAAAACAGTCCTTGGCACACCAGAAAGGACTAATGAGAAAGTGAGGTGAACAAAAAAGTTCTTTGGAGCAGAAGCTGGGTTTAAGAAACAGGATAAGGCAAGCGACAAAGCCAGGGCAAGGTGAGCACCCCAGGTGGGAACTGGCATCAGGCTGGAGGCTGGTGCTGCACTGTTCACTCTTCCAGGTAACGCGTGGCTGGTTGCACAAAGGAAAGACGCCCAGCCAAAGGATCCCACTTGGTGTGGAGGCCTTCTGAGTCAAAGGTCTGAGACACTTCTATTTCATCTTGAAAGGAAGAACTCAGTGTAGGTACAACATGGCTTCATCTCCTAATTCCTGTAGTTGTTTCAAGGTCCTAAAAAACGAGTGAACATCCTCTACCCAGCCTGAGCATCCTCAGGGTAAGGAACGGTCTGATTCAGCCATGTATCAACTTGCAGCGTGTATATCCCTGCAATACCAGTCAGCAGGCATTTGTTTTCTGTACCATAAAAGACCAAGCAAACATATCATTATTATTACTATTATTTTTATTGTTTTGTTATTTTAGGCTCGTATTGGGGGACTGTGATATTTTTACTTTTTTTTTTTTTTAAAGAAGGAACTGGCAAAGAAGATTAAGTGATCTAATAATTTGTAATAATGAGTACTGCATTTTTGAGTACTGCAGTTCTGGCTTTTGGGACCATGCATGCATTTTATAGGAGAATAAATAAATAATCATTTGTGACTTCAAAATGTAACGGTCTTCAGAAGGGAAGGGAAGAGAAATGAATGTTGATTCAGAAGGGAGCTACTGTTCCAACTTGCCATAATTTTAACAAGAAGAGATCTGTTGAGTGCTTACAGGAGAACAATGTGTAGTTAATACTTCAAGTTAAGTACTGGCTTGATTTTTTTCCCTCTTTATTCTTGGATTCAGTTATAAGCAATCTACAGAAATAATGAGAAATTATTGAAAGTTTTCCAAATTTCAGATCTTTTTTAAGGTAATGAGAAGGAGCCTTAGTTTTTAATACCCTTATAGCTTGCTTCACTTTTCAAAACTGGATGAACTTCCCCCTGCAGTTCACCTCTGAACTATCACTGTAAAATCTGATCTATTACTACAACTTATAGCCAACTGGATATTGATTTACTCACACCAAATGATAACGTATGTTAAGAGCCAGTCCCATAGGATCAGTGGAAACACTTGGGCAGTAAAATGCAACTTAAATTTTCAAAGTCTGGCCTTACAGCAATAAAATGGGTTAATTTGAAAAGCTTTCCAGAGTTTGAGAATTATTGATATACCCCATTTTGAGGAAAACCAGGTCAAATTATTCATAATAAAAGCATGGTTGGAACTTTTGTTGGATATGAGAGCTTGCTATTTGCTTTGGATGTGAAAAGGAATTGTAAGTGCTTTACCTCCCTTACCGAGAAGCAGTAACTCACGTGAATAGTCAGTGATACTGCTCACAAAGGGGAGCTGAATCCGCTTCTGGCCTTTAATAATTATAGGTCATATTGTGCCCCTGGCTGTAAAACAGATCTTCTCACTTCAGGAGGTACACTGCTGACTACTGGTATGAAATTCAGCTTCTAGCTGGTGTAGTAAGCTGTGTAAGGAGTGACTGCAATTATAAAACTGTCCTAAAGGATTTTCTAGACATGGAAGACCCAGCCTATCACGCAGGGCATTTCTGGACTTCCAGGATGAAGCCTAGTGTAAATTCTTTGGTGCAAAAATTGTTCCTAAGACAACCAGAAAATCATGGCAGAGTCTACGAGAATTGTATTGCCACCTTTCTAGTTCACACTAACGAGACATCTGCCTTTCAATGAAGTTAATAAGGCGGGTTGAGCAGCAAATGGGTACACAGCTGCAGCCAGTCAGCTCCACCACCAAAGGACCAAATTACACTCAGGTGTGGCGGATGGAGAAGACATTCACTAGGTGTTGGGTGTAGAAGTGCCTGGGTGATGGGTGGTGGTGTGGTGAGGAGAGTTACTGGTGTTGCAGCACGGAGCCTTGCCTGTGCTGCAGGCGGGGGAGCGCGGGGGCACCCCGCTGCAGGGCAGTGTCGGGGGCTGCACCGTGTTCTACCTCCCTGGGTAAAAGCACCTGCAGGTCTGAGCCAGGGGAGAGCCAGTACGTCCTGCAAAGGGTCCTCTTGTGTGACGAGTGAAGGAGGTGTGCAAGGTGTGCTCAGGTGCGCCTGTCCCGTGTTTGGGACCGAGCCAAAATTGCTGTAGGTGCCGTTCTCCTTCTGAGCGCCTGCAAGCTGTGCTCTGAGGCGTGCGTGCCACCAGCCTGCTCGGGGAGGAAGGCCATCTGCAGAGGGCACACGGGCCAGCCCGCCCTACTTGGCCAGGGATCCATGGATGAGTCTGAGCTGGGTACCTGGAGCGTTGCGGATGAAGCCTTTGGCACATCCACTGATGTGGCATCTCACGTGTCTGGAAAGCATGTTAGCAAAGGTTCTTACCAGCACTGTGAAAAACTACTCCCGTTTGGAGAAAAACTGATGACAATTGAGCAGATACGAGGAGTTTCTACCACTGGTGGCTTTAGTGTGGCTTATATTTAGTGGTTTAGCTAGTGCCTTGTTGTAGGCTTGGTCTGTGCGATGATGATGACATTTTGTGGTTAAAGATGAGTTCACTTTAATTTTGGACTTGCACGTGTCCTTCCCTCTTTAGAATTCCTTCTGGAATGTTTATTTCCCGCTTCTGAAGTTCTATATCAGCTTTTAAGAGAGAAGTGCTGGGCAGGAACTGGTGGGTGCAGCCTCCAGGTGACGTGTTTATCACTTCAGGGTATAGGGACTGAGGGCAACATCCTCTGAAAGTACCAGATACAAGCCACTGAACAAGAAAATAGCAGTGGCGCTTCCAGGGCGGGTAGGTGTACCAGAAATAAAAATATTTTGTGGCACCCCATCCACAGAAATGAGAGTCCCCACCTTTGGCTAGTACCAGAGCCCATGGCTCTTCCAAGGTATCCCAAGTATAAGGGGGTCAGTGGAGATGGACATCGTGCAGCGAGAGACCAACGGCCAGATTCAGCTGTTCTGTGTACTCCAGCTGAGAGCAGTTTCACTCACACCAAGGGAAATATTCTTGTCGGTGTCATTAGTTTCGATGTTTGACTCAAACTTTGGAAAGTAAGGTTAGTCCTTGACACAGTAAATATTCAGGTTTTTTGTTTACCTTCTTCATGTTAAAGTTTTAAAGTTTATGCTGTAGTAAATAATGCAATAGTACATTTTTATTAGATTGAATGTAAAAGCGTCTACTCAGTTAGTAGCTGTTTAGACACTGGGAAATGGGCTGTTCTCAGAGATGCTGATCTTTGGACATTCCTTTTCTCTCCAAATGCATGTTCCAAAGCACAGACCGTTTCCCTTATTTAAATCTTACTTTTTCAGTCTTCTTCCCTTTTATTTTTTTTTTTAAACTAAACAGCAGATTTTATTTGTATCTGCAGTTTTTCAGTGTTTATTTTTTTGCTGGGGATGGTATGCATGGATATTTTATTAATATTCAGAAGCAGCATTCTTTAGGATTCATTATGATCTCCCTACCCTCAGAACAAGGTATATAAATTGGTGCAAAGTGATATATAAGGAACTTTTTTAGTGGTTTATGTGATCGGTACAGTTAACACAAAGCCTTCCAGAAACTCTTGGCAGGACCCTGAAATGATCATCACAGATGAGTGGCTGATTGCAGAGCTGAATCAATCTGTGATTACATTACAATATAAGGGCCAGTTTCTGCAACCCCTTACTCATGCAAGCCATTCTAATGGAGGCAAAATTAAGGAGAAGACAGCTGAAATCATCAAATTCCTTTCAAGCATAACAAACATCCTGAGGAGTGAAGGGGTTAATGCCTCGAAGACTGCCTTTCCCTCACATTTTCCATCAGCTGTATACAATGTGAAATTAAGAGAATTAATTTAATAGTTGCTAATGGTTTAAGCAAAAGCAACCTCTGTGAAGCCCAGTCCCGAAAAACCCTGCAGGTATTGCTGACTCATTCTGCGATTCAGAGAGGATCTTTCTTCCAGTAATCCATTTAACTTTGAAAGATTAGTGAAAAGTTCCTTAACCAGGAGTGGCTCCTACAGATGGATAATTTGTGGCATACCCATCTGAATTTTTCGGTGGAAAACCAGTGTACTCTGCTACTAGATCCTGAACGCTATAAAAGCTGTAATTGCAATTAGCCCATGTTTCCATTGTTATCCCTAGCCCAGCTTAAAAATACAGAAACATGACAAGATGTGTTCAACAGGAGGGATACATCATAAAAATGTAGGTACAAGAACGCATCGTGGGTTGGCTAACATGCCTCCAGCATTGCTTGTTCCATGATTCCAAAAAAATATTTAAGAATCTGCTTAAATTTCAGCCGGGTGTTTAACAAAGCCTGTCCCTACGCAAAGCGTTTCAGCTTATGCTCGACCTGAAAGGCTGCGGTCGAGTTGTACTGATGTGAATAGAAAAGGTGCACCCAAACTGAGCAGCGCGAGCAAATATGGGCAGGCACAAAGGCCACCGATCCCCGAGCAGGGGTGTCAGAGCTTTATTAGAGCAGCTGCTAGAATGGGGGCGTCTGTTTGTTCATGCCACCGTGCTTGAACGTACCCCTGCGGCGGATGGGGCTGTGTTCGGGTGGAAGGAATGGGGGGCAGCCTCTGCCCTGCCTCACCTGGGGTTTTGCACAGGGATTGGAAAAAGCTTTTGAGGTACGTTTCAGCAGAAGCATCTGTCATAGCCCCTTTCTTGGTCCTACAGCACAGAGCATGTTGTCCCTGTGCCGGCTCTCTGTGCTTTGGGAGCCTCTCTCCGCGCGCTGCTAACCGCTGCCACCAGCAAGCTCCACGTGTGGGGTTCACGAAACAATTTCGGGAGCGTCCTTGGAGCTCATGAAACATACTGAACAATGAGGAGGTGGGAAGAGGCTGTAGAAAAAGCAAGTTAGTTTAAAATTTCTATTTTTTTTTTCTTTTTTCTTTTTTTTTTTTTTCAGAATCTGTACACACAAATATGGAAAGATTCCATTTTGTCAGTTCCCTGCATGTAACGCAGCTGCTGTGGGTGCGAGGAAGAGCGCGGTGCTCCGTCTGTCCAGTGCCCTTTCGCTTTGGGAACAGCTGGGAAATGGTTCCTGGTAGGCACCTCTCCTAGGGCGCTGGGGGGATGCAGGCACTGGGAGATGCACGGTAAGGATACATGTGGTCCCAGCATTGGTCCTGCACGTTTTAAGACTAAAAAATTATGAAGCTTCCGGTCTGCTTTTCAAAGAGGCTTTAAAACAAACTTTTGGGTTTGCAGATAGTGAAGCCTTTGCTGCTGGGTATGGGGGGAACAACAGGTGATTCAGGGGTGCGGGGTTATCCTATAGATGGTGATTTTTGCACCAGAGTATGAGGAGATAAAGAGCAGTGGAACATTTAAAGTAGTTTCACACTGGAATGTTGCAAATCCTGATGTTTGTCTCAAGGTCTTGCACACAGAGGCAGGCAGGAGGTGCAGGGGCAGAGCCAGGCAGCCTGGCTGGGGTTTGGCAGCCTGGGGGCTGGGTTCATGTGCTATTTTGCATTTCTGGTCCGATACGTTCTCCTAAAGCTTTAGGCATTCCTGAAAGGCACGGCGAAGGGACAGCGTGTTTCCCGTGGGCTCCGTGGCTCTGCGGGAGAGCTGAGCAGGCAGCTGGCTAGTGCGGAGTCTGCCAGGAGTCGGGAGCAAAAGGGGAAAGCTCACTGGGGAAAATGTCATGGGAACAGGCTGCTCCTTAGGTTTGTACGATTTTCTGTCATGGGCCAGCGAGGGGGGATGGTCGAGCAAAGATGTGCTAGCGCTGTGCTCGAAATGTAGTAACCTTGGCCCGGGAAATTAATTGAGATGCTAATAAAAATGGAGAACTGTGAAATCGCAGCGCTTGCAGGATAGTAGGGAGGCTTTGTCTTCCTTCCTGCAATTTACCCTCCTCCGTTGCTGAGGCCCGATGACAATGTGCACAAATGGCCACTGTCGCAGGACCTGCCTCGGTGCGCCTGGTGCCACGGTAGGAGGAAAGCTGATACAGAAGCAAGCACCTGATGAAAAGCGCTGTGACAACAGCCACTGTGGAGTGCTGCATCCTAAACCAGTTCTCACTAGATGTGTACAATCGTCTGTCTGTGTCTAAGTGAGAGACGATCTTGTTTACTGTATGATTTCATCAGCTCCTACAGCTTGGAACACCACAAGGCATCCTGTGCTCTGGCACCCAGAAGCTGATGGGTTCTCAGAGTGGGGGGATTGTACAAGATCCCTCCTGCATACCCCCAAAAAACCAACACCAACCCCCTCAAGCTTCTGGAGTACCTGATATTTCTTCTTTTA
Organism: Microhierax caerulescens; assembly: GCA_035590215.1. Taxonomy (NCBI): domain Eukaryota; kingdom Metazoa; phylum Chordata; class Aves; order Falconiformes; family Falconidae; genus Microhierax; species Microhierax caerulescens. Next base: position 119,245,901 of record JAVJGJ010000014.1, read on the forward strand.
TTTCATCTCGGGGGCAGGAAGGATGTGCAGCTGAAAACAACACAGAAAAGAGAGAGGGGTGGGGGGAAATATGCTCCTAAAATGTTTTGAAGGACAAAAATGACCCGCTTTTTGTGAGCTGTGTGCAATAAATTCATTCTAGGCATTAGTTATCCAAATTACCTCGTCCTTTTATCTAACATAAAAAAACCACTGTCACACTCTTAACTAATCTTTCATTTTTGTGTGTAGACGCAATATTGGATGCTTAATTAGTCCAATAATTATTCATGCATTACTGTGAACTTTCTGAAGTATAATGGTAACTTGTTAAATGTATAATTATTACCACTGATAATTAGCAACCTTTTTTTTTTTTTTTTAATGTGCATCACTGGTCCTGTAGAAAAAAAATATGTTTGCAACACTGAATGGTGGAATTCAATGGCATTCACATCTCATGCAGCCTGAGTTAAGGCTGAAGACTTGCCCTTGCTCTGGTAGAGTCCCAACGTATTGTAGTCTTGGAAACTTAGTTGTACTCTACATTTTTAAGGAGCTGCTATTTTTAATTTCCTGCTAATTTAACGCCTTTCTGTTGTCTTTGCAACAAGAAAATTGCATCCTTTGTGCTATTGTTATGAAAACCTTTAAGCCTTCTTTGACACAACTAATTCTATGTGCAATTCTTACTTTGTGGTGTGGGTTTTTTCTTTTCCTTTGGAAATTCAAACAGTGAGCATTTGATTCCACAGCTGAAATTCTCTGTGAGGGAGTTTATTTTTAAAGACCCAAGTCTAATGCATATTTTCTATTTCAATTTAGAAATTTGAATGACAAAATACGGTGGCAAACTTGAAGATAAAATGCTCATTCCTGCTAAACGCTTTGGAAGTGCTTCTCTAGCCTGACCTATTCTTTTTATTACTGTGCATGACTGTGTTGCATAGAAATTTTTATGTGTGTGTGTCCATATATAGAGGTAGGTATCCATATATATATGCTCCCTATATATGCACAATTTATGCGCGCACACATTCTTTAATACGACATTAAATGCAGAACCGTATGTTATACAACATTACGGCTTCACTATTATTCACTCAGCTTCTGCAACGTTTAACTTCTGAGGTACGTCACGTCATTTTGCTGTCTTTAACTGGGTGATCGTGCATTACTTCTCAAATAATGCATCCACGTGAAGCTTTATCAGTATGCTCAGAAGTTGCGGTATTTTAAAAGCAGACATTTCTCCACTCCCTCCCTCAGGAGCTTGTTCTTATGTGGCTCGAAGTCGGTGAAAGCATCCTTACTGACTGGTGCTGCAGGATGTGGAACTCCGCTCCCCGAGCTGGTCCATCCTCTGTGCAAATGTAACCTGAATACGGTACTTCAAACCCTGAGCTGTCAGACTTGCCCTTTGCTGTTTCAAAGATACAGCAGCATTTGCATGACTTTTTTTTTTTAACCTGTTTTTCTTATTTTTAGTAAATTAATTATGAAAAACATCTACTGGGACTACTGATCAGTTCCTTTCTGATGCTACGTAAGACTTCTATATGTACTCAGCTTTACACATAGTAAAGGGCCATAGTAAATAACAATTACTATCTAATTTATAAAGGAAATTTGGGGTTTTATTATTGTTTTAAGATAAAAATTCTGAAAAAAGTTTTATTTAAATTAAAAAGAGAAAATCACAATGGCAAATGGTTCCAAATAAAAATATTTTTATTGGACTGCTTCACCTTGGTCCTCAGTAGCAGTTTAAACCAACCCGTTTACATACACCATTCTCTTCTCTGGGCTTCTCTGCCCGTTCAGATTGTAGTTTCACATCGTCTTTCACTTCTTCACAAAGAGAACCTATAGCATACTGAAAAATGAGTGTCCAGCTAGAGAGGTCCTGATGCTTGAAGCTACCTAGATTCAATAAATTGTTCAAAAATCACCAGTTGTAATTTTTGGATCAAGTTTTATATTTGAATTGCTCATTTGAATAAAATGTAAATGGCTTTAAAGGTGGCATCTAGATATAGTTCTTCCCTAACCAAGTTACAAAGCAGATAAAAAGAAATAAACCAAAAGAGAATGATCAAGAAGAGCAATTAAAAGCTGAATAGTTCCCTGCTGTATTAGAGTGGCAATAACTTTTTGTTGTCTTGATTTACTGCTTTGTAAATTGGGAATATCATGGCTGTTTCTGATGTTGACACAGCACTTAACGGATAATTAGGATTGTCTACATGCTAAGTATTTCAGCCATACGTGATATTTTAATGGCAATACCCGGTCCTGCATATCAAAGCAGTGTAAGACCACAGTTTTTGCATGCGTCGTCTGGGACAAGAAAGGGTGCTTTCTTCACTTTCCCATCACCCATTTCCTTTCCTCTCCTTGCAATGTAGGGGCTTAGAAGAGCTGTTACCTGGAGCCATGATGTAGTGGAGGGTTTGGGTGTAAAGATATTCCTGCAAGGTATTGCTTTCTTTCTGTAACAACTGGATAGAGATCCTGATGGTCAGCGAATTCAGCCCATTAGGAGGATTGTCAGTATCTCCAGTAAAGACTGGTCAGGACGAGAAAATTGTGGAGTCTGCTGCTCCTTTGATCTCCATTTGCATAGATTGCTCAATAAAACTAAAAGCAGGGAACAGGTCGGGAATACTAAATACTGTATGTGACCACTGGGCTGTACTTTGCTCTTTTATTCGTGTGAGGGTGGTACACAAGAGCGGAGAGAATAGAACCCTCCTTTTAACTCCTTCAGCCTTGCCTCTTCTCACGCTGCTGGCTCCCGCAGAAGGCTCTGTGCTTTAGGAGATCCTTGTCTGAGCGAGCTTGGCCGGAGGCGCGCAGCCCCATCGCCATGCTGAGCTCCAGTTAACGCGTGCTGCTGCCCGGTAAACCTTGCTAATTTGGGTTCGGCGCTGTGCTGACTTTAATTAAATGGCTTCTAATTCGGAGCTGGCTCATATCTTGGCTCCTATTCCCATTCATGGGAAGAATGAAATTTGTCTGCCCACAGTCACGTGACAAATCCCCACAGTTATCCCTGAAGTACTTAACTGAGTTGGTATAACTTGGCACGGGGACTGTAGTGGCCTGACTTACTCGGATCGGAGTGAATGTTTTATTAGCATTTGCCGTCAGATGTTCAGGGAGTCAGGGAAAAGTACATTAAAATTTTGCATCTTTCAATCAGAAACATAAAGGAAAATATCTTATCTGTTCCATCTTTTACCTCCAGAAAGTTGCCACAACAGCAACCGAAACTTTCTGAGTAAATAAAGTAAACAACATGAGACAACCAGCCAACAGTGTCATAAAGCTACTCGATAATATATTTTGATTTGGATTGGAAATGATGTAATCTTCCTTTTTGTTTCTTGTAGTTATAATTTCTTTTCTGATTTAAAAAAATGATGAGAGCAATCAACATCTGCCAAAAGCAAATGATGTGTCAGCTTCCCATAAATTCCTTGTGAAGTCTGGGCAAGTGTAAAAATCTAAATGTAACATTAATTGATCAATTTAACATACCAGAAAAGCTAAATGGCTCTATATGATGAAAAAAATATCTCATTTTTGCCACGTTCAGAATATCCTTTTCAAGTGCAGCTACTTTACCACTGATCAATGACCATGTAACGGAGATGAATTTCATATTCCTTCTCCGTTGTTGCAAATTATTTTAATTACTTCTGCAAAGGGTAATTGGCACAATCAGCAGAGGCTAGCAGATCATCTGGGAACATTCATTTTGCCAATTTATCCATTCTTGAAATGTCAATATTATTTTTTGTTACAGATTTCATATACATATACAGCTATAGTAAATGTGTTTGCTAGGGCAACTTGTGACCTCAGTGTCCACGAGTTTATACTTTTGTTCTGGCTACTAAAACTAACCTGAATGTTAATGCAACTTTTCAAACACCATCATCAGAAGTCTTTTGTAAAAACAATATGTTTGTATTGTAGCACAGGACTGTATTTATGTAATGAGAAAGCATAATGTGCTCAATAAATATTGAAGTTCTTGGCCTCCTGCTGAGCATTTGATATTGAAGCGTACTGAGTTATAGACTTTGAAATTGATGCCCCTTTTCATTCGGGGCTGAATTTGCACCTTTGCTACAGTAATTTCTGTTTGCATCTCTGCACATAATTATTGTGAGACTGATTCAACAGGGGAACAATAACGAGAGATAGAGAGAGTTCTGCCAGAACAGCAGGCAGTGTTGTATTATTTTAATGAAACCGGAAAGTTTGAGGAACTAAACCAGTAAACATTGCAAAATGCCCAAAACAGGACTTCAGGCAGTTATTTTCTGGACCTCTGTTACCCTCGCAGTATTTGGAGCTAAATTTCTGTGAAGTGATTTGTAACTGTAAAAGAGAGCAGGCTCACGGGTTTTGTGGTCTCTTCCCTAGCAGAGGGGGGAGGGGTCTTGTATGAAGCATCCATCCCCTGTAGCCTCCAAACCCTAAGGTGTTGATGTGGATATCTGAACAAGGAAATGCAACAAGGGTGTAAGAGGGGCTTGTATCTTCCCAACCCGAAACTCAGTATCAGTTCCTCCTTATTTATTAACTGCTCTGAGAACTCTTAATTAGCTCCCAAGGCAAAGGGACTCAGGGAGATGACTGGCTCTTTTCATTCTGCACTGAGTCATCATAATTTTAAGTCAGAAGTGACTGTAATCTTTTGTTCTGTGAATGTGTGTATAATTTTGATGTTTATGTTAGTGCTGAAATGCCCTCAAACCATGATTATTTTGCATTGGGATAATGAGCATCTCAAGGAGACATTTGTGGGTGTCGGTCTCTTCTGCCAAGTAACAAGTGACAGGACAAGAAGAAATGGCCTCAAGTTGCACCAGGGGAGGGTTAGGTTGGATATTAGGAAAAATGTCTTCCCTGAAAGGGTGTTGAGCATTGGCCCAGGCTGCCCAGGCAGGTGGTGGAGTCACCATCCCTGAAGGGATTTAAAAGCTGTGTAGATGTGGTTTCATGATGGGTTTGGCAGTCCTGGTTTAATGGCTGAGCTCAATGGTCTTAAAGTTCTTTTCAAACCTCAGTGATGCTGTGATTTTACAAGCTTAGCCCCTTGGAAAGTGTTGCAATACAAGCCTGCTGAGGATGTAGTGATTTAGCAAGACTCTGAGATTTGGGACAATGGTGGTGGTCCTGCAGAGGGCATTTCATTTCGCTGGCATCCTCTGAGACCAGTCTGTGTAGACTGTGCCCACAGCAGAGTCAGACCCTAGGCATGGTCCTACTGGGAGAGTCATTGACATGAAGCAAGTTCTTTCAATCGAGTTAAGAGCAGTGCGTTTCTCATTCATGAAATTGTGGTCCCCTTTCAAGCCAGTAAGAGTTCTGCTGTCATCTTCAGTGTGGATGGTGTTTAAGCCCCAAATCGGCAATAAGCTAAGTAGTTGAGGTCAGAAAGAAGTATGAGAACTGACTATTCCACACAAATCAGTGGGCACATGGGAGTAGTCTGGGGTTTGGGGAGGGAGGTTTTCCAAGACACTTAGGAAGTTACCCCCATTTCAGCTGAAACTAGCTACTGAATTTCTCCTTTGTGTAATAGCAGATCTCTCCCAGTGTCCTTATTATAGTTCATTCAATATAAGAACAATAAAAGTGTACACAGAGGCTCAGCTACTCAGGCACTGTAGATTCATTGACTTCAAGATTTGCTGAAAAATCAAAACAAAAGCATGCACAGAGGGGTCTTCAAACTTGATCTATAATTAACTTTAAAAAAAAAAAAAGTCTGTGCCGGTTCAAATCCTCATACTATACAGTATGATGTAAACTGACGTGCCGCCACTGCCGTTGCCACACTTGCATCAGTCACAACCTGATTATCTAATGCATTGGGCCACTGGTGCCAGGGATGTAAAATGGAATTCCAGACAGTGCCGTTTTCCAGTGTAGTGAAACCAAAGCCTTTTCAATTCTCGTGAGCTGGCTTTCTTGGGACACATCACCTTCTACAATTTAACTTTGATTTTACTACTTGGCTCAGTAAAGAGGTGGAATGGCCAACACGATGGTGCAAGACGATACCGATAAGTTAGTATCACTTATGGTTATCAATGAGTCTCTCCCATCACTTGAGATATTCAGGTTTCCTACACGTATGTCTCTGGGATGTGTCTTCTTTAGACATTAACACTCTCAATGGTCTTTCACAAAATACATTTCCAATTTATTTTTCCCAAGCAGCAGAAGCGTTGCAATCAAATTTCTATGGAAAAACACTACGGGCTACATTTATTTTGGATGTTGTGCTGCAGCAGCTACAGCTGTGCTGCGTCTGGTTAGTGGGAGAGCAGGTTGTTCCACTCAGTGGTTGTTGGTCCTCCTTCGGTCCTCTGACCCATAAGGAAGTTTTGTTGTGGTTGTTTTCAAATTGCCATTCTCATTTTTCCCTTCTTTGCCCACTGCCATTTCTGTACACTTGCCTATTGACTTGTTTCTCTCTGATAATTTTCCTTCTGCAGGAATATAGGGGTTTGTATTCCTGACTCGTTCTTCCTGAGTTCACACCACTGTCTTTAGTGCCCTTCACTTTATTGAACTCATTTACATCTCTGTAAGGAGTGGGAGAAAAATAGCACTCTTCAGTGCTCCATTTGCTCCTCTCATTGCACAGGTGTAAATGACAAGATTTGAGATTGTCGGGAATTAGGTCTGTCTCGCACTACTGGGGCACTGAGCTATGCTCGCAATTTGAGGTTCAGAAAACACTGGGAACCATCAATTTCCATGTTGCACAGTGGCGTAACGGTATGGAATAGCCTAAAATCTTTGATCCACAGTCACTGCATGTTTGTGTGCTGTCGCAAACTCTGAACAAACCTGAATTTAGATGCAAGTTTATAACTCCCGAATTGGTCAATGCTGTCTTTGAGATATCAGGGTTTGCTGCAACCAGTTCATGCTGTTCTGCACATACCCTTTGGCTTGTAAACGGTTTGGTCCTCTGTAGGTTCCCAGGCACAGGTTAGTATTGCTGGTGTGAAGAAGGTTTCACTTCAGCCGGCCATTCTTCCCTCGCTATAAGGGCATGCATTTGCTCACCTACCAGTTTCTGAGCTATGGAAATAACACCCTGACCCATTAAGAAAAGCGCAGCCTGTTTACTAGGCTGGCTTAGAAACTGAGGTCAGCCAGCAACTGCTTCAAGAGCAGCTAAGTTCTGTGTGGCCATGGAGAACTGGGACCTCAGAGAGAAGGTGCACAGCTGAGGACGGCAAGCACCACAACTCTTACCGGGTAAACCATCCTATTTGTGCACCAGGTCCCTACACGTGGGTGTATTTTGAGTTCAGTAGTTATTCTGCCCATTTATCCAGGCTTCCATGCATCTCAAAGTTTTGGTATAATACTAGTTTATAACTAGTAAAGTTATTACACTGAAAAACTTACCAACTCTCAGAACTTTAACGATTTTCTTTAACCATGCACTTCTCGGAATAAGCCTGAGCAGTGACCTGAATGACATGCAATGCTTTGGTTTTAAAATACATTGATCTGCCTTCTGTCTTTGGAGACACATTCTGACCTAGCTCCTATGGAGCTCACAAAATCACATAACGGTTAAGGGTGGAAGGGACCTCTGGAGGTCATCTGGTCCAACCTCTTCTCAAGCAGGGTCACCTAAAGCCCTCTGCCCAAAACCATGTCTCCCTCATCCTTCCAAGGAGGGAGACTACCAGCTCTCTGGGCAACCTGTGCTCAGTCACCCTCACAGGTAAAAAGAGATTCCTGATGTTCAGAGGGAGTTTCCTGCGTGTAGCTTTGTGTCCATCACCTCTGGTCCTGTCACTGGGCACCACTGAGAAGAGCCTGGCTCTGTCCTCTTTGCTCCCTCCTCCAAGTATTTTATTGAGATTTGTTGAGATCCCCCCGAGCCTTCTCTTCTCCTGGCTGAACAGTCCCAGCTCGCTCAGCCTCTCCTCGCAGGAGAGGTGCTCCAGCACCTTTGTCATCTTCATGGCCCTTCGCTGGACCCTCTCCAGTAGCTCCAAATTCACAGCCATCCACACAGTTTTAAGAGTAAAATTTAGCCCCGTGGCTTTTTCGTTTGTTGTTTGTTTGTTTTAATCATTCTGGCTATTTCAGGAACACTTAAAGTGGAAAAGTAATGAGAAAATAAGAATATCTAATTTACTCTCAATTTCTTTTTTCCTGCTAGATCTGCTTAAGAGGCTGTGGTCTTTATCTAAGCCATCTACAAAATGAACAAAAGAACAATTTATACGGGAGATTAATGAGTGTGAGGGGCTTTGGTAATATGGCAGTAAGTACCATAGAAATGTTATAAATACCTAAAAATTCAGCACAGAGAGGTATGGGCAAAACTCCAAATGGTCGTCACTGTTGTAAGATGGAAAATAAAACCCTTAATGGGCAAAACCTCTGCCTGTTATTGGTAAGAAGCACTAAAAGTAGCCATTCTTAGGAGCACTTGTGGTTGACTAGCACTTGTTATGCTGCAGGAGAAGAGGAGTAGTCCTGAGGAAGAGGTTTTTCTTTGTCATATCAGCAGTTTTAAGTAGAGCGCAGATGCTTTACGCTTCCAGGCTTGGTTGCATTAGAAGATGTATTGAGCACAGTGCAGAGGATTTTTTTTTAAAAAAAAGCAAGTGATGTGCTAGGAATTAATGGTGAGACTAGTGAAATTTTGCTTCTCTCACTTGTAGATACTACAGACACTTTTCACTTTTGCATGCGTTTCTAATTGAGATAGGTGTAAAGTCAGACATTTTCACAGAAGTCACACAGGCCAGAGTGTACAATAGCAATTAAGTATCAAGTGTGCATAAGACTAATTAATTAGAGCCATAAGGAAACATATGTTTTGGCTCCTTCCTGGAGCCAATTACCACATGCCTGTGTTATAAGGCAGAATGAGAAGAGGCCCCATGCTGAAATAGGAGTTCATTACAAAACTACATAACAAAGAAGGAAGCAAGTATATGCTGACCAAGCCAACAAGCACAGAGCCACAACAAAGGAAAAAAAAAAAAGATCAGGGAAACTTCTGCAATGGAAAGAAAAAGAAAGCTCAGGCTGCCTTCAAGAGACAACTTCAGCTCATAGGTGCACTTGCACAACTTTTTTCTTAAATTAATGTACAATGCATAAACATGTAGGGCCGAATATGGCCCATGCCTGAAAAAGGCATATAACTTTCTTCTGATGACCCCGTCAAGGTTGGAACACAGATAGGTTTTGGTACTCCCTTATTTTCCTTGGGTTGGGTTCATATTTGTGTACTCACCATGTCACTTTGATTCATTCCATGCTCATTCCTGAGCTGTGGTTACCCTGGTTGTCTTTCCAGCCTCAAAACAGCTCATTCCTCTTGAGAAGGAATCTGAGCTAAATGGAGCAAATAGTTTGCTTCAGAATCAGGATAAGGATAGACACTGGGGTTTTGGCCAGGATGCTTCTAAAGAGTCGGTAAGGACACCAGTCCAGGCTCACCAGCTGACCCATGGGCTGGGGTTTGCTCCCTTCTGCACTTCCCAAAGGCAGCAGGGACTTCCCAATTCTTCCTCGCTTTTTAGAGGCTACAGGGGTGATCCCTTCCCCAGTCTTTATTCTGCTGGGAATTCATTATCCTCAGAAGACTTGTCTCCTTGAATGATGCTTCTTCAAATGATGCAACTGGTCTTTAAGGTACAGTTGCAGAAGTCAGGTACAATTATACAACTTGGTTAAATCTGCCATGCAAATTATTTTTCAAGCGACATTAAAAATAGCGTGCTGTCAGTCACTGAGGACGTGGACAGAGATCAGCTGCAGCTTGGCAACTGAGTGTTGGCAGAAACTTTGTACCATATTCATTGAATATTTGCACAAGCAAGGATCACATCAGTGACAACAGTACAAATTTGTAGGTTAAATACAGGAGTGCCTTCGAGCAAAATGACAGAGTGGCTGGTAACGCCATCTGACCCTGTGATTTGCTTCAAACTTAGCTTAGGTATTATTTTACCCAACTCCTGAAACAAAGTGTGGCAAGCACAGGTATGTTTAAAATAAATCTCTTCGGTGTTTGTCATACATCCATTCCCACCTTGCATGAATACAACTCCCATTGCTGCTCTGATATTTCTATCGGACCTAACTGAGCGGGTTTTAAAATCTTTAGCATGGCTTTACGGTGAGAATATTCATGACTACAAATCCACAGTTTGTTCACCCTTAACATAATCCAGGTACACGTTTTATCCTGTGCATTCATTCACGGGAACTGTAACACAGACAAAAAAGTCATATAGACACATGGGGTTTTATATTTGATCATCTGTGCTTCTTGTTGCCAAGAAAAACTCCTTTGCCTTTGCTCCTGTCATTTCATTGGCACTTTTGGCAGGTGGGTTTTTTATTGGCTTTTTATTATTTTACCTAGTTTTAGCCCCAGTCTCCCCTCTTTGGGTCCATGGCAGTGTTTTATGAATATGCCGCCTTATTTCTTGCAGTTTTCTTGCCACTGAACATCCTGTTCAGTCATTTTATTTCACATCTTCACAGCTTGCCATCCCCTCTGGCTCTTCTGCTTCCACCCTGTGGCTTGCTAAGACTGCTGCTTTAAACTTGAGCACTCCTCATTTCTCCCCCACCTCCTCCCCGAAAACCATAGGGATCTGCGCCTCCTGCGGCCCCCCGCCAAAGCCACGGGTCCCCAGGGACCACCCTGCTGCATCGGCCATCCTCTTGGTGTTGGCTCATCGCAACCGTGCTGCTTACAACTTGAGGTGACCCTGCCCGCCGCGTCCCTGCCGAAGAGGGCACTGACTTCATCACGGCTGAGCCAGCCAGCGCAAGGCAGGAGAGAAAGCTGGGCCAACGCTGTCTAGAACTGATGCTTGCTTCAGCGTCTGGGGTTGAGGTCTACCTGCGTTTCTGTGAGCGCACCCCCCCTGGAGAGCCCAGGGCGAGCCCCGCGCAGGCACTGACCAGCTCTTCCCAGCAAACACGCCCGTCATCGTTCCGGTGGGGGTGACTCTTCCCCCCAGGAGGAGTCTCTGGATCTGCCCCCAGCAGCAGGGCATGGGGTGCCGCCTGCCACCTCCTGCTCCGAGGGCAGCCAGGGCGCCTGTGAGCGGGCTGACGACGGGGGCAGTGCCAGGGCTCAGCCCAGCTGTGCTGCTGGCCACACGCGAGTCCGCCAAGCTGCTCTTGGTAGGGTCAGCACTCGCCTGAGTGCCCGGTGCTGAAGGTCAGGCTCTGGGGCATCCCCTGCACCTTGGCTTTTCACGTGCAAAGTGCTGCTAATTGTGCTCTTCGCTTCTCTTATTGCGTCAGAACTCCTTTGGCAGGGCACTGACTTGTAGGGTTTAAGATGAGCCTCAAGGCACTCTTAGTGTATTAATAATACCACATGAAGGTGCTGGACATAAACAGGAAAGGCCTTGGCATTCCTTCAAAGCACAAAAATTCAGTTCTTCATCCAGAAACACAGCTGGTACTCACAAGATCATCGTTAAAAAAAATCCACAAAGTTTTCTTAAAAATTTTTGTTGTCCAGGCTCTGACACACGTACCTACCCGTACTGTTTCTTGGCACATCTCTAATCAGAGGGATATAACAAATAGGTGAACATGTATCACATCTTTAATAAACTGGACTACAAACAAAAAAAAAAAAAAATTGAGATCATGTTCAAAACTCATTTGACAAAAACTCATAAAAAAAAATTATTTACTGTAATTGTGGTCTCCTGGATTTTGATTTGTTGCCAGACAGTATTATTTAATGTGCTCAGAAATGAATAATTGGTATTCCAGTGGCACAATATATCAGAGCAACATCAAAGCCATTTATAGCCTGTGTGGCTGAGCTGCACATGAGGTTTAAGAAAATATTCCATTTAAACACACTTAGTTGTGGCTTTTTTTTATGTTAAGCATTATCAGGGATAACAATATTTCATTGGAGGCAGATGACTATCCAGAAACATAATTAATCATGATTATTTATGTCATACCTAATTATCAGGGAATAGCCCCAGGGATACACTTCGGTTATATTTCAGAACCTTCAGACTATAATTACTTTGCTTTGTATTAAATATTCTTTCCATACTCTTGAAGAAGTTTAGAACATATTTATGAGAAATAAGGTCAAAGGGATAGAAATAAGTAATGTACAATCAAATAATGAAAATATGTGCATTTGGGGAAGTGCTGAGTTATTACGAGGAAGTATAATAATTTCATTCTCTTCATAATTAGGTAAAAGGAATGGCTTTCTACTGTAGTTTTTAATATGTGAGCGCACTAGCATAACAGCAAGGGCTTTAAAACCTAGGCCTTTTAAAATTCTGTTAATGTAGTGTAAAGTGGATTAAAAGTTGGGAAAAAAAAAACCATGAAAAAAACAATCCTACCTAAGGGTCTGAATTCCCAAAGACTTCTCATTTGTAAATTTTGAAAGCTATTTTTCAGTGAGGACCTTTCATAGTCTAAGGAATTTCATAGCTTCTGGTGTTGGTGTAAAAAAATATTTATATACATTTCTGGCTTATTATTTATAACTCATTGTATGTAACTAAAGCATTTAATAGTAGATGTAAAATTAGGTAACCAAGGTACGTGAGTATGTATGTGTGTAATTTACATTCCTGGTTGTTAACGACGTTGAATACCTTTATAATGAAGAAAGGGTAAGTGAACGTAAGACCACAAAACATGCACACACTGGTGGACCTAAGCTATAATTTTATTGAAGGGCATACCGCACAACAAAGTCATTCCTGTATAAATGAAAACCCGGACATTTATTTTTACAAATACGTTTTTTTCCCCCCTTGTTTTTGTTGATAAAAAAGACAATAACATATTTTCAGCACCGCTATAGCCAGAGGCTGTTTTTGGGAACACGGTTCTTGCATAAGAGATTTGCAGAACTATGCTGGAATGCATGTCATTACACTGTCTGGAAAAGTAGGTTGGGGGGTGGCTTGGCTTCGGGGATTTTTTTGGTTTGGGTTGTGCTTAGGAAAGTTATGTATGAGCAGGCCCAAAATTCACAATATATTTGGTTATTTTATGAGCTGACAGAATACGAGCTTAGGGGCGCTCATTCAGCACAGCGTTTTGGCGTGTGCTTAGCGCTGACACGAAGTTGGGATCTGCTGACCCTGATTGACGTGGCTGCCGCGGTGTGTGTGCTTACAGACGGTCTGTGCCAGGACCAGAGCCCTTAGTGCAGCTCTCGTTGATCAGACTCACCCTGGCTTCAGCCAACTGCCCTGGGATGCTTCCATCCAGCTGCCACGCAGCGAGCGCCGAGTTCCCTCTCGGTTTTGGCAGGCGTGCTTTAGGATCTGGGCAGTTTCGCTCTTTAGACCTAATCTCACATAGGTCCCATTGATTTTGGAACCGTGTTTCACTAAAGCTCTTGTTGTGACTTGTCCGTGATTTAGTTAACCGAGAGTGAAGTGCCTTGGCAGCCGCGTCGTCGCTGCATGTCACGCCCGTGCCCCGGGTTTAAGGGCTGTGTATTTCGTGACACAGTTTTGAAACCTCTGCAGCGTTTGACTTTACAGAACCCTCATTAAAGGGAAATTGGAGGATTTTTCTCTTCGCTGAATTATTCAACCTGCTTAAATATTAAGAAAAAAATAATAAGGATGCTATTTTAAAATGCTAAAAAGGAATGCCTTGTGTTAAGGTTCAAAGTCAACAATCTCCTCTTAACACTGGGGCAGACAAATACAGAAATTGTTTGCTAGTGTGTTTAAAGTAGAGACAGCTCTCAGACAGAGTCCATTACGCTTTAATGACAGTGCACTGTTTATCTACAGCAGTGATGAAAAACAATGTGTACATTGGAACTGCCACCCTATGTCTTCTGTGAATAATCATATGTGAAATTGAATGTTACCTGGGGAAATATTTCCTTAACAAATGTCTGATTTTTTTCTACTTCTTATCCCAAAAGGTATTTTTCTTCTCTGCTTGCTTCTTAGACTTGGCTGGACATTATATATATATGTGTGTGTGT
>JAVJGJ010000014.1:119272544-119295314 GCA_035590215.1 Microhierax caerulescens
GGGGTCAGTTTGGGCCCCTCAGGCCCAGGGGGACGTAGGGGGCTGGAGCGTGTCCAGAGCCGGGCAGGGGGCTGGGGGTGCTCAGCATGGAGAGGAGGAGGGGGCTCGAGGGGACCTGATCGCTCCCCACAGCCGCCTGACAGGGGTGGTAGTGAGGTGGGGGTCGGTCTCTTCTCCCAAGTAAAGAGATGACAGGATGAGAGGAAACAGCCTCAAGTTGTGCCGGGGGAGGTTTTAGTTGGATATTAGGAAAAATGTCTTCACCGAAAGGGTGTTGAGTATTGGCCCAGGCTGCCCAGGGAGGTGGTGGCATCACCATCCCTGGGGGTATTTAAGACATTTAGACCTGCAGACATGGCACTTGGGGACATGGTTGAGTGGGGGTTGTGGCAGTGCTAGTTTAATGGCTGGACTCGATGATCTTGATGGTCTTTTCCAACCTAAATGATTCAACAAGTCTATGTGAACCACACAATGGGGCAGCCTGTGTAGTCCTCATGGATGCGGTGGAAAAGAAAGGATGGGAAAGGAGAAAGCAGAAAGAAGCGTGGAAGCAGCCACAAACTCACTGCCATCAGCTATGCCTCCAGCCCCCATCCAGGCGTGCGTGGCCGGGCAGGGAGGCCGGGCAGGGAGGCCGGGCAGGGAGGCCGGGCAGAGCTCTCACCATGGGTAAGGAGAGCATTGCTGGCCTTCACCCTGCAGCCCCCAGCACTGCCCAGCCCCTCAGGGCAGCCTGGCTGGCGGTGGAGACTGGGACAGCAAAGGATTAAAGTCAGATGTCCAGGGGACACCGTAGCAGGAGGAAAGCTGTGCTTAAATCCTCTGGAGCGCGTGGGCTAAGGTTTTTGCTTTACTAGGGCATAATAATTCTGTTTATCATTGTTTCTAAAATTAATGTTTTGTTCTTTCCCCCTAGAGTAATTTGCCAGTTTCAAATACGTAGGCTGACCACTTCAACATGTTGCCTTTTCGGGAAGGCACTTGGTAGTGCCTGACTTTCCCATGCTTCTTGTGAGGACTTGAGCCTGCATCCTAATTAATTTTAAGCAGCACCTTCTAGACACCTGGCCCTTCCATCATCACTGCGGGCGCTGCTGGGCAGAGAGAAGCCGGCACTGATCCCACGCAGAACTGCCGTGGAGGAGCTGAGCCCTTGTGCTGCGAGCGGAGCTGATGCCTCTCGCTGGGGAAGGGTGTCCCTGCCGTGTCGGGGAGCCCGGCTGGGCATGTCCTGCGGGATGCGTTCCCAGCACGCTGCCCCTGCCTCCACTCCTAGCAGCGAGGCCAGGGATGAGCAAAATGCCAGAGTCTGTGCCTGCTGCAGAGATGATCCTCTTGGTTCTCCTACTAAATATTTCATTTGGACCCAGTTCGTGGCTCAGTCAGACTGGCTCCAGAGCCCCTGAATACATGAGAGCGAGGACAGACTCGGGCTTTGGCGGTGCCCCTGAACAAGGTGCTTCCTTCCATGGTATCAGCTGCTCCCTCTCCCACTAGGTCTTTCCCCCTCCCCTCCAGCTTTTCTATCTTGCTTCCTCTCGTGGCTTTAATAAGAAATGAGGCTGAGGGAGGCAGAAGCGAGAACAGTTGAGCAAAGGGATGTCAGGTGTCTGAATTCTCCCTGGGTAGAGAAGAACTTCTAGGTAGGTACGGTCACAAATTTCTGCTGGAAGCTGCTTCGCGTTAGATAGTGTAAGGTTGTTACAACCAGGATATTTTGCAGGAAATATTGATTATAATGATATTTCATTTTGACAAAATGGAAAGTAATGAAGAGACCTCCTCACTTTCTGTAAGGCCGTGCTTTGAAGGGACTGAAGCTGATCAGACTGGAACCTCTTGGCTCCATTTTGGAGTGGCTTTCAATGCAAATTTTGCTTTTAGATGAAAAATTATAAATGACAAACTTCAAAATAGAAAGTTACATTTTAATTAAAAGCATTTGTAGGGCGAATTCCGAGAATAAACATTCTGTTCTGATCTAATATGGAAAAATTCAAAATCCTGGGCTGTCTCTGGGACAGAAATTCTGGCTCCTGCATAGCTCTGATGATATCCAGAGCTCAAGTGTAGCATTGATCCTGGATTCCTCGGCCAGTCAAACTGCTTTTGTGTATGTGTCTGTGTGTCTGTGTGCGAGTGTGTGTGTGTGTGTCTGTGTGTATGTTTTCTGCAGATGGCTTCCATCCCTCTTTATTATCACAGTTTTCAATATCAGCCAAAAATATCTGCACAAAAGCCTCTGTTATGTCTCCGGGCTTGAATAATGGCCAACGTTACATATATGGAGAATAGTAACTCAGTATCTTGAATGGCTCTCTCTTGCATTATACTGACATAGCCTGAGCTGGATAAAATTCAGTGTGTAAACTGAAATTGAATGAGCCATAAAGACTTAAATTATTCATTTGGGCAGTATGTTCTGAGTGTCACCGAAACCCTAGAGATCAGAGAAAAATAAATAAAAGCATTTTCTCTTTTGTTATCAGCTTGTATCTTTGCTTACGGAACCCTGTGCTGGGCAGCCAGAAAGGTCCTGCAAGGGGCAGAGGACTTGAAATTTCCATTATGCTGTTGCCCTGTGGCAGCGCTTGGTATAGGTGAAGTGCCTTCTGAAAGCACCCTCTGCACAGGGCATGCAAAATTTGCAGCAGCTTGAAAGCTACATGGCTTTGCCTCTCATTACTGAAGAAATAAAGCATCCTTTTAGGCTTTGCCACAATAGGGGTTCCAGATGCAGTTTTCTATTACAGACCAGTGACAACAAAGATATGTATTTTCTAGGAGCAAGTGCCTTTTTCCATTCCAATAACCCTGTGTAATTCTATGGCTCTACTACATTTTCCTTACCTTAGGATTAATATATCTGATAAGAGGACTGCTTGTTTGGATCCCCTACAGAGCAAGGAAAAAAGGGGTGCTGGTTTTTAGAATAAGATGTCAATTGAAGTACTTAGACTACTCTAAAGTACACGCATTAGTATTTTTTAAAAACTGCTATCTGGTAGTCACCATTTACTTTCCGTTGCTTGTAGTTCATGAAGCTGGAGAATATACAGCTTGAGAAAGCAAAGCTGAAACCACCTACTCAGTATTCTACTGATTTTTACTGCCTTTCCTTACAACACAAAGAGGTTTCCCGTGGCATATATCTCAGGAGTCTCTGCTAAGCCATGCAGGACTGCTCCTGCCCAGTGCAGGGAGGTGGGCTGCTCACGATAGTGCAGCCTGGCCAACACAAGGCTTCCCCGAATGGCTGGGGACCCTCGTGCCGCAGGATCTGGCCGCGTGTCGGGGGTCCCCTGACCACCAAAGCTGTCCTTGCAGCTCAGACAGGTTCTCCTTGCTGCAGCCCGGGCAGCGGGATATGGCTAGCAGGAGGGTTATCAAGTGTTGCATTGGTGCGTTAGTAACAACTATAAATTCAAACAAACTCCATGCAGTATTCGGAGCTCATGTGGGCTCCAGCTGGGAGATGCTCATCGTTCTCATTCAGTTAGAGCCCAAGGGTTCCCTGACCATGCAAGGACTGCTTTAAAAGCATTGTCACAACTCTGGGGTACGCTTGGAAGAGGCCTGAAAGCTTCAGACCAGCACAGAAGAGGGCAGTTTGGGTCTGGTGGGGGGTGGGGGTGTGGATGTGGCATTAGAAACGCATCCACCAGATGCAGAGTGACCCCTTCTCCTCCAGCCAGATTGCGATGCCAGCACCCTGGGAGCACCACGCAGGGGAGTGCATGGCCATTCCCACCAGCCCATGGCTCATCTCTGTGCTCCAGCACCGGGTGGGAGAGGCTGAAGTGGGAAGGGATGGGGATGGGACGAGGCAGGGTTGTCAGACATAGGGTGTCAAACACAGTGTAGTGACAGGGAATTCTTCTCTGTCATGGGATCATGCGAGCAGCCCTGTTCCACCCACCTGTATCATTACTGAAACAATGGGTGGCATATCTCGCCTGCTATTGTCTGGGTGGCAAATACACTTTAGGGAGGGAGTGAAAGGTGGGTGTGAAAATGCTTGACTGCTGTAATTGTCTCCTATTAGCTTAAACATTTCTCCCTTTTTCTGCATGTCGATCCAGCCTTAAGACAAGAGAGAGAGTAAGGAAGATGTTACCTGGGCTTGATTCACTTCCTTGTTTTGTATGTCATTTGTTGTTTTATTTTTTAATCTGGAAATTAATAGTCAGACTACACAAGATTATATGTAGTTTTAATGAAACAAAATCATTCAACCCTTTTCTCCTTTTAAATTCAACCAGTCCCTAGAAAGCTCCCCTCAACAGGCTAAATGCTTAGATTTAAATGACATTTCCCTGTTCACAAAGGCAATGATTTCTCATGTGATTCATGTCACTGGGAAAAGTGACATAAGTCTTGGGAGGGATAGGATTTTGTAGGTTAGGTTATATCAGTCTTGAGCTACCACATGAATTTTATTATTCTGGGTAGGTTCCTCATCTTTTTTATTTTTATGTTTTCATCATATTCCACCAAAGACTTTGACGCACATTCAGCAGCAGATTGAACTGTGACAGGCAAAGCAATTTTCATCTCTAGTTCTGCCTTGTCCCTTTCTGGGAGACTTCTGCCCCCTCATATAGGCGGGGAGGGGGGGGCCCTCCTAAACCCGTGCAGTTAGGAGCCAGGCTTATTAAAGTAAATCCTGACCCATTTTGATTCGTGGCAACAAACTATCCTGCAAAATGCGATGGTCAAGAAGTGACTCAAAAGCCACCCCACTCCACTACAGGGACAGCAGCTTTTGGGAGATGACAGAGTGGACAACGAGGGATTAGAGATCACTTCAGCAGCAGGATTTTAACCCAACAGCAAATGTGTGGCGAGACCCTGAAAGCCTCCCAAGGAACAGAAGATGCACAGCGAAATATTTGTGTACTTGTTCCCCCATAATTGTAATGTTCTTTCCTTCTTACGCCTGCACAAGTTCTTGGACTGATGATGAGGATGGTGTTGAAAGCTTAAGTCATCTTCAGCTCTTTCTTGAGTTTTCCAATAACATTCCAGCATGATATCCGAAGGAGGGATAGCAACACTGTCTGTCATATTTAGCTGCTGTGAAATTGTCTGACATTAAAGCACAGGGAGGAAAACAAAATCTTGAAATCTGATAATCCCCACACTTTGTTGGCTACAGAAAAAACAGGTTAATCCCAAAATATTGATGCTGTTTCTGGTGCTGACATACCATCTGCTCTTCTTCATGCTAGACGTGACCAGATGTGAACTTTAAAGCCCTTCTCGTAGGTGACACTTACTTGTGTCTTCAGACATTTTACCTTCAGGTAAACGTGCTTTTCCTCTCCCTTGGAGAAAGCCATTTGCTTTGGTGATGTAATTAGCGGACGGCAGCAGACGCTAGAGGCTGGCCTGGGCTTTTTGCATTCTGCCTTCTGGAAGGGTTTTGGTGGCCCCCGATGCCCCGTTCTCAGGTGCAGCAGGAGGCTCTCCCCCCGTTCTGGCAGTCCCTTCGCCTTGCTCCCACGTGGCCGGCAAAGCGAGCACGGCTCCGTTTTGGCAGCTGTGAATAGGAAGGGGAGAAAAGTCTGGCTGAACACCGGCTAACGCGCTTAGAGAAGCTGGCCCAAGAGCCAAGGGGTAAATCCCCAGCAGCGGTTTGCCTTTGAGCAGAAAGAAGTTGTATCAGGATGGTACAGTGACATTTTGAACAAAAGCTAATATTAAGCCTAGCCAGACTGCAGGCAACCCATAAATTCCTCTATTTCTGTAGCAGGACACATTTTGAATGCAGCTGCCTGACCAAACAAGAATGGAATTAAAAAAAAAATAATATTTTGGCTTGGAGGAAAAAAAAATTACTTCCTGAGAGCAGTGCTGCACCTCGCTTTAGAAAGCATCTTACTTTTGAAATTTTCAGTAGCAATAAAACAAATTATTTAAACTCCTTCTAGCATCCCACAACCCAATTTTCCTTTCTTATTACAAGTGTTTATGACAAACACATCATCCAGGAATTTTCTGTGTATGGAGACATAAATACAGCTTCCTTAACTAATGTGATTGCCTGTTTTATGCTAGATACACATTTAAAACATACATTTGTAATACAATTATTGATGCAATGGATTAAATATGGGAACCTCAAAACCATACAAGAAATTAATTCCCAGTCACTGATAAGGCTAGAAGGATTCATGGGTACTAGGAGGAACTAGTACAACAAATAGAAAATGTAAACTGTATCAATATTTCCTGCTTTATCAACATTAAGGGAATAAGACTGTATGTCAGCAATGGACCTGTTTTGGAGCTGTGTTAAACCACACTGTTTTAAATAAATTTACATACAAGTGTGTGCAGAAATGGTGTTAAAAGAGCAGTTATATGATTGCAGAGTCACTTTACCAAAAAGCCAGGAAATGTCAGAATTAAAATCATCCGGGAGATAAATCTGTCCCCTCCACCACATCTATGTGTTATGACATAGCTGTTAATGACGCAGCCACATATAGATTTTTTTTTTTCCAAAGGACCATACCTCATTCATCACACAGGACGGATGCTGCTCACTTAATCAGCAGTTATTCAGTCTCTTGTTTACTCCTTATTATAAGATGAGAGGCCCCAAGCCTTATTTACTGCATGCTATTCAAACCCTTCTCTAAATACAGAATTTTCAGTTGCCTCCTGGGCTTTTCTACTGAGCTCATCCCTGTGGTATCTGAGCACTTTGCAATGAATGCATATATTTATACAAGACCCTTGTGAGAATAAGGGTTATTATTAGCCCTATTTTACAGAGTCACAGACAAAATTTTGGTTTTCCAGTCTGAGGCACCTACGGCCAGATTTTTCCAGTGTGCTCAGCTTTATCTGTTTAAAGCAGAGTTCAGGTCCTATTGAGCTCAGTTGCAGCTGGAACACTCAGCATTTCAGCAAATCAGGCCCCAGGGTATGAAGTCAGATACCCAGAAAATAAAATAGGGGGAATTACTTTCTGCTTAGAGAAAGTTGGCTTTTTGCTGTTTCTGACTCCCTGTCCGGCCCACCCTTGTCCCTGACCCCCCCTCCCACCTCCGACAGCTGCCCTGTCTCCAGCCGGGGTCAGGCACAGCGGTGAGATGCTTGGGCAAGGCAGGAAGGCAGCAGGCAGAGGGTGGGCAGCAGGCAGGGCGTCAAGGGAGGGATTTAGGAACTTTGCCCGCACAGGCAGGCACGGTGTTAGGGATGGAGCTGGTACCTGTGAGGGATGGCAGGGAGCTTCTGTGCCGCGTTAGCAGTAAAAGGCTGAACGAGAAAAAATGTGGGGCTGTTGCTGAGTGGGGCAGGTGATTTAGTGAAAGCAGACACAGATCAACCTGGATATAAGGAAAAATGTATTTCCCAGGGAGAACAGTCAGTTTGTGGAGCTGGTTGCTGAAAGAGGCTGAGCAGGCTCCATCCTTGGACCTTTAAAGGAGGGTAACTGGATAAAGCCCTGATAACCTTGCTCTGACTTCTTGACTGACCCTGCTTTCATCAGGAGGTTGGACTGGAGATCTGCCTAGGTTTCATGCCCACTGAATCATCCTCTGGTCCTGCTGTATCTCTGTTTTACGAGCATGTTTTTCCCAAACAACAGCTCATCTAAGGTTTGCCAGTGGTCTTTTTGACATTTGAACCACACCACGCTCTCCGCAATTTCCCTGCAGGGCAGACACCTCCGCCCGGGCTGGCTCACGGGGGGCTGGGGGGCAGCTCAGACACCCACTGCTGGGACCTGGCCGGTTACTTGCCTTTTCCTCGCCCATGTGAATGGAGAGATTCCCTTCTTCTCTTCCAACGGACTACAGTGAGGTGAAATTTGGGAGATTTATTCACAGGGAGAGGAAAAGGTACGTACCTGATGTAAGAAGAAACTCCACAGTTTCTTTGAAACATGAGGATGCTGGTGCTTTTTGAAGTGAGGTTGGGAGAAAGTGCCAAAGAAAGAAAGATGAAACAAAGGAAAAAATGCTGTGTTTTCTCCTGACTTCATTCTCAGATAAAGAGCGGTTATATTTCCCCAAAATAAAGAAAACCGCTAACCAACACCACCAACAAAAGATGAACAACGCATATTTCCACCCAGACAGTTGTAGTCTCACAGAGCTGTAAGCCTGGTAGGGAGAAGAGCCTTAAAGCAGTTCATGATCTCCAAATCACCTGGAACAAGGCGTTTTCCAGAAATGCTTCTGCATGTTACCTTCCCACGGTAGAGATAAAGCAAGTAGGAAACGAACTGCCAGAAAAGAATGTCAAATCTATACTGGCCTCGACTGCGATTCTCTTGGGTGCACAGCCTGAAGTGTCTCCCTCTTCTCACTCAATAAATTTCTGAGTATTCTCTCTTTGTGAGCAATACTGTGGATCACATGAAAGTCCTCGAGAGCTTTTCCTTCTATAAATGGATTTCGGAGATTTCAAAGTGCACTGCCAATGAAGATGTAGTTTCAAGGTTGCAAAATCCAAAAACATTGCTTACGTGTAAAGTTGCACCCTCTTCATTTTTTTTCATTTGCTTTCAACCAATAGAATAGTTCTCAGGTTCCATGATGGCAGAGGACACATTATTTCTGTATGAGAGCAATTTGCTTCAGTTATGTATACCTTTACATACACACACACAGAAACACAAGTGGGGAAGTAGTTTGGACTAAACTCAGAGAAGCCACATCTGACCTGAGAAAATGAATACATGCACACACAGATCTGCATCATTAATTAAGTGAATTTTAAACGCTGGAAGGCTTTGCATCCCTCACTAGATGCCGTGATACAAACATGATTTCCTTAGCTGCATGCTTATTGAGGCCAGCGCTGCAATTCCTGCTGGGCAGTGCCTCACCTCCAGAGCAGAGGGCTCTGCAGAACCGGTGGCGGTGCTGGAAAGCTGAGACCCTGCCGTAGCGTCAGGAACCTGCACACCCTCTCTGCATCCCCCTTCTAACGGAGACACCCTAACATTAAAACTCCTTTGCGCAAGCAAATGGGTTGCGATGCTCTCGAAGTGTACAGCGCGCGAGCCCAGTGAGATTGCTGGGATCCAGATGGGGCTGTTTAACCTGAGCTGCTCCGCAAACAGCCAAAGCAATCAAGTTGTGGGCAACACAATCTTCTCCAACAGCCTCAGGTTTTAACATTTTCATCTCTGGTCACCGTGAGCGGTGCTGGTACCCTTTCTAGCCCCATGATGCCCACAGGTAATAAGCTGGGAAACCACTTTGCCCCCTTCCTAGCCTGGCTCCCAACTGTATGCCGAGCCGTGCCCTGCAGCACGACTGAAGTTCAATCGGGAGCTGAATGAATGCATAGCTGGCACAGCCGGCTTAATCCCTGTAACTTTAATTTCCTTCACCTTTATAGACTGTCAAAAGGAAGAGGTAACTTTTTTTTTTTTAAGGGAGTGAATGCTGCGGCTGTAGGGGATGGGCTTCATTGAAGTAACTTTCTATTTACTATCGAAAAAAGAAAGCTTTAGGTTTATTGGAATCATTCAGTGAAAAAGCACAGAAAAAGCAGGTCATCCTCCTATCTCTCATTTCCTCTGCTTCTTTCCTACCTCTTCATACAGTTTGAGGGGGACTTTTTGACATCTGCTCTTCAATTTGGGGCTGTTCTTGGCACTAATTTTTAGTTTCACTGGGAGCATTTGAACTCCTGAATAGTGCTTCTCTTATCATTGCCACACCAAGCGGTTATTGCCACAAAAGAGGTGAGCGATAGAGAGAGGCGCCTGATACTTCCCAGCTGAGGCAACTGCTGCTACTAACCTGCTTTTTTTTTTGCTTTTTTTCATTTTTTTTTTTCTTTTTTTTTTTCCCAGAAGAGTGAGTCATGCATTAGGGTTGAAACAAGATTTATTATTTGAGTTAGAAGAAATAAATAAAAATTGAGAACAAACAAATAGTAGTCATTGACAGACAGTTGGTACCTAATGAATCATATTCCTGGGTTTGCAGAGATTCGTATGTTTACTGATTAATTTTTTTGCAGAGTGCAGTTGCTCTTGGAGGCTTCTTGCTGGTACTAATTCTGTGATTACAACCCTCTCTCTTAACCCGCTTTGTTTCCTGCTTGTTAATTCTTTCTTCCTTAGAGAAACCAAAGAAAAATGCCTTTTTTTTTTTTTTTTTTTACAACAAGAAGGAAGCATCATGTGAATGGCGAGTCCCTCACTGACATGTGGCTTCCTAAAGCCATGGCCTCATCGCCAGCTCATGAGTCCGGGTGGGACACGCTTATGGCTGGGCAGACCTGGCTGGTGAACGGGTACAGATGTTTTTCCTGATTTTCGGTTGCTAACGTGCACTGGAAAGATGAAAGCATTTAGTGAACAATTATCTGGCACAACTTTGCGGTGCTGTGTGTTGCTCCACTTGGCCCCAGGCTGTTACCCCAGGGAGGGGGCAGGTGTGAGTTGTCACTGCAAAGATGAAGGGGCTGGAAAGTCACCTGGCTCCGTGCTGCTGCCGAGCCCATCGTGGGGAAGGAAAAGGAAAAAGCGCTGGTTAGGCAGCTACTGTTTCTTTAAATGGGAGATGGAAGGAGGAGGAGACGTTTTCGGCAAAGGCTGTGCAGCGAAGGGAAGAAAGATTCACAGTATTTTTCAGTCGCAAGCTTGTTCTCCTTTTTCTAACACACTCCTTTGTTCAGCTCAGAAGAAAAGATGAATACGAAGGGGCAGGATGGAAGTACAGAAAGCAACGAATGCTAGAGAAATGATGAATCAGTTATGCTACTTACTGTAGTACAAACATGCAAGATAATAGGATATTGGGAATGTGTCTGTCAAAGCAAAGGAGCCAGGGAGAAAGGGCAGATACGAGTGAGAGTTGCCTATTTTCTGAGTTCAGTGTCCACAACGGGCATTCATGAACAGGCCGGGACTGTTATTTCTAAGGCCTGCAATACAGTTGTTGCATTTCACACTGATGCCAGGGCAGAGGTGACTGGGATTTGTAAAGGGACAATGGTACACCAGCTCAAAGTGACAAATCAGTCGTCTAGAGCCATTCAAAGCCCACACAGGCTACAAAGGCAAGGAGAATATGAGTGACATCTTTGTAACCTGGTAATCCAAGGCCCCTCCGCCAGCTCTTGCAAGTGCACAGGGAAGCCCCCGGGCCGTGGCTCTGGGAGAAGCGTGTGCTCCAAGGGGGGCTGCTGTGGGAGCTGGAAACCCACCCCCCGCAGTCAGCAGTCCCGCAGGTCCCCGTGAAAGGCTGCTCTTGGGCAGAGGTGTCTGAGGATGCAAAAGGGAGGGAAGGAAGCTGTGTTGAGACCGCTGGCTGGGGCTCTATCCCCACGCTACCTGACGGGTCACTATAGCCCTCGTGGGTGCAGCCCCCAGCTTCCCCAGGGTCCCTGTCTGTCCTGGCAACGGCAGCTGATGGAGTGCGAAGGCTGCTGGGGGGTTACTGCTCCTGCAGACCCTCAGTCTGAAGGGGAGTGAGCCAGATGCTGCCCAGAGGGCCCGACGGGAGTGCAAGTTTATAGCGATGACATTTCAGTTTATGGCGAGCATAAGGAAGGACATGGTGTAATCACTCTGGGATGTTTTCTTAAAGGCTCCTGGCCTCCAGCTGAATATGGATAAACGTATGGCGTTAGTGCTACGGCTGTGGCATTGAAGGTACTCACTGCTGAGCATGGCTGGGGAACGGATCAGCACAGGCACTGCTTCTTGAAAACCTTGAGCCAAGTTTTAGGATGTTCTTGAAATGGACACTCAGAGATGTGAAAGAGCACAGAAATGATGCTACCTGGGAGCTTTGATTAGAACAAATTATAATCAGTAACGTACCCTCTTGTAAGACAATCTCCTCTTCTTTTGGCTTGAACCCCTCCTGTTACTTGCGAATCATCGGAGGGCAGTAGAAATACTTTGGTGCAAAGTTATTTACTTCCAGACTTCTGGTAGGCTGCAGTGAATTATAGTTTCTGAATAAGCTTTTATCTAAGGCTCCTGCAACTGAGCAATTAACTTTCTGACTCTTACACTAAAGCAATTCATGTAAACAGATTGTGGTTATGAAGCAAAATGCTTAACAAGTCATAAATTGTGAATCAGTTGTTGATTTGTCCTTTTTTGTTTCTTTTATTTTCTGAACAAAACGTAAATTTTCTGCCTGTAATGGGGTGTTTTTTTCTAAACTATTGAAATGTGTTTGGGATATAGAAGAATCTCCAGGAAGAGTCACAACCCCTGGCAGTTTACCATGCAGGGTGAGAGAATTCCTCTAAGGAACAGGCATTTGGGAAATCATTACAAACAAGACTCCATCAGTTATAATGGAATGTGAATTTATACATTTATAAGCAGGGAAAAATTACCTTGCCTTTACCACGAGTAGGAAAATGTAGCTGTGCAGCTAATGTGAGGTAGGTCACGCTATATGAATTAATCTCCTTTCTTACCCTTCCCGCTCGGTGACTAGCCAAGCCTACAGGATAAGGAATGCAGCTCCTTTGCATGATGATACTTCTAGTCCTTTGTCCTTGCTTTGCAGAGCTAAGCGGTGTTGCCATATAAAGGATCATCAATATCACAGAAGCTAGCCCTATTTGAATGCAAAGGACAGCTTCAGCCTCTCTGCAGATTCAGGCCTGGTTTAATGTAGCCTCTTTTGGCTCACAGCTGCAAGAGCTACCTAGATGGTAACTTCTGGAGAGCAACGATATGCCTGTTTCCTTTAAGAGTAGTCCTTGCACCTTCCCTGGAAGATATCGCACTACGAAGATTATGGAGTAGAACATGATAAGAAAGGACTTCTATGACTCCTTTAACTGCTTAATAATTAACTATATGACCTCTGTTTAGAAGTAAAGCCAAGCTAATTAATGCATACTTCAATAGATTATAGTGCCTATTATATGACTATGATGTATAATGTAAATGTAGGAAATATGAAGATTGAGTACGGATAAAATTCTCCATGTACACCATGACAAGGACTGTAAAAGCACTTCTTTGCAAATATCTTCTCTCATTCATTTTATGGCACTTTGCATCACTATGTAATTATCTATAATTGCTTGAAAAAACACTTAGACTTCTGGCCCCTTGGGGTGCGACTTAGTCAGAGAGAGACAAAAAAGGGTCAGTTTTTGAGTAAGGAATGAAATCTTCTGCACTAGTACAGCACGTTCCCTGGAAGCGGGAACATTTCTGCAACACCTCCCGCAGGAGGGCTCATCCTAGTGGTCTACATGCTATGTATTTTAATCCAAACTTGAAACATTTTCTGCCACCTACTGCTTTTGCATCATCGTTGTCCTGCTACCTCAAAAAAAACCCTGTTTCTGATCAATTAAAACCCAGAAACGTGTTCTGTCAGGTTTCTGAAAGTGATTTTAAAAAACCCTTCACAATGTCCAAGTTGGTAAAACAAATGCAGTTACCTCCATTTTCAAGAGATCTCGAGGAAAAAGCGGAGTTAGGCTCCTCCGGATGCAGGGTTGTTAGAGGTCTGAGGATGGTCTGGTGTTCTTGAATCCAGCTGTGGTGGGTTAGACAGACAGATGTGCGTTTAACTTTTCTTGCAAGCTTTTACATTGGGCTTTCATGCTTTAGGTAAACTCACATGCACAGAATTGACTCTCTGTGATGGCCAGCAATTAACTGAAAGGTTAGTGTAGGAAGAGAAGACAGTCCTTTTTCTTTATGAATCCCTTCTGCAGGTATGCACTGTCTCATTAGTTAACTTTGTTATTTGACAGCTGTGGAAAGTGTCATGAGGTCTGAATAACTGCAATTACTGCTCACCTTGTTCTCTGTGCCTTGACTCAAATACCTTTAGGTATTTTGCAAAATCCTAAGATAAAGACTGATACGCAAACAACATCCCTGAGATAAATGGCAACAAATGTTCTGCGTGACACGCTTTATTTGTGAGGTGCTTGGATAACACAGTGATGGGTGCCTGGTTAGACAGGTGGGGTTTTATTATTTTTCTCTAATCCTTATAAATTGGATCTTATATTTTGAAAAGCGATTTGACATCCAGGAGGATTGCTCAAACTGGAGGCTGGAGACAGGTTGCTCTAGTCCAGCGTTACAAAGGCAGGCAAGATGCAGAAGAGCAGCGAGGGTTAAACTACACTCGCCTTGAGGAATGGGAAGTAGCATAGCAAGTCTAGACCAGATAGGGGCTGAAAATGTCCTGTCTGGGTGCCTGGGTAGTTAACGGTGTCTGGGTGTCTGCTTCTGCGCTGCAGGAGCCATCAGCCGTGGTCAGGGCTTTGGGCTATTGGCTTTTGCCTGCAGCAGCTGCAGGAGCCTCTGGGTCTGCAGGCCGGCAGCGTTGAGATGCTGACGGTGACCCTGAGGAACCATCCTGGCAGCTGCAGAAAGGGAAGGGGAAAATCGACACTAACACAGCCAAGCCTGACGTCTGGCCAAGTTGTGATGTGCAGTCCCAAATCAGAGCAGATATGGAGGTTGTTTCAAGGCCAAATCTCAGTTGCTGGTGTTACTCACGAGCATGCCATTCGCGTCAACGTGGTGGTGAGAGTTCGCTGGATCACGGGTCTAACTTCTTCGCCTTTCTTCTTCACCCAGCTTCGGAAGGCATCTCCACACATGGCGTTTCTGTCGTGAATTTCCTTTGCAGTGACTTACCAACATGAGGACACCGCCTCTGAAGTCACTCCTGGTTAGCACTTGCTTTTCTCTCTAGGTTAGCAGCAACCCCCAATTCACCCCACTTCGTCCTTTCCCTGCCCTCAAAGAAGAGTAGCCTCTGACTCTGCGGTTGCAAATCCAAATCTGAAATCTTTAACAAAATCCTCCCTGCCCCAGGCAGCACTTGGCCCTGTCATAATTCAGGCCAGTATTGAAGCTCCACGTTGCACGATTTGGAGAAGCATATTTCCTTTCATGCACAAGATTTAATAACCTGCAGATATCCATGCCAGGCCAGCAGTAATCAGAATCTTGGAGCCATCATCTGGTTTGTTTTTGGCAAAACATTCAGTGGTGTTAACCTAGATGTGAGGGGACAGCATACTATGTCTCGAGTGCTAAAATTACAACGGAAGATTAGAACTATGCTGTAAGTACTTTTTTTTATTCTTTTGCTGTCAAATTAAAAAAAACATTTGTGTTGAACAGAAATACTTTTATAATTGCAGTGAGACTTTTTTTTTTTAAAAAAAAATAATATCAGCCTATGGTATTAAATTCAAGAAGATTGGCACATTTGGGGAGGTCACACCACTGAATTTCAGGCAGCTGAGAAATGTCGAATTCCTCTGGTCTGTCTACACAGGCCTCCTGAATAAACAGTGGAGACAGAGAGGTTTTTGCAGGGTCACCTGAAATTTGGGTCACCTCCTGAAGGAGTTGTCTCTCTGTGTTGGCTAAGTTGAGGGTTATAAATGCTCAGTGCCAGACAATACTGCAGTAGCCCAAATTCAGCTGACCAAACCCATGCGTCTAAGACTTTTGTTGCAGTTACTTGACCTTCTTTCAGCCTTTTCTAGCACTTTAGTCAAAGGGAAAAGCAAACTGTGGTAGTTCAGAAATACTGATAGACAATATTTTGATTTTTCTGCGTTTGGTCTTCCCTCTGTTCTTCTGGCTAAAATTATTTGCTGTACTTGATGAAATTTGTGAAGGGCTTTTTGTTACCTTGGAACAGTATTTTCTAGCAAAATAACCATTCTACTGGAAAAACATTCAAGGCTAAAGCCAGCTATAGATTAAAGCAGATAGCTTCTGTTTTTCCCATAGTCTTTGGATAAACATGAATTCCAGTCTCCCAGGCTGTTAACTTGGCACCTTTCACTAGTGTGTAATTCAGAGACCATATGAAAAATATTTCAAATAAATAGAGGAGTATCTTCTCCCTTTTAGGATGCTGACTCCACCTTCCTCAGTCTCCTTCTGCCGATCCCCTCTGGGGGAAGAGGATCGAGTACATCAATAATGAAATGGCAAATGTACAAACTTGCTCAAGAAGCGCTTAAAAAGCTGTTTCGTCACAGCAGGGTCTGTCGGGACATGGACAGGGGATTGATCCCTTCAGATTCCAAGCAGCCATCAACTTTATTACATACTTTCACCTATGTGAGTTACAAATTAGTGACAAATAGGTTTGAAAGCTAGTCATTACCTCAATCAGTCAATTATTCAAAAGATGTATGTGTGATTAGTTACTCTCAGTTAATTATAGGAACAATAATTAGCTAATAAAGGAGTGCCATCATTCATCTAATGCCGATTTTCATTGGTTTAGCGACTCTAATTTAAAAAAACTCCCTCAAATCTATATATTGAGAAAACACCCAAGATTACTTTTTAAAACAATGTTATCAAGCTGCAGGGAGCGCTTTACTCTTTTCTAGCTCTTTTGGCCAAAATCGTGCTTCTGCCATCCCCTCAGCACTGGGTTCTGTTGAAGCTTAATGCATTTACCTTCAAATGGAGCCTTAGTAGTGAAATGCCTTGAGAAGGCTGAGTGTCACAGAGATAATTAGACAACTTGCTGCTTTTAATCACTTCACCCCTGGACAAATCAAAAGTGATGCCAAACGCCAGCAAAGACGGGTATGTCAAAGACACTATATCTCATTCCTATAAAGACACAATTTGCTCTGAAATTACAGAAACCGAGACCACAAGATTTCATATTTCTCCTCCCCAAAATTAGTACCAAAGGGACAATGGATGGTGCAGGCATTTTGTTTAAACAAGATTCTGCCTATTTGTTCCTTATATTTGCACTTCCTTCTCAGGACCTTCAGCCCCCACCTGTTAAACCTTTATAGCTCAGTCCCAGGTTCTAAAAATGAAGAGAAAAGTCCCAGATCCGCATGGGTAAATCGGGACCTAACTCACCGTGACACCCCAAGAGGTGGCTGTGATTCCAGCCCAGCGCGCCTGGCTCGCTCCACAGGCTCAGGCTGAGGGCGATAACCCAGCACTTGGGGCTGGAGCCACCAGGGACACTTCCCTTGGCCAGGGTGGATAGATCGAGTCTGAAAGGAGCTGAGAGTTTTCCAGCGGCTAAGGGGGTGACTGTAAAGCAAAGAGGAGAGGTCCCTACTTGTGGCTAAGATGCGAAGTGCCACATTTTTCCCATCTCCGGAGGCCGTACTGGCCTGACCGTGGCTAGCTGGCAGAGGCAGCCGAACCACCAAAGCCCAGTCCCCCCAACCCACGCAGGGTGAGGGGAGCGCGGCCCCGCAGGGACACGGGGAGTGGGGCAGTTGGGTTCATTGCTTTTAGCTGCTGCGAGCTGCTGCTTCTGCTTGCCCGTATCGCCTATCAGAACCGTAAGTGCAGGCTATTTCACCTCTACAGAGCAGCTGGCAACTCTCCAGCCACTCCAAGATAGTAAGCTCGGAGTGTAGTACCCTCCTACTACTACTTACCTCTAGCTTGTAATCAGACAGGACCTTGGAAGGTCGTCTTGCAGCCACCCGTAGGCTTTCCCCAATGCACTTTACCTGGGAATGCCCAAAATGTTTTTATCACATGCTAGAGACGAGCTTTTAGAAGATTGCCCTTTCTCCCCATCTCTCCTGATATTTTAAAAACCATGTGATTACCTAAGGCTTTTGGTTTTAATCTTTTTCATTTTCATTTCACCTCTACTCTGAAAGTCTTGATCCCTGTCCGTCTTCTAGCTGCCCTGGGCAACAACTGCATTAACATATAATTAATACACTTCATTTATTTATTTAAAATATTAATAATAATAAAAAAAGGTTGATAAAGACCAGTTAGATCTCAGTAGACTACGATCATCTTTAACTTAGCATAGCCTAGTGGTCAAAGCAATAGGATAGAAGCCAGGAAAATCGGCTTCCGAGACAAATTCCCTCAGAAAATCATGTATGGTCTGTATCACAGCTTCTTGATATGTGATGATGGATTTATACCTGACAAGCTGTTGTGAGACAGCTATACATGGTATGCAGTATTTTGCAGCTCTCCATTTCCTTATCATGGCTCCTACATGCCAGTTACATGACTTGGACTCCCAGTTTTGGCGAGCTCCCTTGCACGCTTTCCAAACAAAACCACCCTTCATTATCTGTTTTTCTTTGTTGTACTGGGTAAATATAAAAGGTTAGAGGTGCACAGAAATCCTGTTGTATTAAACTTATGGTACCTAGTCCCGTTTAACGTTTTAATCAACAAAAATGCAGTTTATATATAGTTTTCAGGCTGATTTTAAAGAGCTCTTCTAACAGTGAGAGGACTAAGAGCCCTTCAACATTCAAACCAATGTTCTTAATGCACAGAACAAACCATGGAATTGCGCTGGGTTTTTTTTTTTTGCAAATATGTGTAAAGGTCTGCGAGTTTCATCTGCATGTAACACTGCAGAAGGGTGAAGATTGTAGGACTGAATTATCTGAGCATTTCTGATTACTTTGTCCAGACGTATGGGACACTCTCTAGCCAAACCACACCACCTCTGATTCCTCATGACTGCTGTTGTTTCTTTGCAAGACAGCCGCAGAGCCCTTTCTCAGCTGCAGTATTGAAACAGATCCCACCCTCCCCGGTGCAACTTTACTTGACAACCTGATCGCTATTTTGTCCTTTCCCAGGCTCTGCTGCCTTCCCCGTCTCTTCCTTCTACTTCAATCCAGACAGCTTCTAACTCATCCTTCAGACATTCTGCTTTCTGTTGTGAACATTTTCCCCCTTCTTTCCTCAGTTGCTTTTTTTTTAATCTTCTATTTCATGCAGCAGGCATGGAAAGAAGACTGATGGGAGGCATTAGTCCATGGAGGTATTACTGCCGCGAAAGGGAGAAGGTAAAATAGGTGTCACTGCTGAAAAGAGGGACTGAGATAGATGTTGTGAGTGGATATGTCACCGTCTCTGGCACTTGGCAGATGGAGGGGTGAAAAACAAGATGATAAACTGTGTCAGCCACAACAACTATGGAAAAAGCTACATCAGTAAGAGCGAAAAAGACTAAATTAATTTTTCTGGAAAATTGATGCACTAGGGATATGGAAAAATTGGGGTAGCCACAGCCAAATACACCCCTATTGCCATTCTCTTTATACAGCACTTCAGGAATAAAGAGGTCCTTGATGGACCTACAGTGATGAGACTCAACAGCTTCTTCATGGCTTCAAAAAAGTTCCTTTTCAGGCCAAATTTACCATCTCCTCACACTCCTTCCTGCTGGCACATTTCCGAGGCAGGGGTAAATCATGTCTGAGTAAACTTAAAGCTCAGTCAGCATATTTATTTGATAGTCAGGTGGCCGGGCTGTGTGCCTGTACATGACCAAGCGCCTCCACCCACCTCACTTGCCCTTTCCGTAGTGCTGCAGGATGGACATCAGGCACCTGGGGCACCCCAAGATCCTTCCTCAGAGGCCAAACATCATCTGCTGAAAAACCACATGGGTTTTCCAGGGAAATCTGAAGAGGGAGTAGTGTGTCTTGGGCATGCCTTCACATCCCTGCAGCCCTGGGAGGTGTAGACAGCCTGCTTCACCAGTGCACAGTGCTGGCAGGGAGCTACCGATGCTCTGCAGGATAGCAGGAGCCACAGGTGTTTTAAGAAATCAGTCCAATAAAACCAATCCAATAAACTTTGAAACCTTGAAACTTCTCATTTGGACATCATTGCTTATAGAAGACATCCAGCTGTAGAAGGCATCACCAGGACTGGAAATGGGTAGCGCGTCGTCACCTATCTGTAGAGGAATTATAGAGGAATGAAGCTGGGTTAATTAACATTGATAATACACAGCTGTGGGCTGGCTTGGGGCGGTGGGTTGGCTGATGGGGATAAGGTGCAGCTGTGGCTGGTTCTGGTAAGCAGTTAAATAGCTCTGAGGGGGATGGAAGAGGAGCCCTGGGTGATGAGAGACCTGGAAGAAGCAGAGGGAGGAGAGAGAGTGCCCTGGAGGTAGGAGAGACACGGAGAAGGATGCAGCAGAGGCAAGGAGCAGGGTGGGCTGGCCTGAAGAGGGTGAAGAAACAACCTGGTCAGTAGGTGAGCTTTTGAAACCTTGTAGGGGAGCGGTGGCTGTACCAGGGCAAGGTGGGAGAACTGCTTATTGAAGTTAACCTGGGATGGGGTGGTAAAAGCCCTGTTGCAGCTTGATAGTTTGTGTAGTGCTGTGACACCTATCTACATCTAGTAAGGTCTAAGGTGCTGAATGTTACAGTCTTTGAGAGTTGAAGCCTGTGCTGGAAGAACATGTCCAGCCTTGGCATAAAGCAGGGTCCAGGGGAAATACACTGCATGAGGGGATTGCCTGGAGGGAGAGGAGAGGAATATATAGAGCACTTCAGTGAAGAAACGCTCAGGCTTGTCACGATAGTGACCCAGTGGGGTTGGGAATGATGGCAGATCCTGAGCTCCTTGAGCATTCTCCTTGTGTAGGCACTGCAACCTGGCCCAGGCTGGTCTTAATCGCTGATCTTACTGTTCTTTGCCCAGTTCTCAAAAACTTTATGCCTGTATGACTGAATGAACTATTTATTTCCTCTTCTGGAAAGGCATACCTTCTTGTGCTGGGCAAATGTTATTGGCTCAATCTGATTAAATTACTTGGTATAATCTTGGATTTAATCTCATTGACAAGAATTCAGAGAAATATTCTGAATGGCCTTTCCTTCTTCTTTCTTCCTATACTCAGTTTTGCTGTAACAGACACTGGAAAGCACTAATTTTGCCCCTTCCTTCCAACAGCTATAGCAAAAACCCCTTAAATTACTTTAAATCCATTTATTGTGTCCTCAGAAGCTCCTCTTCTCTCCAGAAGCATACACGATTACATACAAAACCACATGCAGTTATATGTACTAGACAAATACTTTCAACATAATGTTCCTGTGTAAAAGATTCCCTGCAATTTTGGTCCTTCCTGAGCATTAGAACAGGCTCTCCAGTAATGAGAAAAAGTAAGGAAACTGCATGGTAATAAGGAACTGACTAAACAGAAACTCTAGCATGCTAAAAGGTGGAGGAGTAAGGACAAAGCAAGTCGAAGACCTGTCTTGAAACCTCCCCTAATTGGCAAATGTCATCACCATGGCACTGCAGCACCATGAGGAGACAGATTCTCCCTAAAGCAGTCAGCATCCAAACAGTTCAATACGTTTCAGGCCAAAGTAAAAAAAAAAAAAGGAATTACACTTGTAGGAAACTACCCAAACCCCAGAATATTTCATGGTAAACATGTCATCTGCTTCCTCTTAGGAGCACTATGAAACAGGCAGGAGAAAGAGGGAATTTTACCACTTTTCAGGGAAGAACTGTATAAAATGCAGGAGATAACCAACTCACAAGCTTGGTCTGAAAGAATTTTCCTCTGACAGAGAGAGAACATGCTCTAAGCACTCTTGGTCCCTGCTAGCTGTGACCTACCAGTTAGCAAAGGAGCGATGCTCCTCCACATCATTACGGTGTGCACTTGTGCAGCAAAGGTCCCTCAGCTGAGGGGTCTGGAACAACTGTGGCTGTTTCATTCCCAGTTTCCAGCACTTCTTCAGTCTTAATTCAGCTTGGTATGGCGAAGAAAATGCATATTTTTCAAATAAGGGACATTTACTATCCTAAAGTTTGACTAGAAGAATTTCAGGGAGTGCAAGACACCTTTGGAGCTACATTCAGTAGCATTCATGTGTTCCCCCCTGCTATTTAAATTACTGCTGTTACCTAAATGCTTTAGTCATCCTGGAAATATTTCTGTGTATTGATAAATTTTGGTGGTTGTAATAATTGCCTGCTGAATAAAAGGTGTGTCTATAAAGCTACATGGTTTTGTGCAGGTAGCTGCATATAGAAGCAACCACAGGCATTCAATAGTCATAAAAAAAATGTATGAATGCTGAATTCAGACCCAATACACCCATTGATTAAAATGCCAATAACAGCTATGCATTGTAAAAATCAGGGGCATATTGCAAGATGGTGTACAAAGCACACAAGTAAATTACTTGCTTAGATTATGTTATTATCCCTAGTGAAAATAGTTCACGTAATTGTTCTGTCATGTAAGATTTTCCATTGCAAGTTAGAAAAATGTGGGGAAACCTGTTAACCCCACTTGCCTGACCTGTTCCTGTTAGAACTATCTTTAGTTGGAGCTTCAGAAGCAACAAACTGCATAAAGTCTACGCCCCCTTTCTAACATTATTATCCCCCCTGCTGTTTTAATTTATGTGTTTAATTTTGGTTTTCTGGGTGCAATATGGCTAATTGCTCGAGAACTGTGCAACCTTACAAGCAAAATTCTGCTTTTATAATTTGTAGCACATCAAGTGTAATAATGTACATTTAATTTCTCAAAAAGATAATTATGCTAATAGAATTATTTGAATAAAAATTCACACTTTATGCAGGATAATGTCCTCTACCTCTTAATTTATACTAATGTAGGTCTGTAAGGAATTTCTAATAAGTTTAACCCAGAGCCAGGAAGGGATAGACAGAAGCAAAACACTGACAGGTCTTAAATGGGACAAAAAGGTTTCAGAGGTCTCTGTAGCAAAAGCTGTCAGAAGTGATGCAGGTATTGGATGTGGAGAGATGCTACAAGATGCCGTAACCAGCCCTGGTCATGTGGGAGGATGTGGTCTTGCTATGTTTATCTTATGGAGGAAAAATAAGAAAAAGACACAGCAGGTGAGCAGCTAAGTTGCATGCAAGCTGGGCTCGCAAGGTGCAAGCCCTCATGCAGGCAGCCCACCACCTCCGCAATGGGTGCATGTGAGAAGGGCCAGCACCCTGTGGGACTGATGCTGCAGGAGCCAGCACCCAAAGGGACAGGGCAC
>JAVJGJ010000014.1:119295414-119319279 GCA_035590215.1 Microhierax caerulescens
CAATGGGTGCATGTGAGAAGGGCCAGCACCCTGTGGGACTGATGCTGCAGGAGCCAGCACCCAAAGGGACAGGGCACTGGCCTCTCCCAGCAGCCTGGAGAGGCACCTGGAGGGAAAGCGCAACGGCAGCAGAGGAACAGCACCTCCCTCAGCCTCAGGGAAATGCAATTTATTTTTACAGCCATCCATTAGGCACCAGTTAGGCGTGAGGGCTTGGAATTGGCTTGAGAGAGATAAGACACCACATGTACCGCGCTCTGATGCCCAGACAGCCTCTGTGCCAGACAAACTCTGTTTCAGCATTTGAGCAGTGACTGCAGGAGCATTTCTGGCCAGTAATGAAGCTTTTGGAACTGGGAGGTGACACGCCGAGGCCAGACTACCCAGGGGGGCTGCTAACTGTAGCATGGGCCAGCATCTCTTCCCACCATCACCATCCTGGGCGATGCACGTTCAGGCCATTCCGTGCCCCTGAGTCCCCTGCACACAGCTGAAGTGCCCCAAGAGGTACCCTGGGGACTTAGATTTTCAATGATGGACTTCACATTAATTCTTCTGGAGACGTTAGGCTTCTTGCTGCATTGAGCAACTCTTTGCTTGGAAAGCCATGCCTTCAGCTAGCCCTATGCAAATGAGGCATTAAAGAAGTGTAGCACTGTTTTCTGTATTTCATTTTGGAAGAAACCAATTATCAATGTGGCCAGGGTTAAAAATACGTGTATGTGATGCCCCTCTCTTCCCAGAATAAACCTCCATCCCCTGCCTCTCACATGCATTGCTCAGTGAAGGGCTGGTCTCTGTGGGCATCAAAACACACTGTAACCTTGTGCAGCAGTGCACTGTTGTTGCTTTTAAAATTGCACTGTTGGGGGTTTCCAGTGTTGATTATTGCATTCATAGCAATTCCCTAGCCTTGGAATGAGGAAACTATCGCAAATCCTTTGTGAACTGCTTGAACGGGGGAGTATGATAAATTAAAGTTTCTAAAGGTGGTGACTTTCATACTAGATTAATATAAAATACAATGATTAATGCCCAGACTGTCAGTTCATATTTTCTCCCTTAATTATTTCAGAACTTTTTTTCTATATGCCATAAGTGTATTTATAGGTGATAAAAGAGCAGGATTGACAGCCTAAGAGCTTGAGAAACTATTTATCCATGGAAAGGGCGTAGTTAGGAGAAGCAGGTTTTGCTAGAAAACTCTGTTTCTTCCCTTTACCGATGTACTTGTCTGTCTTCTCCCTCTGCACTAAGTTAATCATCCATAGGGCTGGTGATTTCAAGGTCACAAATAAAGAGACAGTTTTTGCAGCTCCTCCTTTTTACTAGAAAAGGGGAGGGACTGAGGTCAAGCCTATTCATTTCACAAACACCGGCCAACATTAATATCTGAATACTTTCTTGATTTCCTCTTTTAGCTATGGGAAATAGCTTTAATATCTTGGGCACCACAATGCGGTAGCTATTGCCTTTTAATGCTGATCCCTACAGGCCATCAATCCCTAACCAGTGTTACTACTTACTGAAACTGAGATGGTTTCACTCTGAGATTTATAGGCAAAAGATTCCCTGTCTCATGACTAATTCCTCGAGTTGTATGGTTCCACTTCATTTTTTTTAAATTCCTTGGGCCATCGAACACCACTGATTTGTAGGTAAAACTCTTCACTGATTTGAGTGGGGAGTACTTAAAAACATTATTGGATGATATGGCCTCATATTTTTATGGAGTCGAGTTACTTAATGATGTCAGAACATTTTTTTTTTTGAGACTTGTTCTTTTTTCGGTTTTGTTTTCCTTTGATAGCTTTAAATCCAAAGTGCCATATAACTGGGGAAGAGAGAACAAGTTTGTATAAAATAAAAATGACTATGGATCGTCACTGAAAACACACATCAAGGCTATTTTTACTTTCATTGCTGAGTTTTGCAGAATAAACAGATTATAATAAACAGAATGCAGAGAGGTGATAGCATTATTACTATTATTTATACAGCACCATAAATGTGCATTCTGCTTAACAGACAAATAAAAACATCTCAGGAGATCACTTCAAGTTCAACTTCAGCATAAAGTACAACTTTTTCCTGAACATTTCCTTTTTTCGCAGTTACAAAGAACAAATGTTTCAGACTGGAGTGCATTAAACTGAGGAACTCAAATCCTTATCTAGGCTCCAAAAGAAAGTGGTTTGATAGCACTGCTTAAACGTACAGGCCAAAACTCACTTGCTGATAAACTCCTGACTGCAGTGGAGGCCAGAGCTGACCCAACGTTCCCCTCAGAGCTGCTGGAGTCCGGGAGTGCCCTGAAGTCTGAAAAATTAAGAATATTTTTTATGTTTTTAAAGGTGATGCCTCACCGTAGGTCGTAACACCTCGCAAAAATTGTTGCAACGTTTCAAACTCTGCGTCAACAGCACTGACTCTCAACTAAACGCTTATTCTTTTTAAAAATGCTATTTAATTTTTTTAAAGAGCATAAACACTGGAAGTGGCCCAGGCCGACAGAAGCTCTGTGGGGAAGGAAAATCTTGGAGGTTGAATTGATTTAGGAACCCCAGCTGGAGCACCGATCTGCGTGATGAAAGACAACTATGCAAGCCTATCTCCCAAGTTGTCGAGAAGATGTGCGTGCACTGCTGTCTCCCATAGGCATGAGCTGGGAGCCACAGGAGAAGGAAAGAACCCACTCCAGAGGAACAAAATATTCCAAATGAACAGCTTCAAAGGAAATTCACTGAAAATATTAAGCGAGTAACACAACAAATTAATTAAAAATAATGCATTAAAAACTACTCATTAAAATAAGTGCCTATCCTAGTGTAAGGTTTACATATTTCAGTGGGAGGAATGAAGTTTGTCAAAAACATTTGTAAATTGCAAGGCAATAAGGAACACTGGCAGGTGCCGGGTCTGTTAGGGATAAATCACGGCCAAACTTCAGATGTTAACTCAGGGACGAAGGTGGATTTCAGTGTATCGGCAACTAAGATCTTTGGCAAGACGCAAAGTTTTTGTGTGCCAGAGGGACACCTCTCGGAGCGAAGTCTTCCTTTTATAGCTTAATTGCTAATGTAAAACCACATTAATACAGACGTGGCAAGCAGATTTATCTTAATTTAATCTCTGGGCAAACTGGGTAGTACTTGTAGGCAGCCTTTTTTCAATCCCGTGAGAATTCACCCCACCAAAAGAAACAACTTCCATGCCCTTTTCACAGTCAATGGGGAGAAATAGTCAGCTTTATAGTACGGTTTGTCTCCTCTTGTAATCAACATCTGATCAAATTAATTATGTGAGATGTCTCCCTTGTGCCACTGTTGGGGTACTGAACACTTACTGCGGCAACAAGCAGTGAGAAATAGTGCCCCAATAAGAACATCACCCTAATTATTCAGCTTTTTGTCCTTACACAAAGATAAACCTGAGGTAAAACCTCTTCCCTGATACAAATATTCAGAGTGGTCCCGAGAGCCACACTTCATCAGTTGTCCCTGTCTACTTCCATCGATACCACAGGAATGCTGAGGCATGTTGCCCAGACTTCTGTAGCTCCCCTAAACAAGAAATAACACTACTCTTTCTGATCTTCACTATCACTTACCCAAGGACTCCTGAAGTCCCAGCTAAGCAGTGACAGAGGGTGGACTTTGCTATATTGTAAATCTACCGGAGAACAGGAGTAGCACGGGTTTTACTGTGCAAAAGTGTGTCTTGAGCATATGCACCACCCATGCCCTGAAGTCTCCGTAAAATGCAGGAGCAAACAGAGACTGCTATGTTGCAGCACTGCAAAAGTCTTCCAGAAACCCGCACTTGACTTTAAGACATGTCCAAAATTTGATTTGTGAAGTTTATATCGAATGCTTCGTTTTCAGCAGGAACATGCAGAAGCCTTAAAAATTTAAGGAAATGGAATAAAAAAGGGGCAAAAGTCATATACTTCTTACTTCCAGCCAAGGAAGACCTTCACACTTTTGGGTAAATATGAGCAGTTACAAAGATGTTCTAACATCGCATTATATACTCAAGTTGCAAAAGTTAGTAGACTGGAAACATATATCATTCCAGACCTGTAGGGATAACAGGGCTTTTGGTTCTCAACAGTTTCTCCACACCGATACAGACCACTTCAGGGTTTGGGAATTCTTCCTTTTCTGTTGGTTTGAGCCAGGGGTTAGGAAATGACCCTACTGGAAAAAAAAGAAAAATCTTCACTCTTGAGAATTCAGTAGGACTTTTGTAGTCAACCACGGCTGAAATGGGATTTCCCTGATTGTTGAAAACAGCTAGAAGCAAACAGCATCAGCCTGATAGAAAGTTGTGTAAAACTAAGGAGAAAATGTCTCTTCCAGGGATTAGAAAGCACTGAAGCCAATTCTGTTGAATTGGAGCCCACCTTCTGACATACTTTACAGTCCTTCCCAGTGTGATAATTGATTTCAAATACCTCCTGAAAACACTGTGGGATGGCATCCAAAAAAAGGGGGGGGGGGGGATCTGGTATACCTGGCTGACATTTATTATTACAATCCAGTTTCTGAGCAAATGGTTTTGGACACAGTCCTTTCTCTGACCTGAAAAAGAAGATCAGGAAGATTATAAAGCAATTCCAATGATGAAAATAAAAATTGACCACAATATTTTGTTTTAAAAGTCTCAATCCACAAATAGCTTCGAAATCAACAAACAGTCCCTAAAGCTGTTTGAAAGCCCAATACAAAATTTCTGTTTAAGGGCTAAAGGAAACTCTCCTGTTGTCTATGGAAAGGGGTTCAATGAGTCTCACAAGTTCTGTTCCAGCCAGTTTTAAAACTGACTATTTCTGATCTGCTTCACCTTTATAATCCTTCCCAAGACTACCCAGGAAGAGGTCCGGGTGCTCTGATGATTCCAAGATAAAAAGAAGCCTCCAAAGTGGTCTTAGTGCTAACTTCAGCTGCCTCTGGCCCTCGTCCAGCAAAGCACTTAAATCTGTTCTTCGCTTTGAAATTGGCTTGGCGATGTCAACGGGGCCGCTCATGTATCTGCAGTTAAATACCAGCACAGATGATTATTCAGATCCAACCCCCCTGCGCCAGGCCTGAAGCACCCACAGCAGCCACAGTAAGGGGGGCAGGCGCCTTGTTTTATGTTTCTGGGGAGCACGTGAGGTTACTTCTCTCTTCCGACAAACGCCCTGGCAACTGGCTTGCCGCAGCGCTCTGGTTTGGGCTCAAAACCTCCTCTGGCCCAAACTCTTCCCTCTCAGTCCTGCCCCTGAACAGCCCCACTCAACCGACCAAGCACCTTCTTGGTACCCACGCAGATTTACTGCAAAAGCCTGTGCCCACTGCTGGGGAGAGCCGGCGTGGCTGTTACTAATTAAAGGACAACTCACCTTCTCTAGCTTTGCCCTTCGTTTTCTCCTAGAAATCCTTTTCTCCTTAATAGAGAAACGTCTACATGATGAAACAAAGCACGATCTTCTGGTGACCCTTGGTTGAGTAGAAATCTAATAACTGTCTCACAAGCTGGAGAACCACCTTTTCTTTTTTTTTTTTTCCCCCTTAGAACTTTGTAAAAGCTAATTGGAAAGCAATCACAACCCAGCACTTAATAGACTTCCACATTTCAATAGCAAACAATTTTTTTTTCTGTGCTCAACAGGCACGTCCTGGGCAATTTGCTTCCTTTCCTAGAAGGTGGGTAGTTTGATCTTGATTAGAGGGAAGGCTACAGTATATCACTTTTATTACCTACTTTATATGAGAATAAATGTTTTATAAAAGTTCTGAAAATAATTTCTTATGTCAGGGAGGGTGAGACTTAGTTCTAGTACTCAAGATGCTTTAATTAGTTTTCCCTGAGTCTGTTTTCTCAGTTATCTCACTACAACTGGATCAGCTTTATTACCCTGAAGAAATAATTTGCTCTTATTAAGACCAAGTACTCTGTTCAATAATTTAATATGTTACATTAATCTTTAACGCCAACAGGCCTGAGCCAAAGTTCACTGAAATCAATGGAAAGTCTGCTAGGGACACCAGAGGGCTTTGGGTCCGTTTAAGGGAGTTTTAGTCCAAAGAAGCATCTCTACTGCAGCTGTTACGTGCGGCATATCTAACTTGAATATTATTAGAGGTGTAACTATGGTAGTACAGGGCTCTGTGGGGCCAAACAGTAAGTATTTATGCAACTCCTTGAGCAGGTGGGTTTTTTTTTTTAGTCTGAGCTGAGTTTCATGCTGCTATGGTTACATTACTGGAAATACCTGCCCCAGTTAACTTAAATTTAGCTTACGTATGGTTACACAAGTTGAAGTCACTCCAGTATAGATATATTTACTCTCCCTAGAGGTTTCTTGTGTTATAGTTATATGATTTAATCCCTTAAATCAGAGATATATCTGTCTGGTTTTGCTTTATCACTGGCTGGATCACGCTCCTGCTCATCAGCAGTCACCCGTAACAGACAGCCTTCTCTAGCAGTATTGTCATTTTCAGTTACAATCTATTTTCTTCTTTCGTTACTTGAAAAGGGTTTGATACTCCTCCTGTTCTGATAGGTAAATTTTTTCCTAGGCACCTATGTTTCCCTGGTGGATCTGCTAATAGCAATAAATTAATCCCTAGATGCATTATAGCATGGTTGAACACATTATATTGACAAGTGAGCCAGAAAAACCCTTCTAGCTCAGTTCCTTAGAGACTGAATAAAAAAGCCATCCTAGAACTACATTGATATTAGGCAGTATAAAAATTGTGTTGTGTGCTGGAAGCACTGTTTCCCTGGAAGTCATAGTCAAGCCTAAAGCTTAGCACATGTATTTTAGAAACGTCTAGTACACTCGCTTATCAACCCGAGAGTCCTGAGGATTTATTCTAATTTCAGAAGAACAGTTATAATCCCACAATAGACACCTTGGACATTCATTTAGCAAGAGAAAAAGTCTGTTATCAGGTTCATCGATATACAACAAGGGAAAATCTGATGTCTGTAAGCAATCTGATGTACTCAGGTATAGTTTGGTTTTGTTACGGTTTGTCTTGTATGTCCACTTGAAAATCCTTTGCCATAGCCTAATGTCTTTATGTCTAATGACATAGCCTGTCATTGTGGGCCAGGTGCGAAGATGACTCAGACCAAAAAGGAGATGCCTGATATTTTTAGTCTCTTTTGCCTTGTACCAACCAGATGGACCTAAACACCTAAAAATCTCTCTCTAACGTGTCTGTAATGCTCATTTTTTCAAAATGTAATGGAGCTTCCTTAAGGCAGGCAATTTTGTGTCCTCGTTTTCTGTTGCTTCAATTTTTGTTGCTTTTTTTGAAGTTTGTGAGATTTTAGGGGAGACATAAGTAATTTCTTCTGATTTCCTTCACAAGTGTGACAGCCACAAGTTTTTCAGTAATGCCCTGAATCAAGTGAGTGAGGCATAGAGTGCTCTGGCTGCAACAACAGATACCATGAACCCTGCAATTAATTTTCAAGTCATGGCACTGGAACACTTCCACCTTCTGTGTCCTCACTGTATGGACTTCATGAGAAGGATTACTACGACTTCTAAATGGAAGGAAAAATGAGGGAACAAATTGAGCAGTTATTAAGAATGGAGCTATTTTCCTGATGAAACATGACTCATGCTGACAATGGAGATTCAAAGTACTCTGTAGATTTAATAGTCATAAGTAATATTTCACTAGTGATAAGTGATGCTTGAGAAAGATAAATCTTGAAGGGAAAGAAATTCTGCCTCAGTTTGTTCAGACACTTTTGTATCTTTTTTCTTGAATACCTTTACCGCAACATCTATACGGAACCAATGCCTATGCTGTGAATCCAGCTGAAACAGCTGAACCTAATTTCTAAGCCTAAACCACATACGTCCATATGCACTGCAGCTTTATCCCATACCACTTGTAATTTTATTTTTTTACATCAGAACAGAGGCTGTTTCTATTGATATACATGAACTGATTAAGTGAACCACCCTGATACAACTGAATAATAATATATATTCTCACTTATCTTGACAGGTTAACGGAGACAGCTCTTGGCAGGCAGATTTAT
The DNA here is from genome assembly GCA_035590215.1 of Microhierax caerulescens. Lineage (NCBI taxonomy): Eukaryota > Metazoa > Chordata > Aves > Falconiformes > Falconidae > Microhierax > Microhierax caerulescens. The sequence goes on from JAVJGJ010000014.1 coordinate 119,303,473, forward strand.
AACATTCAAAATACCTGGTATGAAGGCATGAGATCAGAAGCTGAAGGAGGCATAGGCAGATTTCATGCCTTATTGTCTTTTCTTCTTCAGGAGGTTCAGATATATAAAGGTTCAAAAAAGCCCTCTTGCTCAATGTGCGTGGGTGGCGACAGGACTTATTATGTATTAATTATAATCTACCACAAGCCCAGCAGAATGCTGTTGCTGGACCAAAGAAAAATACCTCTTCACTGTAATCTTGATGGTGTATAGAGCTATCATAGTTCCTTCTATGCATGTGAGAATGAGTGTATTATGGTATAACTGTATTAAAATTGCTCTGGCAAAACTTCTCAGCTTTTCCAGTGAGTTTTAGAAGCTAATATCAGCATTGATGTGATACAAAAGAAAGATTTTGTTCTTACACTTTTTTAAATGTGAAGTGCATGTTTGATATTCTTCATACAGGACTGGTTTTTAATGAGGTTAAAGGCTGCGCGAGATGTCTGTTTCTTGACTGATAGGAAGGCAGAAGGAGAAATTAGTACTGGCAAAGAACATTGTTTGTTTCTCTCAGCACGATCTTTCTGTCTTCGAATCTGAACCCTTAATTATTTTCACCCTTGCCCTGTTGAAATTTGGGGTCAGGGGTTACTCAGGTAGCTGGATGTCCCTCCAAGCACATTCAGGTGATCTAAAAAGCCTCATGTGTGCGCTCCTGCAGTGATTCTCTAAATCCTTTAGCTCATCTATTGTCCATCTCCTTTATACCCAATGCTCTGTTCTTCTTTTTCTCTGTTTTCAAGCTGGACAATTCTATTTTCCGCTTCACCGAAATAAGAGTCAAAAGCCTTTGATTTATACCCTCAGTTCTCTCATTTACAGGTAGTACCATTACAGAGATTTTTGACTATCCATTCTGCTTTCAGGTAAGGTTAAAAGTGCTCTGGATCTTGACAGCGATGCAGCAGCAGCAGGCTCAGGAGAGCTGCAAGGATGAGTCATGTGTGCTCCAGTGGCAAGCAGGGAGGAATTGGTATTCTCAAGCTGCAAGAGGTGGTTTTCTCCTCTTCTATTTCAAAAACAAGAGTTATTCCTAGGTGTTCTGGCCAACTAAATTGATCAGCAAAGCCATCAGTTTCAGGTCAAGAAGAAAGGAAATATATTTTCAAGCTCAACCAAATGCATCACATCCTTTCCGCTCTGAGGGTAGCCCTACGCCCGCCAGTGTTTCTCACGGGGGGCTTCTCTTCCCTCCACCTCCCCAGGGCCTGACGGAAGAAGGTGCTGTTAGCTGGGGTGCCCAGAAGAAAGTGACCGTGCCCCTTCGCTTACTTGCTCCTTGGCCAGCCAACTTCTTTCAGCTGGAGGTCACCAGAAGCACAGCATGCAAGCTGCCCGCTGAGAGCAGGTATTTGTGCTGTACTTGTGCAAGCGCCTTATTGCAAAGCCGAGAGCCCTGGTGAACCAGCCTTGACTAGCAGTGGGTAGCAGAGCAGTTGCAGTCAGGGAGGAGTCAGGCCATGCAGACAGGGAGAAACATTCAAAGAGATGCCCAGATCGTACTGGCAGTTGACAGGAGTTAGGTACTTAACAGACGCTTCCTACCTCCTCATGCCTTGTCCTGAGACAGAGATGTATTACTCAGCCAGGATTCAGTGCTTCTAATATGTTGGGGTTTTACTTTTGCTTTGGTTTTTTTGGTTGGTTTGGGGTTTTTTTGGGGGTGTTTTTCCCCCCCCCCCCCCTTCCTGTTGAGAATGAAAGCACTGTGATTTAACTACCAGGACAGAAAGAGAGGAAAAAACTCAACAGCATTACTTTCCACTGAGTTTATAAATGTAAATGCCAGAAGGGTTCAGGTTTCTTGTCTATATTCTTTCCTAGCTAGAATCTTAAATGTATTTAGTTATAACACAAACTACAACAGAGAAGATCAAAGGCTTTTATTTCCATTTTCTGACAACCCCTGATTTAAATTCATTGCACTAATAAGTTAAAAAAATATATATATCCCTGTATTTAAAAGGGTTAAAATAAGTAGTAAAAGTGACTACACTTTACAGAAGTCAACCACAGCATTTTCTTTGCCTCAAGTATAGTACCGTGTCAGGCCACTGCGAATGATATTATACGGGAAGTACATGATAGGTGAGCTTGTAATGTTGGAGACGAGCCATCAAGAAACCTGAATCTAAGTGGTTTTGACCAAAAAGATCAGGCTGGGTGTCTAAGAACAGCCGAACGGAGAAGCACCAGGGAGAGGGATATTATACATTCATGTATACACACATGGATGGATAGCAGAAAGAAATACATACTGAGGGAAAAAGGGGGATAGTTTTGTTATGTTTGACAGTCACACACTTATGGATGCATAAGCAAACAAGCTGAGGTATTAGTCGAAGGCAGATGTCGAACAGGACATCAATCTGATCTAGATCCAGTACAAACTGAAACGATTTCAGATAACGGGAATGCTCAGCAAATAGAGCTGGGGGGTGGGGTGGGTGTTTGCATGCACGTGCACATGTGTGTGCATGTGTGAGTGTGATACACTCAAGAAGTGCCAGATTGGTGTTAAACTGCAGGCCGGTTGTTTATAGCTTAGAAAATACTTAGCATAACATCAAGAAGAAGCCTGCAGAATTATCCATACAAGCACAATCCTTGGGGCATCACAAACATCTTTGCATAAAGCAAGACCAGCTGGCAGAAAGGAAGAATCATTTTCTCTGATATTTGAAGTTATTAGCCATAAAGAAAGCCTGACTAGAAATGTAAGGCATGACTGTGTGCAACGGGAGGCAGAGGTCAAATAAATGCTGCATATTCCGAATTCCACAGGAAACACCCCTCCAGAGGACACCGCTCACAAGCTTCAGGGACAGTGCTGACTAAAATGAAAGAAGAAAATACAAAGGCAGAAGCAGTATCAGAGAAAGACAACCTATTCTGAGCTGGCTGCTACAAATCAAGTTGGTACGTTGTCCCTTATCAGCTGGAAATTCAGTTTTCTCTCAGCAGAGCTGACTACATGCACTTTCCCAGTCTACTGCAAAGGGAAATTCAATCAGCTCCAGAAATCAAGTTGCAATCCCAGACAAATGATATATTAATGAAATACCCCAGATCATTTTAAGAGCATCATGCTAACTTGTTTGAGACACAGCTTTATTGAAATCTTTGTCTCAAGGCATTTTTAGGCTCCGAATGAGGTCTAGGTGGTTATTTAAAAATACAGATATTAGAGACTTTGTGAATACGGCAGATATTCCACAATGTCTGTCCTAAGGCTACAAACCACCAGGCTATTCCATCTGGCAAAAAATTATAAAAAAGCCATGAAACTCAGACCTCACTGAAGTGAAAAATAAGACAGGAAAAACTCAAACCCTCCAAATGTCGATGCATTCAATGGGGTTGGAATGACCGCATTTTGTACAGTTACATACTAAAGCAGGCATAAAAAAGAAACACAAGGAAAAGAAGGGAGAGTGGAAAGACCTGAGGGCCAAACCCAGAACAGCTTAGTCTGGGGGTCTCCAAGGCACAGTGACGACATCCAGGTACGCAGCGCTGAAGGAGGTCTTCACAGTCGGTGTAAGAAACCCACTTTCTTTCCACCCAAGATGATACTGCCCACAAACCTACGATGGGTTTCCTCACATGCACAGCCCAGACCCTGGCCAGCTGAGCTAGGGGGAGGGGGCATCCCTGGCAGACTGGCAGCCGGAGCACACCGACTGACTAGCAGCAGTTCACTCACCTGCCACCTGCAACACCCTCCCCACCCAGGAGGTACTTCACATGAAAGCAAATGAGGTGTTGGCTGACTTCAGCAGCGCAGAGGTCGGTGCTGATGAACGACTAGCGAGCAGGAATGCAAAGGAACAGCTTGACAGGAATGCAATGGCGTGACAGGAGCACGAGGAGCTGAGCATGCCACCTGCATCTATTCCTGAGAAAAGAGTACGGAGGGAGGTGAAGGGGCTTAGCTCTTTTGCATATAACCTAGGGAAAGAGGACTTGGTGAAGGAGGACCAAAGAAATCAAAAGCAGGCTGTCCAAAAGCGATGACAGTGGCAATGCGCTTTCTGCTGAGCTTCGTACCACCGCTGGAACAAGGTCGCGCGGTCCCAGGGTGGCTGCCCCGTGGCTGTGGTCCCACGCGGCGCCGCGCGTGCCGGCACCGGTGGCCCATCGCACCCGCAACCGCAGCTCACGAGAAGAGAAGCGGGGTGCCCTAGGCAGGGAGCGTGCCGCCCAAGCACACGTGCTTCCCGGGAACCGGGCTGGCAGGCGAGCCCCAAGGGTAAGAAGGAACTCTCGGGCACGCTGCAGGCCGAGGGAGGCCTTAGGTCCGCTCGAAAGTTTTCTCTCACTTTTATTTAATGACAGAAAACAGGGGTTTCAGCTAGTTTATATATTCATGAAAAGGGCTAATTCCTGTCAAAAAGCTTCATATTTTTAGGAAGGGGATTAGAAGAAGATGAAATTTTTCATGTAACTGAAAAGACTGCAAACACATCTTGATTGCTCTTAATGTTGTCTCAGTGTAAAGAGCTGCCAAAATGTTCTCTATCACCTCCATAATTGAGTACAGAAATGAACCGCAAGCCAATGAAATCTATTTTAAACAAAGCCTTGTAGTCAGCATTGCCAAAATACATCTTTATCATTAAAATAATAAATAACATTGACAAAATATGCAAAAATAGGAAAGATCTCTCTGTTATGGCCTACCTCAAGAAAAATATGTGTCAAAATACCTGAGTGACCTTTCGAAAATATTTTGTGCTAAAAAAAAAATGAAGCATGAAATTGAACTCATATCCTGCTCCTTAGTTAGTGTCACCGTGTAGAGATAAGAATGAAACCACTTGTTTTGAGGTCTGCTAAAGAATGCAGGCAATAAATATCAGCTTCAGTTGTTTCTCCTTAAACAAGCAGCGCAGTATTTCAACCTACAACTCTCCAGCCACCTTCAATTGTTGCTAACAGCCAAATCCAGTCTAGCTTTGGATGTGGATGAAGGCAGGATATAATTTCTGCCTTATCCTGAAGTCCATACCAAGAATAGCTTTCGCCTGATCCAGAACAGCTTACGGCTCCAGGACGTGAATGCCTTCCCTGTTGCTCACTTACATCCCTTGCTTGCAGGAAATTGGGTTCCTGCTGCCAATTAGGCTCATCATCATCATTCATCCACAGAGTCTTACTAATCTGAGAGGCTCTTGTTGCTCTGTGTGTATGTGTCTTCTCCGAGCTGGAGTTTAACCTCATCTCTGCCAGGTCATGGCGTGCGGTAGAAGAGCACAGATAACTCTCGGGGTATGGTGGGGCAGGTAGCTGATGGGGGAGTCGGTCAGCAGGTGATGCTGCTTCTGTGCTCCATTTATGTCATGCCTGCTGCTGAGAGATCTGTGTGTCAAGTTGTTTTTTGTTCTTGAATAGCACCTCTGGTTTCCAGAACTGAAAATACCAGTCAAGTCCTAACATGAACAAATCTGTTCACTATTTCATTTCTTGGTTGCAGACAACAGAGTTTACGTGCTGCTGCTATACTAGATAGCTGTTGTACTGCCCAGCTCATGCCTCGGTCCTACGCTGATGTTTACTGATGGGTCAGAAGCAGCAGGCTGCTATAGGAAGAAACTGCATTATGCATGGCTGAACGTAGGCTATTTAATCTTTGAGCCTGGCTCCTTTGAACTCCCCTGCTGGCATCTCTTCTGCTGTCAAACTTCCCTTTCCGAATGGAAATGTGCAACATCTTAACTCAAGACTGTATTTCCTCCTTTGCTGAAACAAGGACATGGGACTAGGAGGGAAGGATTCATCCTGCCTTGTTTTGAGTCAGAGCGGCATGATGCTTCCAAGCAGGTTTTGCTCACTGGGTCTCCCAAATAACTCTCTCACCAGGATGAGGGGGCCCCATGCAAAGGGGAAATAAGATGCAAATCTTCTCAGGGGCATGAAGTAGTTCTTGCCTTATGCTCAGCAGGTCTCAGAGGCACTCTTTGTAGGAAGCAGATATCATTTTCTATGTAGATAGATATCTACGTAGACACCCAACCCTCCCAGACAACCTGCATGAGGTATTTGCTGAAATGTGTAAGCCCCTTTCAGTTACCTCCCTTGTCCCGTTCAGATTTTCCTAAAGATTTGTGGTTGCTTCATCATTTTTTTTAATTTGCTTGCCATTGTGCTTATATTTGCTAACCCATTTGCAGGCCTGGCTAAGCTGGTTTTGGTTGTATTGCCATTGGACATTAACATACATAAAATTATTCAGATACAGAAGTGTTTTCAGAAAAAGAGGCTGTTGCCATCAGATGACTGTGGCGATTTACAGGGAGGGAGTTCTCACATGGGAGACAACACCTTGAAAGAACAGAAAAAAGCAAGAAAGGAACACTGCGGTAACTCAAAGAGCAGAGCTGGGCCTGGTTGAGGAGAAGAGAACTAAATGAAACCCCTGTTGAGAACAGAGCTTGGTACATTCATTTTGGTATCTCTTCAGTTCTGCTGCACGCCAGCATTCCCTGCAAAGAGTGAGATTTAAATGAAACGTACAATTTTGTCCTTTTCTGTTTGCCAAGATCCAGCCACTGCCCTGTTGCCACAAAATGATATAAAAAAGAATCCGGCTCTGACGCTTCCCAAGGACAAGAGATCCATTTAGCTGCCAGAATACCATGTGCAGTGTCCCGTCCCTCAATTTCTGTTTCTGTTTCCAGTTATTGCATTAAAGTGACAAGGTCTGTCAGGGTGATGACGCTGAGCTGGCTAGCTTAGGATGGTGATGCACCACAGTCCCTTTTTTCCCCTATAATCAGCCATCTGCAAATTTGAGATCCTCATTTTTTATGTGGACTTGCTATCTAGAAAGTTACCTTGTTTCAGAAAGAAAAAGTCACACTTTTCTACAGGTGTAGGAGGTGTATTTTCCTATGCCACACGTAATGTCAAAACTGGTGTTGGTTATTTGGGCAGCACCTTGATGGCTCACGTGTTTTGCCACTCTCACCTTCTACTGTTATTCTACCTCTCAGGTTTTCATTTCACTGACCACAAGTCTATAGGCCAGCCTGGGGAACCCAGGGAAAAATAAATAGCCCTTGAAAGTCTGGGCTTGGACTCTTCCTGCAGACCGTGCAGCTGTTCCCATGCGGCTTTCCTTCTCTATATTCTTTCCCTGTACTTTTTGTTTGTGGATTTGCATTTGCTTCAGTTTTGCTCTGACTGGCAGCAGATACCTGGGTCTGTTCACTGGCATTTGAATGAGAGAATCGCTTCTATCTGGGATTATTCCCATTGCTGAGTGCACTGGAGTCTACTGCCTGGGTCGTTTCCTTTGCTTTGGCCTTGTAACAGTTAGTCAACGTATTTTGCTTTGGCTGCCTCATTTCTGGAAGCTTGCTTCAGACTTCATTGAGTTTATTGCCTTCACTGTGTCAAACTACAGTTCATTATTGTCGTCATTTTATTAAAATGGTCCCTAAGTGCACCAGATTCTGAATGCTTGACTGCAATATTCCACGGAGATCTACTTTATTTTTATATTGGTCAAAGCTAACAGTAAAGCTGCCATTAGCAGCCAAGCTAACGCCTCCGTGAAATGCTGCCATGCTTTCCCAGTGCCTGGCATTTCGTTGTTGGCTCTTGAATGCTGTATCTCGACACTGGGCACGTATAAGGGTAAAATGCACTTCCATTGCACAGGAAGCAACATTAAGACTAGCTGAGATCCAGTTCTATATTTAGAGTTTCATGAATTCTTTATAAGTTTTGTGTTATCTTTTCTGATCTGAAAAGGAAAGCAATGCTTTTGGCCTTTATGCTATATATTAAACTCTAGAGTGAGCTTTAATATGTAAAACATGCTGCTTACATTCCTCAGATCTATAGCAGAGATATCGTCTGGTTTTAAGTGTAGCACAACAATTCAAAAGTCTGTGTATTTTAATGCCAAGCTCGTAGGGATGCTATAATGAAATGCAGATTCCTGAAAACTTTACAGCAAAGTAGGAGACAGTCAAAAAGAAAGTGGAAACGGCATTTGTGATTCTTAAGGTGGCAATTTGCAGGGCTCTTGTGGTTCTAGGGCAGTGTTGTGAAGAAGCAGCCAAATGCAGAAGTCTTGGCACTTGTGTTCTGACAGTATTTTATTGTTTCCTACAGGCTCAGCGATAACACCATGGAGTATTTTAGACTTCATCGTGCCTTTATGTCAAGCTTTTCCTGGCAAAGTGGGAAAACATGTGTACAGTAGTGTTTATCTTGTGAGTGGATGACTGTTCTTGAAGTATAGGCATACTGAGAATCTCGCTTTAGTGCAAGTGAAGCTCTTCAGATAATCATGTCTGGATATTTTTAATAGCTCTTGGTAATATCTTATCCCCTTCCACTCTAAGTACCTTTGAAATCCCTCCAAGTGCTCCAGGAAAATGCTTTGGAGCAGGGCTATATGTGTAACAACTTCAGGTATTATCGAGAAAAAACTTTAGATAATAAGAGAAGTTCAAACCTCGGACTTCCCAGTCTTCTACCATTAAGACCCATTGGTTTAATTGCAAAACTTTTATGGAGGACTGAAAATATGCAACCTCCTTACCAAACTCACTGTAAAGGAATTCGTTTTGTTAGCTTTTCAAGACAAAGTACAGCACTTTAATCATTGAGTAGGGCTAGTGAGCTGAGTGTGAGGAAACCAGATCATGACCTCAATCATATTAGCACCATCCAAGTGAGTAAAATGGCCAAATCTAGTGTTTGAGCCTTGCCTCAAGCAAACAGAATCAAACCATTAACGTAAACAAAAAAGTTAAATTTAACAGGTTAGCACTGAGATTAATCAGAGAACAGAACCTTATAAGCATAATTTTGCTTCCATATCTTGTAAAAAAAATTACAGTCATATTAATAGATTCTTTTCCCAGAGACTGATTTCACAGCAGCCCTAAGTGATTACACACATCTGGTGATGTAAGTTAAAAACTGCAGTTATAAAAGTAGCTAAACTAAAGACTACAGATTCCCTGTGCTCTAATAGGTCAGGTTTGGATCCATATCCATTGTCACACCCTTTAAGGGACAAATGCTGCCGCAAATTTGGAAGGACTCAATTGTAAACTTATTTATAACATTGTTATTATTAACATCTGTGTTGCAGAGATATTAATTTCCCTGCCGGTGGAAAAGCAGCATGAAAGATTTTGCTGCATCTCTAAGTTTAACCCAAATACAAGCAGTGTTGTTTCGCAGAAATTTCACATCGCAGTGTCCTTGACTGGACTGATAGTTAATCATCACAGGTGAATTTTTACAGTAGTTTTCGAAAGCCCCCTCTCCCCTACCCCAAAGCAGTAATATACATTGCAAAAATGTGTAAAGTATACAATTTTCATCATATAGTTCAGAAATAGGTCACGCTCTTGGCTGGCTCATCAAACCCTGACCACTAATCCATCTTCTCTGCTCAGCTGAAACATCCCAGACACCTTGGCAGTATCATCCAGCTGTCATTTTTCAAGCTCTCCAGCAGAGAAAAGTTTCCTTTCTTTCCCAAAACAGACATTCCCTCCTCCCCCTACCATTTCAAGGCAATGTTTAATGGCAGAATTAGCGTTTGATCCTTCTCGAGGCAGCACACGAGCAATGGGGACCTCGGGGGCTGTGTGCTTCCACCGCATCGTGAGGGCTTGGCAGCGCTCGTGTTTATTCCCAGCTATTTATCTTGCCATTACGCTCTTATCTGAACGCCTCACAATCTTTTGGGTCCTCAGAGCAACCCTGTGAGATAAAGGACTATTCCCCTGTTGCAGCTTGGGCAACTAGAGCCAAAATTTGCGAAGGTTTTCGGTACATTGTACGCTGGGTCAGAGGCGGATGGGGAGCGATGGAAGGAGGAAGAGGTTACCCATTTTAAATCCTTTAACAGTTCAAAGGCAACCCTAGGCCCGACCTCATCACGTTATGAAGCTGTAGGATTCCCAGTAGTGGATGCTGCTTAATCTGGCAGTGAGAGGGACAGAGTCATCAGGGGCTCCCAAGGGCACCATCGCTACCTTGCCCAGGTACTCAGGGCTATGGGCTTGAACCATTTACAGCCTGTGTTGGAAAGGTGGGTCCCCGAGCAGCCAGCAACATCTCCTGGAGCTCCTCCTGTCTTGGCTCACCAAGGTGTGCTCTACACCTCTTGTGTCTCTTACCTGTAGGAATTGCGTTTGTAGCTGACAGCTAGCATCTCATGGCTTAGTCAGTTCCCTCGTTGAAGAGACCCGGAACTGAGGTGGTGAACCAGGGGCTCCCAGATGAGCATTTCTGGCTGGGCTTTAGTTTCTTGTACAAAGTAGTCCTTCTCTGCTGATGCCCATGAGATTAGACTTCCCCTTCTGCAGCCGGCATGTTTAGGAAGAGGAGGGGAGGATGGCAGGGCAAGGCACTGCCACAGAGCTTAACCTCAGCCCTTGGTACCACTGGGATCTAGGCAGCTTCACGCAGAGCCAACAGCTGGATCTTCACCACCATAGTGGCTTGGCCCTCAAAATATCAATCAGCAGCAGCCTTTGGGAAGCATGACAGTTCTGCATGATGGTTACAAGGGTTTTGGGGAAAATACCTCTTGTGGCCCACGGACATAGAGTCACACACAAAAATACCGTAACAGAATGCCGGGGAGCCAAGCTAGACAGCCCCCCAAGCTTTTGGGCTTGTTTATATTTTTCTCACTTGAGTGCAGAGATGACTGAAAAATACCATATAAGTAGTTACAGGTGAGGTTTTTTGTGTATTTCTAAAAGTTACCAGAAATAATTTGGAGAGGGGAACAGAAAGGGAATCTGTGTGCCTTTGGGGCTGTCCACTGAATTCTGTTTGAGGCATCGGGCTTTGTAAGGAGAAGGAGAGGCAGATCAGCTAGGCAAAATGTCTGTCTTAAGATGCAGGCGCACGTGGTTATGGTCTGTGCAGAACAGAAAATGAACTTGTTTATGAGTCTCTGTGTGTGTATGTTAGGGGATCTGGCACTTGGGAAGACCTGCATAAAAATTAAGTCTTTGTGTTTTACCTGACAAGTAATAAACCCGTTCCCAAGTCAGGACAAAATCCTCTTGCCATACAGTAAACCCCAGCTTCACTGGGGTCATGGTGGTGGGGTAATAAAACAGAAAATAATTAAAAACACATTCTAAAAATCTTGCTAGACTATTTCTTCTGAAGTACCTTCCTGAAAAGCCAAGCACCTTACTAGCATCACTCCAGTTACAGGACCCGGAAGGAAGGGAAATTACAAGTAATAATTTCAGAAATAGCCCCAGGATGCACTGTGTGTGCCTCTGAGCCACGAAAACCCCAAAGGACATAAGTCTGGAATATAGTAGCTGGCTCATTCCCAGGCAGAGAGCTGCAGTCGCACTGAAAGCCTGACAGACACACCGCAATGCATATATCTATAATGCAGCACCAGTGTCACTTAGCCATTCCGATCTGGTTCTCAAAAATAATTTGGGTTCCAGAGAGAAAAAACAGCAGACATTTGGGGGATAAAACCTGAGTATCATTGGGGCTCTCGTTCCACATCCCATTGGAATGATTTCTTTGTTATTATCATTCCATGCAATGATCCATATCCTGTTCTTTCAATGACTTAGAGCCATGTATGTTCGTAGAATGAGTAGTCCTGGGCAAAGCACCGACCGGACTTGTACAACCCACATGATCACAAGCAGACAGAGATTTTTTTGTAGGATGCAGTCCCAGGAGCAGCACTCGTCTGTAATGACTGTGATGACTTTCATTATGAAAGAGGATATTGTGTAATGAATATTCTCTGTGATGCTACCAGCCAGGGCAACACATACTTGTCTGTTTATGCTCATGCTTTCAACCCTATTCACCAATCGATACTGGAGGAGCTTTCTTCCTCCATTTTAATTCTTAACTTTCCTCGCCACACTTGGAAGTATCATGGAGGGGTGAGAAGGAGTTACTTAGCATTTGAGTTTTGGAACCAGCTCTTGTAAATCTCAGCAGCCAGCCAGCAGCTGACATCTTCTAATGAGAATGATCCTTTTCTGAAAACAGCCAAATTCCTTCTTCTGGGTTCTGCCCTTGCCAGCACACTGCTATAGAAAGACTCTCAGGGACAAAAATACGTTGGAAAGTAGTAGCAGGAAGGGAAATAGCATTGGCTGCAAACCTGTCAACCCAAATCAGACGTTAGCTTCCCTTCTTGCTTCCAATTTAGTAAAAATATGCTAAGGATTTGAAAATGTGACTTTTCATCAAATACGATCCTATTTTTCACTCCCTAAGTTAAAAAGTGCCATTATATTAGCGGTCTGTCTCTTTTGAGCTTATAAAGTGAAAGAAGGATGTCTTGTTTTTAAAAGGCTGGAAATGTAACAACGTGACAGTCATTTGCACCTGAACTTTCCTTTTCCTCTCACTCCCCTCCCCACGCCCCATTCAAATCCAAAAAGGCCTTTTCCACATCAAGCACGTGAGAGCTCTTTGTGTGGTCACATTGTTTTTTGCGGGCACTAATAATTCTGCCTGCTGTTAAGCTTTCAACATACAAAAGCAGGACATATGCTTTATATGTCTGATTTTTTATTTTTAAAATTTTTTTGTTTGTTTTTAGATAAAAGAACAAAACTGAAAGCTCGATAGGGGGCAAGGAGAAAAGAAGTTGTCTGTATAGATACATTGCTCTTGCTTCTTCCGTGAAATCCTCCGTCTCGGGGCTCCCTTCAGCACTGCAGCTATGGGAGCACATGGCACGACATACTTAGGCTCCAGCTGTGGGAAGCAAGCAACTTGAGTGGGAAATTCAGCTCACTTTCCCTTTTTCTCAAAGCAAATTACAAGTGCTTCAGGTTTCAGAGAACAGCCTAAAACAATGACACAGGTGCAGCCCTCTTGGCCGGAGACAGAAGGCAGATTAAAAATATAATTTAAAAACTCTTGCAATCTTTAACCTAATGTCTTGGTTGTCTTACTGGGAGGTGAATGAGCCAAAAAGAGTCCACAAATTGTTTTGGAGCGCTTGGGTTTGGCAGTCCTGAGCAGACAGGTAGGCAGACATCTGACGTTTAAAAGGCACGATACACAAGAGACAGCCACAACTACGTGCGCATCGCACAGAGAGGGAAGCTGGCTGGAGGCCCTGTGCTCTCTGTAAATTGCCAAAGGGAATGAAATTCAGAGTAAATGTTCAGGCTTTTTGATTAAATCAATCCATTGCCACTACCCAATGCATCTTGTGTTCTCTTTTATTGCAGCACATTACCCAGCAATAGTTGATACCATAAATGATATATACAGTCTTCTGGAGCTCTGGGTGAAATAAGGACAAGCTGGTCTCATTATCTTCAAATTTCCCTACTTTTTTCACTTCAATCAGGCCTTTAACATCCTCTTAAATGTCTTTTTCTATATCTCTCTCTATATATTTATTGTATGAGAAGATAAAGGAATTCATTCTGGAGATGCTAAAATAATTGTGAATGAGGTAGGTGTAGAGTCAAGCTGAGCTGGATTCCTTGTTAAAATGAAATTGCTGTGTGGGGGACCTACCTGTGGTGGGGCTAACAGCAAAGGAAGGACAGCAAGATTCCTATGTACTTTTACTCTTCTGTGCCCTTCTCTCTGTTCATCAATTTGCCTGGTGGGTAACAGGCCATTGTTTAATTTTCCGGTGCAGCCTCCTAGCCCTGCTGCTAGGGCCTGTGGACAACATCATAAATTGTAACCTGCATTTGGGGAATTGGTGCAACAGGCCACTGGGTTGCTTCAGGCACTTCAGGCAACAGGAGGAAAGCTGAGAAACTAACTCATACTCAATATTTCCCCCTTTCAAAGGAACACAAAACGTTCTTAATATTGTCCTGGTAAGTTTGTCACATTGCTTTAATGCAGTAAAAAAAAAACCAACCCAATAATCAATCCTATATATCTGGCACACAAGCCAGCATATACAGGCAGTCAGGGCTGGCCCAGTCCTTGCTTCTCTGGAGGTCTCTGGAGTTGCATAGGCAGACTGTCCACTTCCCTCATTCCCAAAACGTCAGTGGAAAATGTTTCATAAAGTTATAAGCTCATTTAGGTTGGAGGCAGACAGTCTTCCTGGCCCAGCGCCCATCACAAAAGTAAACAAGAGACGCTGCAGAAAATTGCTGGCCATAAAATACCACACACAGGCGCGCACACATGCACTCTTGGAAGTGGCAGCTGGACCTTTCAGCCTGTCTTTATCAGTTCAGTAGTTCTAAAGAAAACCAGGCAAGACTCTTAGCATCAACAGCTGAACACCAAACCCCGAGAGCTCATGCAGCAATTGCACCGAGTGTTCTGTGTGGATGGATGTACTGGGGAGACAAAACACAGAACTGCAATGGGCATATATGAACGTGTATACATGTGCAAACCTGCGTGTACCTGCAAGGCCTTTGTATTCCTGCCTTCTCCTTGGGACCTAAATAGCTGTGTGGGATAACCACAGCACAGGCACTAACTGAACCTACGTCCCAGAGATGCTCATAGCATTGCCCTCTCATCGGAGCTTCCCAATATCTGCACATGAACAGATGCCCACAGCCTGGCCTTTCCTAGGTGTCCAACCAGTCACAATGCTAGATGAATTCTACTCCTAATTCTCAGTAGTTAAGATTTTCATCACCCCAGCTGTGAATTGCCGCCTTTCCTGTTAAGGTGGTCTTGGTGTGGCCAAGAGGAGTTTGCACAACGCTGTGTCGTGGCTGCCCTGTTGCGCAGCTCAGCATAGCTCCTTTGTGCTGAGAAGTTCGGGGCACGGTCCTGCTCCTAACCCCTGGGAGGCAAGTGGAGGGGGGACTGTCAGCCTTAGAGGGAGGAGTGAGAACACGCCAAGGTGCAGCACCGAGACCTGCCAGGACCCCCGTATGTGACCCGATGGCTGCCGAAGGTTTTCTCAGCCCACTGTGCTGCCTGGAACAGTTCAGTGAGGCCAGAGTTTTTCCAGAGGAAGCCCAGGAGGAGAGCTTTCAGTGCCCCAAGACCCCTGCCCTCTTCATTGGGTTGTGGGCTAGATATTCATCTTCCTGGCTGGTGGAACTCAGGACCATCTGTGACTCCATACCAGCAGAAATGCAAGGAAGAAAAACAGCAGGCTTGTCTGGGATGACAGTAAAGCAGGGTCAAGTTTGAAATAAAAACAGTTACAGGCCTCTTTGCAAAGAATAGTGCTTCAGCCTTTATTTTGCAAAGGTTCATGCCCACACGACTCCCTCTTTTGAGCAGTAGCTGACATTTCTGGAATGGCAACTGCTTTCCAGCTTTGCAGAAAGGGGGGCCTGGGGGACACCAAGCTGAACGGGAGCCAGCAGTGCCCTTGCAGCAGAGAAGGCTACGGGTGGCCCGGGCACAGCAGGGAGGGTGTTGCCAACGAGATGATCCTTCCCCTCTAGTCCGCACTGGTGAGGCCAAATCTGGAGTCCTGTGTCCAGTTCTGGGCTCCCCAGCACAAGAGAGGAGTGGACGTGCTTGAGGCAGTCCAGCAAAGGACCACAAAGATGATTAAGAGCATCTTGTGTGAGGAGAGGCTGAGTGAGCTGGGACTGTTCAGCCCAGAGAAGAGAAGGCTCAGGGGATCCCACCAACGTGTACTAATGCCTGGAGGGAGGGAGCAAAGGGAACGGAGCCAGGGTCCTTTCATGGTGCCCAGTGACAGGCCCGGAGGGGACGGGCACAAAGCAAACACAGGAGGTTCCCTCCGAACATCAGGAAACACTTTTTGCTGTGAGGGTGACCGAGCCCTGGCACAGGTTGCCCAGAGGTGGTGGA
>JAVJGJ010000014.1:119319345-119329447 GCA_035590215.1 Microhierax caerulescens
CCTGCTGGAGCAGGGTGGGTAGACCAGGTGACCTCCAGAGGCCCCTTCTGACCTCAACCCTTCTGTGGTTCAGTGATTCTATGAAACCCTTTGTTTTGGCTATAGTTTGCTTTTTTTCTCTAGCCTTTTAGCTTTCAGCCCCACTCAAAATAAAAAATAAAAAAAAAAAGGAAAGCAAATCTAGACATGGAGGAAGGTGTCAAAGGGACATCTCCCATGTGAACCTGTTCCTTCCCTTCCCCTATTGTCTTTTTCTCTCACAAAGGGCCTGATCAAGGAAAAGATGCTGAACATAACCCACTAACCCACTAATGGTCAGCACCTCTCACTCATCCCCAACATCCATGACCAAATAATACTGTTCTCCCTGCCTCATGCAAAACCACACACAGGCACACATTACCCCCGCCAGTCCAGGTACATCTTCCAGAGAAACAACGCTGATGTGCAGTGCACATCACTTCTAATTTCGTCTCAAAGAGACAAATAAAAAAATGACTCTGTCATTCTTTTCTTCACCCTGCTGGCCCTTTCCCTGACTGTCACTGGGAGGCACACCACGTGTGCATGAAAGCAAGTCAGTGGGCCACTAGTTTCAGCCCTCATTAGCAAAGATCTGGATGATGAAAAACTTTGACCAGAGCTGAACATCTTATAAGTGGTTGTCTGAAAGCAGAAGAAACAGTCAATATTTCTCTGCCTACTGCCTTTCTGCTTCACACAGCTAGATGCTGCTGCTATTAGCACCCTGACCAAAAGCAGCCTCTGGTATCTGTATGGAGCTTTAAATACTGTTTTACCTGCTCAGAGTGGAAAAAATAAAGTGCTGTTCAGACCGGAGGGGGATCTAGGCCTTCCTCTTTACATAACAAGGATTTGTTCCCCCCCACTGAGTAGGGCAAGGAAACCTTTGTGCTACCATTGCTTTGCAGATGGCATCAGGAAATGTTTCTTTCAGGAGTTTTCGCTTGGCTTCCTGTACTGGGGATAATCCTGAGTTTGCATCGAGCTCTCTGCTCTGCTCTCGCTGGCGAGGCAGCCCGTGGTACACCTTCACCAGAGTGGCTGTGACGGGACGGCTCAGCCCAGCAGCACCTGAAGTGACCGTGACAGCCAAATGGAATTGTGGCAGCAGCACAAGGCCAAATGCTAAATAACATTTACAAAACCTAAATAAAGTGGCTGGGCCCAAAGGCAATGTGGAAGACAGCATTTGGCAATTGCTCTTTTTAAGGAGGTATATTTTTAATGGTATTTTTATATCATGCAGATATTGCAAATATGAATTGCTCACCAGTGAACACTCATCTTGCAAAGATTCCAGCACTAACTGGATCTTACTTTCTCACATAAAAGGAATATATCACAGAAAAAATAGGACTGTCTCCCACATGGTCAGGTTTTAGCAGAAATTAAAATCTTAAATATTTCCCATTTATTGCTCTGTTGTTAACCAGTGAAGTTAGAGAGCCTGGAAAGATGCCAGTTGACAGCTAGTGTACAGGAGAGTCACTGCCTATTCCTGTTGGTTTTAAAAAGACAGATTTTTTTAGCTAGGTAAGTGTGCTCATGCAGGATTATCTCGAACAGGACAGAAAACCGTTATACCATATCTTTATCATATTCAGGAATGTCTTGGGGGCTCAGCCAGACTGGGGCTCTATTGCATAAGGCCCAGTGCAGACAGGGAGTCTATGAGCAGTCACAGGCTTTGCAGTTATAGTCTGAACATTTTTTTTTTTTTTCCAAAAACCATAGCTGCCACATAGAGATTACTGCCTGAAAATCTCACTTTATTTTTAAAGGAGTATGTTTCTCGCCCACAGTGCCTGGAAATGAAAGTCCTAAATGCTTCAGCACCAGAACACATATAAAAAGACTGTAAAATGAAATTGTCTGCTTTCATGGTGTTAAGTCAGTGCTGTGATTGATTGGGGAAAGGAGAGGGTGCGAGGAAGGGAGGGTGTTATTCAGGGTTTCTGAATGCTGGAGTTGGGCAGAACTGCAGGTCCTTGTTCCTTCTCCCCATTCCAAAATGTAGCAATTTTAAACAGACAGCTTCTTAATCAGAGCATCTGCAAACACGCATAGGCCAGTAAACGCTGGTTCTCCAAGACCAGCATCCTTAGGCTGCTGTGTCGTGACGTAAGAGAACACTGGTTCTCTTACAGACGTTCAGCAGTCCTTCACGTGCTGAAAAATGCAACTCACCCCCCACCATATCAGCACCTTCCCACTGCTCTGGTCCTTCTGAGAGCCATTTCTTCAATGTCCATCCTATTTTACTGTGGCTTGTGCTACAGCTTCGTGTTGCCACTCACCCAGAACTCACAACACATCTAGGCAAAACCATTGCAGTTCACCCTGTGGAAAATTAGCCCCTGTTCCTAGCGTAACCAAGACACAAATTAGCTCAGAGTCACGCATCATCACCTTCATTTCAGCAGCCTGGCCTTCTGAGTGTACAAACCAGCCCGATACCAGTGAATTTCTGCATGGCTGCAAAGTTCCTGATGCTCTTTCTCCACGTTATTGCTACCACAGCGGTTCTCAGGTAGGATGAGGGACACTTTTATTTCCTTTACTGCTTTGAAGCTGTGCCATATTGGTGTCTGTTGGACCTCTGGCTTCAGCGTTCAGGTCCCACAGTTCAGAAGGAAAAGGCTTCCATACGTTTTGCTTTCTGACAGACTCCTTTGGCCACTGCTCAGAAACACGTGAGTTATAGCCAGGCACCACGCCAGTATGGCCTCCAGGACAGCTGGGATGGACTCTCCATGACTAAGTTAGAGCTGGGGGAGGCTCTGGCACTAGAAAAGTTATTTTTCACACAAATCCCCTTGTGGGGCTTATCTTGGAGTTAAACTTTGCTATCTGAGCTACAAGGTTAATCCATTAAATTGGGCTTGAAAAGACAATATTTAGGTAATGATACGACAAAGAAAGCTTTGCCTAGCAAATGGGACAAAAAGGAGGGAAAACTCACATCATGTTCTTCTGGAATTTATTGGTCATTGTTTTGAAATGAAAGAAATTTTTGAAAGTCTTTGAGATTTTCCTTAGTTTCTCTTCTAATGAAAATCACATCATAGTTTGCATTTTTAATGAGATCACATTTGGGGCTTTTAAGATTTCAGAGCCCTTGTTCATTTTTTTGCTGGGTGGGTGGGTTGTTTAGTTTGGGCTCCCCCACTCCCCCTTTATAAATTTCTGTTGCATTTCTCTAATTTTTCACTCATCTTTCCACATTTCCTCCTGGGCTGAAGAGCAAGTACCGTCCATCAATTTCATCAGCCCATATCTCAAATGTTGATCTCAGGCTCTGACTTTAAGAGTTCTTTAGTACTGGCCTGAACATTGCGTCTATGAGAATGGTCCCATGACATTGCTTTCCTCTGAGGAGCCACCTGTGGTCCCCTCCAACGGTGCACTGAAAGAGCCATGAGCTTTTGTTCTGAAGCAGCTCAGCGTTCGTGGGACCCGGACACTGCAAACAACGTGAGGGAACTGTGGAGCTGGAAGCGGTGACATTTCTGTTTGCCCATCAGAGTGAAAACGAGGAACACCCAACACCTGTGGCAAGAAAGATGGACTGGGAAATATTTTATTCATGTCTGTTTGTTCTAAGTTGCTGTTTGCTCTCCACCCTTTCATTACCTATGTTCTTCCTTATTGTCTTTTTGGATCAGCAAACCAAGTTAAATATTGATTGGTGAACCTGATTTTTCACTCTCTTTCTTCTTACGCTGGTAGGACTAGAGTTACAGTGACCAAAAGGACTATTCTAGCTGCACAAACCACCTGATTCATGTAGTTTTGATTAGTGGGTTGTAGGAATGGCATACTGGGTCCTGCCCTGCTTCATGTCCTTGATGTTAGACCAGCTTAATCACAAGCCATGAGAGGGAGAGCACAACAAAGCGTTCCTTCCTCTGGCATTCACTTCCCTTTGCTGTCATTCAGTGGTTTAGGGACTTCGAGTCACAGAATGACAAAGTCATTAAAAATTGACAATTTTCGACTTCCTGCAGTGGAGCCTGCGCTCGGTTTAATAGCCACCACTGAAAGGAAAGCAGAGCAGTGCTGGGATCTAAGCAAAAGCCCCTGGTTTTCAGCGCATTTCTGTGGATGCTTCGTTTACACGGGCAGGGGTGGAAACCGCCCTGCTTGTTTGTAAAATGACCTGGAGATCTACAAAAGCCTGTTCTCTCAAATCCATCACCTGGTGTCAAAGTGGGATTACGTCCCCTGGCCACAGCACACCCGCACCCGTGGGTGAGTCATTCCTGTTTGCTCTCACATGCCCACAGGCTGCTGCAGCAGCCTTTTCCCCTTTCATGGGGCAAGGAGTGGCTGTTTGGTTTCTTAGCAGCGCGTTCAGATAAAAAGGGGAGCTGCCTGTAGAAAAAGGTGCTTATTGTAACTTGTGTTTGCACTGGAAATTTTGAAAGCGCAATGCAAACAGGGACATCAAATATAAGCTATATCTCAAATATGGTCTTAAGTCTGAAAAGTGTGAGAGAGAGATGACCTCTGCCTTGCTGAATGTTAGCGTTGCTAACAGGGCTAGCATAACGTCTGCAGTTGTGCATAGACATCGTGATGGATGGTACATTTTCTAATTCAAAAGTTGTTTTTTTCCTCCAACTTAAAACACTGCATCATTTAATCTCTGATTATACCAGATGTTTATCCACAGTACCAAACGGACCCAACTGTTCACTGTGGATGCTTTTTCTGTTTCCTAAGGAAACCATAAAAGACATATGAGAAGGAAGCAAGAATTTAAATAATCTAAAATTTAGAAGGTTAATTCCTTCGCTCTGAAGACATGCCTGGTAAATATTAGAAATATGCTGTGTGACTATATGCTGTGTAACTTTCACGGAAGCAGAGCAACAGAAAGGCTAAATCATAGTGAAGTTAGGGTGGGACAGGACAAATAGCTGTGAAATGGCAGCAGGAAAATTAATTTCTGTTAAAACTGCAGGTGTAAACCCAGGAATCAAAGCAAGAAAATGTCATGAGACAGAGCAAGATGCTAAAGAGATACATGAAGTGAATAATAAAATAATCTCAAAAGTATGGTAGTCTAAGTTTACATGACCTACACCTAGATGCTTCAGTGACTGTGCCGTTGGTTGTAGGGTTCTTCAGTCAAGTAGCAGGGGTTAGCAGGTGCTTCCAAAGCACGCAGCAAATAAACATGAAGACTTGCTATAGTGGTTGTCCTAAGTGAAAGAGTTGAAGAAGCAGGCTTTGGCTAGGTTTGAATCTGTCCCTTGTACACCTCTCCCAAGAAGAGCTTCTGGTTCCTCGTGTCGTGCGCCTTGAAGCAAACTGTTCATTTTCTTAGTAGCCTCTAGCTGCTGAGCATCGACTGGTGGTGTTTGCCTCAGGGAACTGTGAACCTATAAATTGTACAGCCGACAATTTTGAAGGAGCATCTGAAATGAATAATTACTTGGGAATGGGCCCCAGACCTCTCCACTTGCAGTGTGCCACAAGACCATCCTCTACGTCAGCAAAAAAAATTAAGTTTTAAACGAGAGAGCTAAATAGGAAGGGGGCTAAAAGCAATACAGAGAGTCTGTTCACTGAAGATAAACAGATCCAAGGTAAAAGTCCTTTTTGAACTAGTGACACTTCTGAAATTTCTGTGAAAAAATTTATGGCAGAACTGATCAGTCAAACCTGAAACGCCACAAGCCTCTTTGTTTCGGGTGCCAATCTCTGTTTCGGTACTTCTGTGTTTAGGTGACCAGAAGTAAAGAGGCACAAAGAGCGGCAGCCTTTGAAAGCTTCTCAGTTTTACCTAAGATAAGCAGATACAGCTGTCTCAGGGTTTTCAGTATCATTTGTACTTGTCTGTGCCTACTACAGGAAATTCCTTGAATATTACAAACACCAGAGTTATCTAACTGCAAATAGCAGCTACCGTTGGTAACTAGGTTTTTAAGAGTCTCTGCTGCACAACTTCTCCAGACCTTAACCAGAACCCCACTCAGATTCAAATTGTGGTCAAACGAGCAAAGCCAGTTCTTTATGGCAGACAAATGAACATTTCTCACCCTGTACTCCCTTAACCTCAACCCGGGAGGATCGTTGTTCAACCGTTCGCGAGTTCCAGGAAATGCCTCGGTAATTTGGACATCCCCATCCCAGACTGTTATGAAGTTCTGACAGATGCAGGCTGCCAGTCAAACGCGGATGGAAGCTGCATCACTGCTGACTTCACACGGGAAGAACCACAGCTCCTTTTTGGGATGTTCTGGAAACACTTCCACATCTCTCAAAATGCAGAGAGCCGCACGCCGAGGGCAGCGGGGCTGCACGTCGTCCCCAAGCCACGCACCTCCTCCAGGCACCTGCTGGGCTGCCGCCGACGCACCAGACGTGCCCGCGCTTGTTTGCTGTTTCAGGGCAGTGCCCTGGAGTCAGAGACGGTGCAGACAAACCGTGGAGATGTTGAAATCTGGTTTGGGTCTTGTTTTGTTTCATGTTTTGCTTGGGCACACTCAGAGATGTCTTCCCTCTTGCTGCAGTGAGGGCCTCAGTTTATAACAACATGGGAAGGCAATCATCTAGACCTGCCCCAGTTGGATTACACACTACGGAAAGTGTGTTTAATTATGAAAAATTAAAGACAAGGGGGATATGTTTAGACTAAGAATGTAGACAGTTTCTTGGCTAGCAGCAAAGCTGAACAAGAAGGGTAAGAATTCTAGAACAATTGCGAAGGATTTATTTACATTTTTAGAAAATCTACATATGTTTTCACTTACAGATCTTGGGAGGGTCGTTTCAAAGATTAGGACTGCTGGCTGCTCACATTCATCTCTACCTCTATTCCCTCTGCTTGCAACTTCAACCTTAATGTACAGACCACAGCAAAAGGAAATGCATGTCAGGTATGACATATCAAGTGACACAAAAGCTCAGTCACAAGAAACAAATTTTAAATTGATTAAGTGCTGTGAGGCTTTTTAGTAACATTTGCTGGTGTATTTCGCACAGTTCAGGCCACAGGAGTTTCCCAGAGAGTTTCTGGTCTTGCTGCCAATGAGAAGTAAAACTTATAAGCCTAAGGTGTATTCCTTTTAAGCCCTCCTGAATCACAAAATAAAATAAAATACAAACTTTTTTCTCAATAAGTTTTCTTTAAGGTTTATCCATTGGGTTTTTTCTGCTTCCTTCACTATATATTTAATGTGGGTTGTACTTAATCTCCTCTTTAACTCTCTAAAGCCTCAATAATCCTTACCCTACCTTTCTGGGACACCAAAACCCAGCAGTGCAGTTGATCTACAGATCTGAAAATGGGTCATTAGAGCTATTCATCACAAATGACGCAGCACAGTTTAAACAAGAAGAGAGTGCAAATATATGCCATCCTGAGCCAGATTAAATGTCTGTCTGCCATAATGTTCTGTCTCAGTAATGTAGGCTCTGTGACCAATTTTCTTGATAACATGGGAAAAAAATCAGCAGAGATGATAACGATGGCAAGGGAAAGGGTGCTCTGGATTTCTCCAGCCACATCTTCCTCCTTTAGGAGGGATGATGCTCATGTCGTGGAGCTCTCAGGCTGCAGCTCACCCATGGAGCGGGGACAGGGGTCAGCCTAGCCATAGTTTACCTTCCCTAAAGAGCTATTATTACTGTAGAGCCACCTCAGGCTCTCAATACAAAGGTCAAAGCTCTTATCCATAGCCGGGAGTCTGGACTGCGGGGCGAGGTAGCCAGAGGCTCTGATTATAGCCTGAGAGCTCTGCCACAGCCAGAGGAAGAGGGACCAAGAGAGGGGGCAGAGCCCTGACGTGCAGCTGATTTTGCCACTCTGGACCTCAGGAGAAAAACAAAGTCTAAAGGCTTCATACTCCTTTCTAGGTGTTTTGATGTTTCAGTGCTAAGAAAGCGTGGTATGTCATTAAAGAGAAATAAATGCAAACTTTCCTGAGCAACTTGCTGCTTGGCGCATGATGTGTGCAGACCCAAGACAGCCACGGCGAATTTCCCTGGAATTTCAAATGCAAGAGGAGGATTCACAAAGGCACGGGAAAACAGGTGGCTTGCAGCCATTGCGAGATCTCAGCTTTGTGCAGCTTTTTGAACAGCAGTCCTCCACCTCCGTGCACACACACCTGTATGCACTTGTAGGGGGTGAAGGAAACAAGCACTACCAGGACAGTTGTACTGACGACTGTAGCAGATACAGACACCTTTGGCTGCTTGAAGTTCTACCCTTCAAGCCCCACGGAGCCAGGTAGGTCACCTGCCCTCAGCTCAAGGATAATTTTTGCCACCTGTGTGCTTAGTGCTGCAACTAAACCACGTAGCGACGCCGGGGGTTAAGAACACCTCTAATTGCTAAGGAGAAACGATGGCCATGAAGAACCACCCGAGTGTTGGTCTTGTCAGCCACACTTAGACAATCCCAAGCCGTGAACTTTCTGTCCCGTCTCCAGGAATGTGTGGCTCTAAGACAGAAAGCAAGCGGCGAACGCCAAAACAGGCAGGCAGGCACTTGGCAGCAGGCTCCTCTGGCTGACGCTTTGAGCCAGAAAATGGACATTTTCATGATAGTGGCATACAGACAGAGGATTCCTGGAGGGAAATAAAACTTGTTCTCAATCTCTTCACAGGTGACAACCCCATCTGCTTTGTGCTTTGTGCTCCACGTGCTCATGTCGGTTGCATCTTCAGGAAGCGAAAATGTAATGTAAAAATGGTTTCCTAGGTATGAGTGGAGGAAAATGAAATAAGCCCTCCGCTAAATAATGGATCGACTGATTATAAACTGCATGACAGCAAACATTAATGCTCGTGATTTAATGCCACACAGAAAATGGAAATATAAAGAACGTATTTAATTTGGGAGGACTGAGGAGAAGAGACATGAATGACTCCATTGAAAAAAATGTCGTATTATTGTTTCCATCCTTGCTTGCTTTGTACTAGACAGGAATCCATTAACATCAAGTAAGGCCTATTTCTAATCCCCCTGCTAAGCCTCAACCCTCGACCCAGGAGAATTTGTGTTGAAGCAGAAACATGTCAATCATTTTGGCCAATTAAGCACAATAATAAACATGAAGCGAGGAAAAAAAATGTGGGCGGCATTGCCAGGATAAGGAGAGTACTGTTTACACATTTTGAAAGCTTGTCTAGATTATGGGGTAAGCTCCACGAAAAATCATCTACAACTTGCCTCCCAGGTCCAGGGGATATTCCTGATCTATAGCTCATTCATTTCCTGTGCTGATGACACATGTGTTCAGTATGAGGCAAATGGTACCGGCATTACATTTCACACACACTCCCCTGAGTTCCTGCTCCCTGAGTGCTCCCCATGCCTCTGTAGCATGCTTCAGGCTAACGGCAACCCAAATGATCACCGGCTTTATCTGGAAGCTTGTGAAATAAATCAAGCGCTGTTTGCATGCAGCCAGCTTGCTAGATATGCCGGTAACAATGGTCTCGGTGATGCTCTTAGCTGACGAGGAGATAGTTAAGAAATTCCTGTTTGATTTTTAGCTGTTCTCTGAGCTTATCTTGTAAAGGGTATAACACATTTTCGTCTGACAGCCAGAAGAACAATGTCACTGATTTGCAGAGGGTATCAAAAGTTCCACCAAATTTTTATTATTTTTATTGATGGCCTACTTTTCCTCCTTCTGCCTGCTCCGTGACCCTTCTACATTAATTGAGCGGGCCTGCGGCAGGAATTTATGCCTGGCTTTGTACAGGTGAAGCAAACGACAGCAAACAGAAGCTGCGCAAATTGCCTCTGAAGGCGATGCACCCCCCCCCTAGAACGTAGCAGCTTATCTTGCCATGCAATTAGGGAAGGAAAGGTAAATTTTGGTTAAATATAGTAGCCATAAAATGTAAACCCACCCTGAGATTAGCTGAAGGCTAGTGTCTCTCTCCAGCAGTAGCCCGGGCTCCTGCGATGATGGAAATTCTGGGAGGAAAAGCCCACGTGCAGCGTGTGCACGGCCGTGGCGTCTCTCGGGGGGTCAGAAAGCAAGCGCGAGTGGCGGGGGGGGGGGGGAAGCCTGGCTTGCTGCCACCTCACAATTTCATATCGAACAAAAGC
>JAVJGJ010000014.1:119329547-119340830 GCA_035590215.1 Microhierax caerulescens
CCCCCCCCCCCCCCCCCCCCCCCCCCCCCCCCCCCCCCCCCCCCCCCCCCCCCCCCCCCCCCCCCCCCCCAAGCCTGGCTTGCTGCCAGCTCACATTTTCATTTCGAACAAATGCGTGTAAAGAGTTTAGACAGGGTCCCTGCAGAGGGTGTTTATCTGCTCAGCTTCAAAGCAAGCCGCCACAGAAGGGCTGTGATGAAATCTGGTGCAATTGTCCCTTTCAAAGCCAAGAAAAAAAAAAATTATTATTTTTCTTCTGCTGGAAAAGACTGATGGCTAGGTGAGTGTGGGCCTGAACAGTCCTTACATTGAGGCATAATAAGCCATTTATCATTTCCATTTAGGGGAACTCTGATCTGTCCTTTGCTTTCCAACCACGAGCCGTAGGTACAGGAGCCATTTCGCTGGAGGAGTTGATCTGCCCTCCCTCAACCACAGCTCTTGACATATGCTCGTGCAGGCAGGTTGTAGGCTAGCTCTGATTCATGAATTATGTTTTTATTTTCCTTTTATCATTCCCTTTGGTTGAAGCAGTGTCTATAAATACCTTATCACCCAAACGCCGAGATGGCGGAAAACAAGTTAGGAATGCTGTATGCAGGCAAATCCCTCCTGCTCTCCCCCTGTCTCCCCAGACAAACAGCCCATCTCTGGTTATCCATCCTAAAGTCACCAATGCTTAAGCGAGTGGCTGGCAGGCACTAAATAATCAGAGGAGCAGGAAAGGCTTTTGGGGATACCAAGTCCCTCCTGCAGGCTGAACAGCACCGTTGTGCGTTGTGGTGGTCCTGAGCATGGCTGAAGTTTTGGAGCTCTGGACAAGGCAAACTTCATAGCTCACACGAGACCCAAGTGAAGCAGACTCTACCAGGGAAGGCTTTATTTATTTTTAACCTTTCCAGCTGTACCAGTGGTGATGCTGACATTATGCCAGTAACTTGCTCTTTGCATTTTAATGTTAACTATATATGCATCCTTTGCATAGCTGTTCAATCTACTCTACATTTGTTTCCAGCCTTTTTTTTTTTCCCCTCTGTCTTGATCTAGCTGGTAAATCAATGAGGCTGCTCTTTAGACTTAGAGCCTTTGGAGATTAACAGGACCAAAGAAAAGATTATATAAAAAGGGAGGGGGGCATCATTGCACTTTTACAGCGAAATATTGCCAAGAAACAAGCACAAAGAATCCAGGGCAGCATATGTTCAGAAACCTTGGGACAGACCTGCACTGCCACTGGCAGTAATATTAACTTTTGTGCAGCTTTAACCTGGGCTGGCTGATAATATGGAAGGTTTTGCACCATGGGCTGAACACGGGCTGCCAAAGCCAGGCGAGGATGCTAAGGATGTTCATGTCAGCTGAGGCTACTACTCACAGCACCAAAATTAACCAGTTTGAAAGCTACTTGGCATGTGCCACCACAGCGAGATCCCGTAGGCAGGCAGAGGCACAGCCAGCACTGATCTGCTTAAGGAAAACAGCATGACCCCCCACCACCCCCTGCTTATTGTCGGTGGATAGGTGACGTACAGTTCAGCCTGGGGGGGGGGGGGTCTGTGTGGTCTGTAGCCAGACTCTCCAGAGCCGGAGCTGAAGTCCAGCAGTGCTGTCTGGGGAAGCTGGTATTGGTTTTGATTCAGGCAAAACCAAGAGCTTCAGCTTTTCAAGTTATGAGCTCTTTAACCTTCTGCTGTACAAGTGTTTACTCAGCATGCAGTCAGTGTTAGCATAAAATTCACTCAGGGCCTTAATCAAAGGCCACTGTAATCAAGGTAAAGATGAGGAGGAAAGTCAGCAGATCTTCATCTTCTACAGATTTTTCTGCGGAATTTGGGTTCCAAATTCTTAAGGTTGACTTGAGCTGAGTCTCACCTTTGGGTTAGGTTGAGCCAACTTCTCTAGCTAGCTAGGAAATAGCAAAGCTGTCATCAAAAGCAGTCACTTCTGACTCACAAGCTATAACGATCAGGCATCCGGATGAAGCTGCCTTTTAGCGGAGGTTATAGACATGACCTTAAACAGATGTCCCACCTCTGGAGTCACAAGCCTTAAGTAGATATCTACCTTCCTGTGCCACATGAAAAGTCCTGCCATGTACTCAGCATCCATGTGGGAAAGGTTTCCTTATGCATCTGGAGAATGCCTAGCCTGACGGCCCCTCATCCCAGCTGATGTCTCATCTCCGAGTTACAGATGAGTTAATGACAATTTCTCACTTGATGCCAGTGGCTGCATTGGCTCTGCAGAGCAACAATGAATCACAGCTGACATTTGCAAGTGCAGCCCCTGTACCCATAGGACGTATGACTCTGCTGAGAGTCAGGGTCAGCGAGCTTGGCAGCACTCTGACAGTCTGGCTTCGCTGAGCATCCAGATGGGGAGACATGTGCATCACAGCTCTCTGACTGTCCACACAGCAACGCTCCCCTTCACGGGAAACCAGAAGTTATGAGATGTGTGGCACACACCAAACTGGTGCCCACACACCTGTGGGCAGGGTATGGCTGAGACACGTGGTACGGGTAGGAGGTGAGGAGGTTGGTACGTGTCTCAGCTTTGACACACCCACTAAGTCAGGCTTGGACCACCAAGCCCCAAAAGGTAGGGAAATGTAACGGTTTCTGATGCTTTATACATTTTTGTTCATTCCAAGCTTCCAATGTGAGTAAAAATGACTTTTTTTGCCAGCTCATTGTATAGCTGTTCACTTAGGCTGCACAGTTGGGTAGAGTTTGGTGGTACAAGCTACAAACAATTTCAATGGCAAAGGGATGAAAATGGTTATCTCACCACTGCAGCAAAAATCCATCGACTGTGATGCAACAGCTCAGAAGTCATGTTGCTTTCTTGTGCTGCACTGGCAAGGACTGCTTTTATAGCACTGTCCAGATGCTTTTGCTTTCAAAAGATGTGCACTGAGCATGTATGGTCTAAAAAGGAAGTGAAAAAGGCTCTGAAGTTAGATAATGCAAGCTTTGAGGGGAAGGTGAAGAGAACAATCCATTGAGGATTCATTCTTAGCATTCTCTCACAAATTTGAAAGAATCTCAAATTTCAAAGAAGAAAATGCCTTTCTGACTGAATAAAGTGACAGGTTTTTTGCTTTAGACACTGGATACCATCTGCTATCACCTAGTACCCTTATCCCAGTACCCAGACACTGTCACCTCATATTCACATCTTCTCAGGTGGATGGTTGGCTTTATGAAAGCATGGTAGAATGGTTCTTATCTAACTGAGAGCAGGACTCCAGTTTTGTCTCTGCTGATCTACAGCATCGTTCCTGAGGTTGCCCTCATCTGACTGAGGACTGCAAGCTCTGTAGTCTTAGCTACGTAGTACCTTGCCCACAGCACCACACCTGCCCATCCTATTGTACTTCTCCTGTAGAGTGAAGTAGAGGGGATCTAGGGGATCTGGGGGTGGGGGATGCCTGGATTAAGTGCTCTCAGTTCAACATTTAGTGCAGCTCTTGATGGCTCTGGGCCACCCATATTCACCTAAACACAATAAATACACCCCTAAAAGCTTAGATTTCCCCAGAGGGAAATTCTGTTTCAGCAGGACATCGTGAACGGCTGCTCAGCACAACTCTCCTAGCTCCCCAGACCAACAGCACTAAGCCAAGCCCACTGCCCACTGTGCAGGGCCCCAGTCCCACCCTCTCCTGCTCTAATCCTCTCTTTGCCCAGTAAAACTGAGATGTCCCAACCCTCAGCCTCCGCCCACGTTTTGGTTGATGCGCTATCTGTCCCTACATCATGAACCAGAAACGCAGCCCCTCAGACATCCAGTGTAGCTTTTCAGCATCCCTGAGTTCGGGAAAATGCAGCTGGCTCCTTCCACCCTGTGGCAGGAGTCTCAAACAGATGCAATAATTATCCTTTGGAAGTGCCGACGTCTTTGCATCGA
Organism: Microhierax caerulescens; assembly: GCA_035590215.1. Classification (NCBI taxonomy): domain Eukaryota; kingdom Metazoa; phylum Chordata; class Aves; order Falconiformes; family Falconidae; genus Microhierax; species Microhierax caerulescens. The sequence continues at coordinate 119,333,460 of JAVJGJ010000014.1, forward strand.
TGGGAGCAGGCTGTGCGCCATGCTGCCGGACCCCGGGACCTTGGGGCAGTAGCTCACACCCTTTGATCGGATTTGAAGATTTTGCTTTAGATTAAATGTAAGGGCCCAGTCTATTGTTAATCTGTGAAAACGTCCAAGAAACCTGCAGTCTGTTCTTAAGATACCTTTTCCCATTTTAAAGTTCAATGTTATTTTGCTCTTTTGTATCCAATTATGCATAAATCAATGTCATTGGTACCTGAGCACATAACTTTTCCCTTAGGAGAGTAAAATGGGTTTCTTTTAATCATTTAAAAATATTTAGTTTGATGGGCACTTCCTGTGCAATGATAACTCCCCTGATCTATTACGTAAGTCATACAAATGCGCTCTTTTGTTATAGGCCTACATAGAGGCTATTTTTTTTAATATATATAATAAGATTCATATGAATTTTGATTTGTGTCCCATCTGCCTCTGGTAACAATTCACAGACAGATACTTATATTTTGAAAATAGCTTGAGCTGTCTAGTGAATATTTCAAGGCACCCACAAGATGACTCCTTCTAAAAGTCATTGACATTGGTAGGCACTGAGCGTATGATTTTTTGGTGAGAGACAGATGAGTAAATGGTTCTCAAGAAAGCTGAGAGAAATTTAAAACCCGAACTTGGAAGAAAAATAGTTCGCTTTTAAAAGGATCAATCCGTGCCAGTATGAAGGGATATATTACCATTGCAGAATCTTTTTTATCATCCATTCCAGCTAGGGATCCCATAATATTTTTGAAGTAGTTGTGTATTTTTTCTAAGAGTGTCATACTTCAGGTATGGGGCAAATGGAACAGCTGAGGGTGTGTCTTTCAAAAAAGTACTTGCAGAACATGACACGCTGACAATGCATGAAATGCATGGGTGGATGTTAACCAGTTAAAGGGAGAACTCTTTCCTACGCCTTCAGAAATGAAGTGCAAGCTAAATAGACCTTGCTCAGATCAATGGCACTGATAATGCTCTGCTAGGCAGCATTCAAATAAATTAATACTGAGCAAGAAACACATTGAGCTACTTTCAGTTGACACCTGTCTTCCACCGGGATCACTGTTCCATGTAATATCCACATTAAGTACAGCTGATATTTGCCTTTACAACAACGAAAAATAAGTATTTTTAAACGGGCATTTGTTAGCCCTTGCAGCCATGCAGATAGGAGCCTACAAAATACCGAACGATTCTACAAAGGTCAGAGCTGCTTCTTTTTTTTTTTTTTTCCCTCCTCTTTCTTGTAATAGAAGACCAAGGAGATAACTGAGGAAATAAAAAAGGTAATAACTGTCAGACTGATAAAAGGCAAAATTTGTATATTTGCTGACCACAGCAAAATGGAGGCAAAGTAGGATATGGAAAGGAATTAGTCATATCTAAGAATAATAAAAATATCCACTGTCATATTACTCATGGGATGACTTTCTAAAGAAAATCCTTGTTCCTGGTTTGGGCCCTGAGCAACTGCCTGCTTGCTGGGGTTAGAAAGAACCTTCCCTCAAAAGCAAGAGATGTGTATTTATCTATTTTTATAAGCGTGGTAACTTCCAGTGCAGATTCCGATGCTGGCTGCTACTGGACACCAGAAAAGAATGCCTGTTGCTTTGAAACAAGTATGAGAATATTTGGAATGGAGTCTTTCTCTATAGACCTTTATGTCTGAGGCAGACCTGTAATCATCTTTGACAAAACTTTCACTGCAAAAAAATGTATCCCGTTTGACACATGGTTACTGAACACGCTTAGACATGATTGGGCTCTCATTCTAGATTCTGCCGTAGATGGGCCATTGGTAGGTGTTTATGGTCGATGTTAATAAGTCCAAGTGCAAGAAACGTGTTCTCCAGCTCTTTGAGCCCAACTGACACTACTGTCAGCAACGGTAGGAGAGGGCCTAGAGACTCTCAGCTCCGTGTCTAATTTAGTTTTTTTACAGCTGGTGAAGGCAGCCTGAAAGAAAAATCTGTGGGAGGTTTATTTTGTCACTGACTGTGTTGTGTCTGTTTCTTCAGAAAAACGGAAAACTTCAGTTTGCAGCATCTTCCACAAGAAGTAACTTAATGCCAGAGTTTAAACAGCATGGAAACACTCTGCTGGGATCCTTACTCATACTCTCGTCTACAACTCTCTGCTTACAGCTTCTACCTACATGAACACTTACATTTTCCAAGCATTACTCAGATTTTGTATGTTATGAATATGAACAAGAAATTGGCAAAACCTCACATCTCTTAAGACAAAATTCAAATGTCCCCTTAAAGAAAAAATCCTGTATTCTATCTTTTAAATCTAAAATTTCCTTTGTGTACTTCCAACAGACTATTTAGTTTACTGTCGTAGGGATAGCAAGCAAAGCAGAAAAGTCCCCCCAGCTAGGAAACGACGGCAAGCTTTCTGAGTTACTAAAGCGTACTGAAACGCACGTTAACACATAGGATCGGAAAACTAGCCTACACCTCGAGCCCCACAGCAGAACAGACTTGTGCTGGACACACGGGTATTTTGCCACAGCACTCTCCAAACTAGCCAGCTGCAAGAAGGTCTTTTACCATCTCATACCAAGATATTCTTCATGCCAGTCTCTCTGCTGCCTTCACCTCATCCAGGGCCTGCTCTCTCTTCTCTTGCTTCTTCCCCTCTCTCTTCTCTTGCTTCTTCCCCTCTCTCTTCTCTTGCTTCTTCCCCTCCCTCTTCCTTGGCCACCCAACCCCTTAACAGAACCAGCCACAGCTGCACCTTGTCTATATCAGCCAACCCACCGCCCCTGAAGCCAGCCCACAGCTGTATATTATCAATGTTAATTAACCCAGCTTCATTCCTCTACAGGTATATGGTATTTAATGAGACAATCAACACCTTGTGTTGAGAGCAGTGCAGCACCCGTGTCGTTAGCCACCTCCAGCACCTACGGGTTAGGTGATGTCCACGCTAGGGACCTTGGATGAGCACAGGAAGAATTCCACACCTCGGAACAGGGTCTGACATGCACGAAGATTGAGGAGGAAACCTAAAAAAGACAATAAGGAAAAGCTAAGGTGCGCCTCAAGTCTTACTGCCTCCTAAGATTTAGGTGCAGTTTCATTCATGATTCACAGCCCTTGAACTCTTAATCATGAAGATCACTTATTTCCTCCCCCGGTATTCAAGGAGGATAGGCCTTTGTAGCCTTTGGTGAAGGACTTATCATGCTGAGAGTTTAAAGAGCAGTTTCCACATTACATCCCATGTGTAAATCTGCCAGGGCTCAGCTGTCGGGTAGGTGACAAACGTGACAGTGCTGTCCAAAGAGGTGTACTTTTACCTGTGGCTGGAGACAAAACTCCAGTGCCATGTAAATGCCAGGTAATTTTGAGGTTTTACGGTTTGATCAAAGGTGTCGGGGTGACAGAGATGGCCCTCTGTCTCTAAGCTGATGGCACCCTTCATGTCACACAACTGGCACTGGCGGAGGGACCCTTGACGTCAAAGAAGCCTTAATGCTGCCAGCGGAGATAAATACCTATTGGCAATGCCTTACCGAAAATTCTAATGGCCATTCAGAGATTAGGTCACAGAGAGCTACAAGGTCAAGGGGGGAGGAGAAAAGGTCACCTAGAAATGGAAGAGTGACAGAGCTGAGCATGGACCCTGCTGTGCAGTGTGCTGACCCCCACGCACGGACCCCCAGCGGAGCCCTACCACAGCCGTGCACCCCGCGCCGCTGGGCTTCCCGGGTAGGCTGGGAGAGTGCAAAATAAAGCTGTAGGCAGCAAATGTCTTTATAAAAACCTGCTACATAGAAGAATCATAAATGTATCTCCCTTTTACACACATGAGCAGGGGCTCGGGGAGAGGGATGCTTTCTCTCAAGGCTTGCAGATTATCAAAGGATGTGTCTGGAGGATAGTCAGTGAATGATAAAAACAGGGAGGAGAGAAACATTCGCTCCTTGGCTGGGAAGTTATCAAACTTGAGGAGCCTAGGGGCTATCTTCAGATGCATGAGCAGCTCCTGTTGAAGACAAGGGGAATGGTGTGTCTGCGCCCGTGAACAGAAGTTGATCCTGCCCCCAGGTACTTTAGAATGAAGTATTTTCTTGCCTCTCTCTAAAAAAAACCACCGCTACCCCTACACAAACAAAAAAAAAAAAAAAAAAAAAAGACAAAGAAAAAAAAAAAAACAAAAGGATAAAGGATTCCTTTTTCAAAAGCAAAAAATAAACATCATAAAACATGCTATTACAATCTTGGTGCGGTGCCCCCACCCCCTAGGTTTAGTCTGCCTATCTCCTTGTTATTTAAACGGAAAGTTAGCTATAGTACCCAACCTTAAAGTAACCTTATATGGTAATTTTGCTGCAACAGAAAAAAAAAGATCAGTTTCTCTGTCAGACAGCCAAACAACACTTCTGCAGTACTTTTTGCGCTGACTTCCAATCTTATGAACATTTGGTCGAGAAGCGTATTTTTGTTACAGTCCTCATCTCAGCTATGATGTCTGAAGTTTACAACACTGAGTGAAAACCAGGCAAGAGCCATCCCCGACAAAAATAGCAACAAGGAGAAAATCCCAGTGAAGGAATTCAAGCCAATCTTTGCAGCATGTCAAGGCTAATATAGGCCCTGCCAATTCAGAAGTAGGCGATACGTGCTTTACGCGCTTAGTACAGAAGCAAGGTGAATGAGAATAAAGTGGCCAGTCACAAAATGCTCACAGAGGCCCGTCTGAGGCACGTCAGCCGTGCACGGAGACACAGGGAAATGCGCCCTTCCTGCATCGCCTTGGTCCTGCTGCTGAGATGGGAGGAGGAGGGCAGTGATGCCACTGCGCGCTGGGCAAGCAACCCAGAGAAGACCCAAGTGCTGTAGCAGGACACAAGTCCGTTAAAGGGGTGCTTACGTAAGGGAGAAAGTTATTTTTTTAAACTCTGCTACTTCTCACCTTCATAAAAAGGACACCTTAGCCACAAGACCTTCCTGCTGAGCAGTGGCAGGCATTCCCTCTTTGCATGCACCAGGGAAATCAGAGATAGCGCAGCTATGCCACAACCCTCAGCGTGCAGCCCAGCACAGCCAGCTTTTGTTCATGGGCTTCATTTTCTCCCTAAAGAAAGGTCACACGTCAATTACTGTATGTGGTGCACTTCATTGAGAGATTACTGAACACATTGAGAGATTACTGAATGCTATCAATAAGGCTATAATAGAAGTCTGCACTGCATCAGGAAAATCCAGAAGTTTGACTTAGCTGATGGATGCGTCATCCGTTCCCAATATCCTGACTGCTATTAGAAATGAAAATACCTCTTCCTTTAACTGCTTCAGACATTTCATCTGTTCTTCTGGGTGAATGTACCATTAAATGTCAGCCTATAGACATATCATCTGGGGTGGGGGTGGGGGTGAGTAATAGGTTAAATTGTTCATATCCGAGTGAGACACACCAACCCGAGCATCGGCCCATAAATAAACGGCTCAGCAGTCACGAAGGGCTCAACAGTCAAGCCCAAGCAGCTGTAATGCCTCTTGGCATCGCAGGGAGCAGAGCAGAGTCCCCACCAGAACCTCAGAGTGGGGACCAACTGCTCAGGGATGCAGCACCACTCGGTACGGGACTGCTGGCAGAAGCATTGAAAATGGCCCCGATTTTCTGTAGTAAGTGTTGGTGAATGGGTGTTGCTTTGCTCTTTGTCACGGTACGGCCCCCGCACTCTCCCACCTTCAGAGCCCTGTGAACCGCGGATGGTTTGGGGAGCAGGTCTGGCAGGGGTACTGTCAGGAGAGGAAGAAGAAATGAGATAATGGCACAGAGACTGCTTGCCTGAGTGACTGCTCTGCAGAGGGTGGCTGGTGAGGGAAGAGCTGTACCATTTTTCTCCTTAAACATTTGTTGCAAGTGTGCAGATGGTACATCAGGGCTCCTGGGGCATTTTTCGTGACATCAGAAGAGATTATTTAACCTCAAGAGGTTAACATTTAATAATTAGGTTAGAACCTGCTGTTATCAAACTTGTCAGTCTTCTATCACTGAAAGAAATTTCAAACATCTGTGGAGGCCACACACCGGGGGAAAAAGTTGTCATGCCTCAAACACTGGGCAGAAAAATGTATAAGGAAAATATTTTCAAAAGTATCCTGGGATCATTTACAACTAACGTGTTTAAAAATGAAGGTTGATACCTAAAACTGAATGCCTAGTGAGATTAAAAATATCTACTGGAACTTTTGTAGGTGATGCTGGATATGAGTTTTAAATACCCAAGACTTTTTTTTCAGTCTAGTCTTAAGTTATTTACATGTTTTGAAAGTTTTTGGTCTTAAGCAGCTAACTCCTTTTTCTCACCTAAAAAAGTTATTTACACATTTTGAAAGTTTTTGGTCTTAAGCAGCTAACTCCTTTTTCTCACCTAAATTCTCTCAAGTCATTTGGGTATCTAAGGGAGACTTAGTCTTCTCTGTTACTAAGGTGTCTTTGAAAATTTAGAGGAATTGCCTTTGCTCTGCCACACCTGTCTGAAATCAAAGGTTGTAAATTTGTTAGATACTGGCATTAGACTAGGAGGAAGGAAAGCAGCAGCATGCACATCTTCTGATAGACGGGAAATGGTGTTTGCACCAGCCTTCAGTGTACATGCAGAACAGTCACCAGTACATTAGGGGTTAAGATAGAAACTGAAGTATAAAAATCACAGAGCAAGACGAGGAAGCACTTGAAAAACAGACACAAAAATAAAGCTTGCACCACAGCTCAGACCAAATTAAACCAGACCTGCACAACATCTGGTCTGGAGATGGTGAGCTAGCAGCTGAGTGGCAGCATGTCTCACAGGCTGACAGGTAGTCAAGGGAAGGCACATCTCGGGCTGACTGGGAGGCTCTCCCACCCAGCTTAGCTAGCTGGGGATCCCTGCTCCGCTGCGCAGCCCGTGCTCTCAGAGAAGGCAGCCGGTGAAGAGGAGGCCGGGAGGAAGGGAGGGAGGATAGCAACAGGAGGAGGCACAAAGTTATAGGGTACGAGGCATGGGCATGAGTTGCAGCACAGAAGGATGTGTGTAGGTCTCATGTAATTACAGGTGGAAATACAGGAGAAGCTGTGGGCATGTAAAGGAGCAGAAAAGTGAGATCCAAAGCTGGAATGCTGAAATTTCGCTTTCCACTGAGCTGGGGACTCCTAAAGTAAACCCATGGGTCATGCTCAGTTGCTCAGACACACACAGACCAAAGCAGGATGAGGTGTCCACCCTTCACTGTTCCGCTCTCCACGGGCTGGGATCCGAAACGGTGTGGCCAGAAGGACCAGGGCAGTGCCCGTCCCCCCGTGCTCGGCGCTGGTGGGGCCGCACCTCGAACCCTGGGGTCAGTTTGGGCC
>JAVJGJ010000014.1:119341063-119356827 GCA_035590215.1 Microhierax caerulescens
CAGGGGAGGGTTAGGTTGGATATTAGGAAAAATGTCTTCCCTGAAAGGGTGTTGAGCATTGGCCCAGGCTGCCCAGGGAGGTGGTGGCATCACCATCCCTGGAGATGTTCAAAAACTGTGTAGATGCAGAGCTCAGGGACACGGTTTGGTGGTGGAACTGGCAGTGCTGGGCTACCCGTTGGACTTGGTGATTTCAAAGGCCTTTTCCAACCCAAATGACGCTGCGACCTGATGATTCGCAGAGGGCGTGGGCCGAGCTGCACTGCCTCCCAGGAGGGGACAGCGGCTGTCTGGGGAAGGCGATCAACCGCACGGGCCGATGGACGTGAGCGCAGCCCCCGGCCGCAGCAAGGCTACCAGGGTGGTGAGCTGCACGGCGCCACAAAGCTCGGATCGGTCCCCTCAGATGGTGGGGTCACGGTTGGCAACATGGACCTGATGCTGCAGCGCTGAAGGGGCTTCACCACCGAGACTTGCAGGAGCCCAGGCGCCCAGCCCCACTTCCCAGGCCGGTGGGCTGAGGTGGCTCGCTGCCCACCCCTGAACCCTGCCCAGGCAGCAGGCAGCAGATTATCACCATTTCTTCTCCTATTCCTCAGCTACCAAGATGGCTGAAAACATAGCAGTTTTGAAATGTTACAGTCGTGTAAGAAATAAAACCACATTTAATTGACTTATTCTTCATCTCAGTTCCACAGATCTGACTATCCCGAACGTCACTTCCCGAATCCCCAGCAGTTTGTCAGAACTGGAGTGTGTGCTGTTTTCTGAGTGCCTCATGAAGCCAAGAGAGCACCAAGTTACTGTACAGCACTGAAAAACGGAAAAGAAACGCAAGCAGGGACCGCACGGACCGATTTGCCGAGTCACCCTGTCCCGCCTCCCAGCTTTACACGAGACTTCTTTCACGCTGCCTTGCATTACTGCCCTTTCTCCTCGCCTCGCAAAGATCCCAGTCCTGCACAGATATCCCAGTCTGTCCGTGAAACTTGTAGCAGGTGCTTTGGTCTGCCAGGGGGGTGGAAGTTGTAACCTTCCCATGCTGGGGCTCTGCCGTCGCTAACGCTCCCGTGCTGCACAGCGGAGTTCAGCACGTGTGCAAGAGTTTGCAAGACTGGCTACCTGCTCGGGAGCACTTACAGTGAAACATTATACGAGGGCTATAAATATTTGGAAATTGGCCAAGCACAACTTTTGAAACTATAAAAGTAACATTGGGGGTGAAATGACAACTTCCATAGTCCAAAGAGCAGTGCTTGATTACAATTTACTGGTGTTCTAAATTCCTCCCCCCCCCGCCTTGAAATTAAAGAGCTGTTTGAAGAAAAATATTGCAGGAAGTTTTCTTGAACACAGCTTCTGCGTTTTCGTGGAAACAATCCTTTCAGACAGTGAAAGAACCAAGATACACCAGAATTCTAGTAGTTTCTTAGCTGTGCTTCAGCATAATCTGGAAGTACTATGCTTGTAGTTTAAAAGGCCATTATTTTTAAATGCTGTTTCAGCCAGTGTATAAAAATATCAGGAAAATCAGAATGATTCTGGCAAATCAGCTTTGTGACGCCTTCTCCATTAAGGTTACTTATTCAAAATCATACAGAAATTGATTCAACACAGAACATGCTCAAAGCCATACAATGTCTCTGCTTGCCTAGATGTGACAGATTACAACATCTGACAAAAAGCACATAAAAGGAACTCACAAAAGAGATTGCAGGAAGGAATGATTCACAGGAAACAACATATGTAAATGACAGGAGAAGGGCAAACAAAGTGCCTATCATTATAAAAAGGGGAGGAAGGCAAATTACTGGAAGAAAGAAGCCAGCAACCTAGCTGTAAATACATGGAAGAAAACAAGAAGACAAGCCAACAGCCAGCGAGGATTTCTTAGAGGCAAAGCATATCAAACAACTCATTCATGTCAAGATAACAGCAGAGTTCCCCTTTGTGGTTAGGGAAAAGTATACACTTCATGTAACTTAATTTTAACAAAGTTTTGTGGTTTTGTTTTTGGGCTTTTTTTTTTTTTTGTGATTGGGTTGTTTGGGGTTTTTTTTGCTTTTGGTTTATTTTGTGGTGTGTCACAGAAGACCACATGAGCAAACGAGGGGAGCGTGGAATGCGTGCAACACTTACAAGGGGGTCATAAAGCTGGTTGGAAAGGTGTGTTCAGGGAGGAGACATGAGGGTTCCACGGGCAAGTTACCTGGTGATTCTGGAGGTGTACAAGTGTTTGTCCATGATCCAGTGATATCTTCTTTATGTTCATTAATGACCTCAATGATGGAAAAAGAGAGGACACATGAAAATTTGGAGATGAAGACCAGACTAAGCAGACCTGCAAGTGTGTCTTGCAGAGGATGAATCTGGAATGATCTGGATGGGTCCTAGAACTGGGGTAATAAAAAGAGACTAATTCAGCAGGGACAGACAGAAGGTACAGAGACAGGAACCATCAATGTGAATAAAGTCAGGCTCAAAAATATCTGCACAGGTAGCATTTCTATAGAGCAGATCTAGGGATCTTAATGAATTACAAGATCAACAAAAGCTGGTAATTTCATGCTGTATTGGAAAAGGCAAATGCTCTGTCAGGAGGTATAAACAGGAATAAATGAAAAAGACTTTGACCTCTATTCAGAACTCCATAAAGCTTCAGCCGAATATCTGAGCATCTGACCAGTTCTGAGCAGAACACTGCAATAAATGTAGGGATCAATAGAAAAGAATCCATCAGAGTTCATGAAGAAATACCAAAAAACACAGTCTCTGGCAGCAGATTGAATGAGTTCTGATTGTAGCAGAAAGCAGAGGCATTGCCAAAGCCCAGTAAGGCAGACAAGCAGCAACAGGCTTACGGTATGACCAGAAAGAGTCAGGTTAGCTGTAATTAGAAAACTTGCTAAAACTGAGAGTACTGAAGTGACAGAATAGATTTCCCAGCGATGACTTTTGTTGAAGGTCTTTAAGGACAGGTTAGACGATACCCGAGATGGAGGAGATAAACACCACTGATCTCCCCTCCAGGACAAGGATTTCTTGAGAGGCTACAGAGGCAATAATATTAATGTCTTCTCTAAAGTGCTTTTATAAAGTTTCTATAAAGAACTGAGTTTGAAATCGTTACGGATGGTTTAAGCACTCAAAATTTCCATTCAGGAACTGAATCCTCTTTTTAACTGGGACTGTGAGGTGAAAGTTTCCCTCAAGTGCCAAGAACTCCAGACAAAGCCATACGATCTGGGTGAGCTTGCAAGACCAGATCACAACTGGTTTTGCTAACACTCACCAGAAACTGTTATCTTTGTTAGAGCTTTTGTTGGAATCACACATAAACAGATCTGTTATCTTGCTCAGCCCAAAACTATGACCTTGGCTGAAATGATGTTTGCTCGAATCCATTACTGGAAAAGTATATTCCAAGAAAAATTGCATGCAGCAATGGGTTGAAAGCAGAGAAGGAGACAGTATCAGGATCACCTTCTTATTCTGGAAGTTGTGTTCAAAAAACCAGTTCTTTCAATCATGGAGATAAAATATTGAAATCCAAGAAAGATTGAGACAAAATCAGCAGAACTGTGTTGGAAAGAGCTTATTATGGAATCAATTGGACTTGATATGTTATGAATTAGTGACCTGCCTCTCTGTTCTGAAGGATGGCTTGAAGTGCTGGTCCTGAAGGCTGCTGTGCACCGAAACCAAGCGGCTCGGTGTTCCGTTGATGCGGACCTAGAAGCTGAGCTAAGTTCAGCTCACCCAACTCGCAAAGGGAAGCCTGGGTGGGGAGAGAGGGATCCGGCTCCATGCACCCCCCCAGAACATGGTGTAACTCCTCATGGTTAAGGGACTGGTATGGCAGACAACTGGCACACAGACGGTCATTTATGTGTAGAAGCTGTGAAGCTGTTTGCTGAATGCTGTATAGATTTGTGGTAACTATTAATAAAGCGGTATGTGATTAAAAAAAAAAAGACAAGACTATTTTTCTTGTTGCAGATGACTCCAAAAGCCGGATTTTTTAACATCAAAGACCTGCAAAAACAAAAGACAAGAAGGATGGTTGCAACAGCAGGAAGGATGAAGCCAGGGTGCTGAATCACTGAAATTAGAGAGAGCAAACATTATTAACTCTCTTTCTTTTATTATGTAGGACCTTTCCCTTAGGGTATAGCCCCCAGTGTACTGCCAAAGCTTGTTTAAAACAATTCAGTCACTTCTCATGGGATGCAACTCTGCTAACGAATCATTTGGATTTCTTTTTTCCCTGATTCTTCTACCCACAACTTTACATCCCACTGCACTAGCCCTTGGATGACCTGCATACAAATTCCTTTCCATAAATGGAACTCGCACCTTTCAAAAAACCCATATGTTGTTGTCACATCAGCCTCCCATTTCTTTCTGGGTTGGTCAAAGCTACAACATAATATTCATATTTATTTCTGGTAATTTCCTTTCATAAATCTATCCCTCCAGTGCCTTAAACACATCTGTTACTTTTCTCTGAATGTCTTCCAACCTACCAATATCTCCCTGGAATCGAAGGACCTAGGCTTATATCCAGTCTTTTAGGTGAACCATTACTGCAGAAGCACTTTGCACTATTAGGTCCTATGAACAATTGCAAAAAAAAAAAAAAAATAATTAAAAACCTACATTCCAGTAACCCTGAGACATAAGATTTCAGAGTCTGTTCTGTGTGGCACGAATAACAACATTCTGTGCCTCAGGTGGGACATTACTGTAAAAAAACCACTGTCATGCTTAAAGCAAACTGGGGCTGCTTCATGATCTTCTGCAGCTGTTTTGACTTGTGAAGATTATAGATGCTTCACTGATATTTTCTAGTCCAGTCTGTCTAATGTTTAAATCAGGTAGTGAATAATTCTGGTGCCGAAATCAATCTCTGTGCAGATAATCTGCATGATGCCTAAATTTCCACTTGGGACCTGTTTTGAGGTCTGAGATGTTCTCAGAACAGTTTGCAGGCTTTACATTGGCCATATGTTCACCCCCAATACCTACAGAAGTTAGTGACTTTGGTGTAGGTGAATCACAACACATATTGAACTGCATTTTTAATTCAGCTTTATGCTTCTCCTTTTCTCCCCATTTTGCAGCAGGCTTCCTGAGGGACCTGTGGGGTATGGTTTGCATCAGGCACCAGGAAGGAGGGAGATGGGCTGTGGTAATGGGAAGGGTATGACACAAGAACTGTTCCGGGCCCCTCCTTTCCTATTTCACCTTGAATTCATCCTGACCTGGCTCTGGGGCCGGTGCTTGGCAGAGCATTTCTGTTTAGACACTTCCCTTGGTTAGCCAGTCTCCCCTGGCATTTCTGTTGCTGCCTGTTTTATCTGCTGGTGGTTCTGCCTGCGTTTCTCATGAAGCATCGGTAGATACAGTGCATCAGCACACAGCAGCTCCGCCTTGGATGCAGGAGCCATGCTGGGACACCAACTCACACCATTCCCATCTTTCTCCACCCGACCAAGGATGAAGCAGTGCCCTGCTTTGCAGCCAGCTCTAGAAACAAGTGGCTGATACTTCAGGAACATTGCCAGCACGGTTATCTCCTGGTAGGGTTTTATTTTCAAGGAAGCTGTGACCAAGCTACATTTATATAGCTACTGGGCATGTTGCTGTTCCTTGCTGACAGTCGAATTTTGAATTCCTAGAAAGAGGGGAGCTCCCCACGCCACCACATGAACACACACCATCACACAGTCATTTCTAAATGCCCCTATTCTGCTCTCTCTTGACATTGCTCTTTATTCTTTGCATACTCCCTGGGATTTTGCCTTTTCTTCCTAGGAACAAGAATCAGAGTAAGCCACGAACCTGCCAACCCCTGTGTGGGTAGGTGGCCCAGTCAAACCCAAAGATTCTTCCTGGGTGAGCTGGAGGACTCCCGTGTGGGACTGTAAGAGCAAGCCTGCTGCCTGAGAATCTCTAAAGCAGATTTAATTGCTTTAAAAAGACGGCTGGGCTGTTATCAACTAACATACTCAAGTTCTTCCCACCACTGTTGATATAACATAGCTTGGAATCTGAGCCTCTAATAAAACATTTGAGTGTTTTATTTTGCATTTTATTTTGTTGTGTTTTTTCTAATGCACATCAAAGTCATTCATAATTCCCAGAATTTTCTACACTGAACTGTTTGCTTAAGCAAAGACTCTAGTGATGGTGTGAATTATTTATTTATACAGTCTACTTTCAAGTTGGGGCCAACATTAATTTGGCTGGGTCACTGGCATTGTGGATTTAATTGCCATGTAAATAGCTATGGAGCCTATGTCTTTAATTACTGTGCTAAATTCTACACAATTTATGAATAAAATATACTCATTTTGACATGTTAAAACAGTTATTTTATTAATGAAGAATTTATCAGTGTTATGCCAATTCCCTTGCCTTTTGTTAATTATAAGCCTCTCTTGCTTTTTCTGATATGTTAATTTTGTTTGGTATAAATATTTGTCCTCATTAAGATGAATACATTGTCAATGTTGACTCATCCTTTCCCCCCTCGCAAGAGATAACTTGAACGTGAATTCAGTTTTTCATCTTGTGGTTCTTACTGATTTATAAGGATCACCTAGCTCCGTCTTCCACTAACTCCTCCTCAACAAGATCTAAAATTTCTCCCAGGGAAGGGCCTGGCTTTCCCTGCCTGGTACACATGCCGCCTTCAAAGGGATGCGGCGTCGGATTTAGTAAGCAGCATCTCTCGCAAGAGGGGATGAAGAGCCAAGTTTTGCTAACACAGCACTGTCCCTTCCGTGAACTTCTGCTGCTAGATGGGCAATTCACACGTGACACGTGCCGAGAGGCTTAAAGTATGCAGATATGGAACGAGGGGCACGGTCAGAAGGAGGCAGTGGTGCCAGAGCACTTCTAGGGCAGCAAGCAAGCCGTGAACTCGTACGGGTATAGCTACGTCCCTCTGAAAAGCAAGGGCTCTTTTAACCTCACACTCCTGCTCGGGTAATGCCGACTCCCTTTTCCTCTCAAAGAAGCGGGGACCAAGCAACCAAATAAAATTGACGTACAACCATGAGTCCCTTTTGACACACAGCTTGCTTATTTTTGCTTGCACGTGAGCCGATAGCGTGGGGAGATCACCAGGGAGGTACAGGGGATGCATTCACTGGGCAGGGAGAGGCTGGGGGGCCGGTATGAAACCTTCGGAGAAGGCAACAGCAAGACTGCCTCCGTGAAATGGGGGGGCTGGGGCTGGCAGCTACAAATTGTTGTATGAAGAACCAGCTTTATTCTAAAAACATGGAATCCCTCAGGATTATTATTATATGGGGTTTTTTTTATTTATTTATTTTTCTGGGCACTTACACAGTGGTTTGGAGTGAGAGCTGATAAGGGAGGCCAGACCTTTAGCTCGGACTGAGTGCTGAAGATAAAACTGGCTGATGAGACGGAGCCAAAATATTGACCCCTGGCATGATTTGGGAACATAAAGAGTTCAAGAAAACAGACAGAGAAGCAAAGTACTGGGGGAAAACAACTTTACAGGAAATAACAATATAATTCTTGAATCAGTTAAATGAAGCGTATTAAGTAAAAAATAATATGTAGCACAAAGATGGAAAAGAACAATGTATCTTGCATAATTTTTATAAACAACAGAAAAGCCTCACCACACTGGAATTTTATAAGCTTTAACATGCTAGGAAACACTGACAGTTGGGTGAGGACTTAGAAATAAATACCGCTCAGGTACCCAGTATTAAGCTGCAAAGGACTCAGGCTGTGGTTGTACCTGGGGGTAGGAAAGCTGGTACGAGCGTGAGCTCCATGAGGAATGAACAGCACCTTGGAGGAGAATCTTTCTTTTTATGAGCCAGTCACATATAAAAACCCACATTAATAATGACATGAAAAGCAGATGTTCCTAGTTTATTACACTGTTCTGGACAGACTCTATCAAATATTAAGCCCAATTAAGCTGAGGTTACCTGATCTTGTACCTCTTGGCCTCTTAGAGCTGTTAAGAAGCGTTCAGTACTTCCACCGCTCCTTGTCAGAACATGCGAGCTTTCTGTTTAATTATGCCTCACTCGTTACAGCCCCGAGCCTGGGCTCGGGCACAGCAGCGTGTCAGGAGAAGGCAAACCAAGGGAAGCAGCCGAGAGTAAAACGTACCAACAGCCACACTGCTAAGGATGCCAACAAGTCCGGGGATGCAAAAGTTGATGTGGTTCCAAGCGCACGGATGAGATAAACTACTGGACAGTAGATGTACTGAGAGTTCCCCACCAAGCCGTGTGGGGGTCAGGAAAGCCCCTGGGCTGAAGGCTGTTGGAGCGGGCACAATGCTCGGGGACCGTCATGCTTACCTGTCCGGTTCGCTTTCTGCAGGTACACACAGCTCCTGCAGCACACAGGACAGGTCCTGGTGGACCTCACCCTGGGCTACCTCAGCCAACACCCTCACTTTGACTGATGACCTACCTTGTCCTTTCATTTGCCTTCCCTTGACTTCCCATTCGGTCTCACTTAGACTAAGAAGGCTTAACACAGAAAGGGTAACTTGTGAAATACAACTTGTAGGCACTCAGTGGCTTACTGGAGGGACTAAGAAGTCTGTTAGCATTACCACATCCGCTGCCACCCCCCCTCTGCACCTCCTTTCCTTAGCCACTGTCTTTTTTGCTCTGTATTTGCACAACACCCAGAACAACGGAGCCCTGCTCTGTGCCCCCAGTGCTGTGCACTGCTGGGGAAGGGGGGAAGGGGTGGCCTGGCTCCGGCTCAGAGATGCTCCAAGGGGCCAAGAGTGTGTGCAGGGCATCATCAGTTGCAAAGGACACAGGACAGCCAGTGGGGTGACATTGGCTTGGTGCCCCTTGCAACTGACGTGCTACAGCACTTGCAGCAGCTCTGCCACTTGGGTGGGTCAAGATATATCACCCAGAAAATTATGGCATCGCCCTGGGGAGGGGGTGAGGCTCATCCTGATGGAATGGGCATGGTGAAATGGAAATACATAGAACTGGAAGAGATATATTGTTCCTTGGACCAAGCTGTAATACACATCTGAGCAATGAGTACGCCAACTTGGTTCAGACGGGAACGGCCCCGTGGGACCGAGATGCATCTCATCGCACCAACTCGTCCTCCCACGCATGGTCACTGCCTGGCAGCGGCGCAATGCAGCGGGTTGGATGTTTGGGCGCTCGTTTTGTAGATGAGGAGCTTTTAATAGGAAGGCGCTTTTAATCAAAACCGCACTAAAAGTCTGGAGACGACGCGTCTATGGATACGCGTGGGGACGCATCTGCGCAGCGCTGCGCTGACACAGGCCGTTTTGACGTGCAGATTTGCCTGTAATTATTGCACCTCAGACCACCTCTGTAAATCTGAACTTTGACGATCCTCACAGACTCTGTACTAGCATCCAGGCTATGCAAAAATGTGTTGTTGTTTTTTTTTATTATTTCCCCAGATCCTACATTTCTTTTCCCCACAAATGTGCTATAAGTAGACTTAGAACGGCCAGGTTTGTGCGCCCGCTGAGGGAAGTCGGTGCCAAGGGGCAGACGGACGATGTGGGCCTGCGCGTGGGTTCGGAGCCTGCCTGCTCTAAGCCACCTCGGAGCACTGGGAACCTCTTCTCACTCTTGAGGTCTTCAGCACGTGGATTACTTCCCACTGCAGACAAATTTCAGGTCATCAGGCTTATTTCAGTTGCAGTTAAAACTAGGATTTGAACACAGATTTAAAAGTAATCCGAGAGTAATCCACTGAGCTCCTTGTTGAGCCATCTCCACCTGTTTCTACTATTTGAATTTTGCCATTTTTGGACTGTGACTACATTCACATTTTCCCTTCTACTTCCACTGTTTATTTTTCTACTGTTCTGCTAATTTGGCATTTTCTGAGGCACAAATGCTTGCAGGCCTTCTCTGAAATTATTTGATCGTATACATTTGTGGGGTGCTTTAGCATCATCTGCTACTTACTTTTGTAACAGGCACTTCAGACAATGTTGTGATTTGTTTGGACATTAAATTCGTTTGTGGATGGAAGCCAGCATACTGCTTTCACATCGTAGATCTGTGCTCAATTTTGCAACATTTGGATCAGGAACATTTAGGATTAAATATGTCTTCTAAATGTTTTGAGAAAAGCTTTTCTCAACAGAAGCTCTGCGGCAGCATTCACACTTTTCAGGTAACCGATCTCAAGGCTCTCTGCCTCTGAACAGCAGGACTTTGAAAACTTCAGCCAGGAGGCGTTTTGATTAGTTGATCTTGCTTTTTCCTTTGTTTCCTTTCACCTCCTCTATTTTATTACATTTGGAAATTAAAACAAACTCTGCCAAAAGCAAATCTGTTTCTATGTTTCCCTTTGTTTGCACTGAGATTTATATATTTGCATACGATTGCCATTCCTTCTTACACTGAAATCAGTTCTGCTTTAGTGTCACTACAGTCTAAGTAAGGGATAACCTACCGCGATTTCAACACAATAAAGACTGATTGAAGTGTCAATGATTTCAGCTGTGTTTTGTATTACAAAGTTAAACATACTCTATTCCATTTAAGCAAAACAATCCCAAGAAATAGAGATGAAAATATAAAGGGCAACAGTCAAAGATGTGAGGTCTTTAGTGAAGCTTACTGCAACAGGAAAAAGACCCTGATTATATGGCTGCACTTCTCTTTCTTTCTTTCTTCTTTTTTTTTTTTTTTAAATTGAAGTGAATGATATCCTGGTACAAAGAAATTTCTTTACAACGTTGCACTCTGTTCCCCAGGTGTTCCTGCAATTGGTCATGAGACTTGATTTACGAGGACAGGGAGGAACCACACACAGGTATATACAGAGAAGGATGCTCTAGGAAATTATGAGAACCCACATTATGGGAAGTCCATTAGCTTTCACTTCTTAAATAATTAAACAGCACAGTCATTCACCTTATCTCAAGAAGTAAAAATGCAGCTTTTGCAAAGGGCAACCTCTTTTACTCGAGGAAATATGATGCTTCTGCAGAATGCAGTTTGAAATGTGCAGCAGGAATTCTGGAGAACACAGAGAAATCAATCAAATTTCATTACAAAGGCATATTAAAAACTACAACTTTTCATTACACAGACAGTCAATATTTATGCAAGTCGACGTGAAGCGATAACTCCGCGATTATTTGTGGATCAACATCACTCATCAGTTGAGCCCACCAGGAATTTTGCAATACAACAAATTTTCTTTCAAGGGGAAAAAATGCTGTTCCTTGAAAGCAAACTGTGTGCAGCCGCAGCTCAGTTTCACCGTGCTGAGGAGAGGTTTGAAAGCCAGCTCTCCGAGGGCTGTGCCCAGTCGTACCGGTCCAGCCAAAGCTTTCAGGAACTCGCTTCTTGGCTTTGGGGAAGGAATTCTGGAAGCCTGGAAAACTTCAGCCGTACCTCAGCCTTCCAGGTCACTAAGCCTCCTTACTTTATGCCAGGGGCTTTCCGGACTAATCTTTAAGGATGGCCAAGGTAACAACACAAGCAAAGAACAGGTGATTATTTAGTTTCATATTTAATAACTCCAAGATGAGGTGTTTGGGGTTTCCTCTTCATTTAGAAGCTATAAGTATTCTAATTGTCATTCCAAAATAAGAACAAACCTTTCGCTATGTCAGAACTTCCTACAACATTAGGAATTCATAACTTTGAGCTGCTCCAATCACAATAATTTAGAGTTTTAATTTTTTTTTTTTTCTGGAAATGTTTGTAAACCATTTGAAATATACTGATTAGTTTGAAAACTTAAACCAAACCCACAAGGTTTTATGTATTTTTAGGTGTCCTTTAATAGGCTTCCATCTGCATTTTTTAATTAACCGATAAGGAGGCAGAAATAGCAGGATGTGATTCTAGGTGCCTGCACTGTCTCAAAAATATTAGTAAGTGCTGACTAATCAAAATCACTAATACACGGACTGATATGTCTTTGTGTAAGTTATTTGCAAATACATCTTATGCTAGTGGAGCACGAGATAGAAATTACAAGAAATTGGGTCATGTCCTGCCTGGGTAACTAACGGAGGCTTCTAATTTGACTAGTTCTAGGAAAACTGATCTTTAAGCATAGGGCTACACATTCTGAGCATCTAAAGGCACAAGGAGGCTCGGCTTCAGGCAGGTACCCCCCAGGTCCTGGAGGCACAGCCCTGAGGTGCTACCCAGACACTCTGGTGGGTTTGTTTCTTTCTCAGGCACAAAGGGCTGCCAGAGGTAGTGTACCAAAGAGAACGGGCAGCAATTCCCCTCTGTCACTGCTAGCAAGAGGCTGATGAAAAAGTTACACAGTTTGGCCAGTTGTACAGGTTCTTAAGTGTCAGCTCTACTGGGTGGTCGTGAGTGGCCCCTGTGGCTGGCGCAGGCCACTGAGCCCCCCTGCAACACCCGTCTGGGGCGTGTGACACCACGAACGAACCGCAAAGCTTTTACGGTTGGTACTCACCTTTCTGCTGTCAGAAACCACACGTATGTGGTGAGGCCACCGGCTGAACAATTCTGGGGGCTCAACAATTCTGGGGGCTCATCGCTCCCATCAGGCACGAAGACATCCCTGTTGTAGCCGCCGGCCCCTGCCACCAGCCCCTTGCTACTTTCCATTGCTCTTCTTTTTGGTCCCTTTCTTTTATGACAGTGCACTGAACAGTTGTGACCAACACCTGAGTACCCGATCCTTACTAAACTTCAAACTGAAAAAAATGAGGTGAGGTGCACGAAAGCACGGAGGCTCTTTTTGATCCTTCCTGGCACATTTATAAATGACAATTCCCTTATTCAAATGGTTTAATCAAGACAAAAGGTGTCGTAAAACTGCTAGCACCAGAGGAATATTAAGAAGGCAATATCTAGGAAGTCCCTGAAGATAAATACAGCTGCAGTGTCCTGTCTGTAGATGTGTGTTATCTGTTCCAACTTGTGCCTCTAGTCTCAAGGGGCAAGTCCGGTCAGAGACTCCCTAAAATCCCTACTGACAGAGCCCCAGTTTTGGAAAATGTTAGGAGGCTACCAGCCTTCTGAAAAATCAGTCTCCTCCAAGATATTATTAGATTGCCAAAACCCGTGACCTCCAAAATCACTTATCAGGTATCTGCACTAATTGTGGCTTACAAACAGCCTTCAGACTGTGCTCCTTAAAAGTCATTGTGTGGCAAAGACTGAACAAACAAAGCAGCCAGTTTATACTGGTTTGGCTTTGTTTCTCACTGGTGCACTGAGATGAAGGGGGTGGAGAAGCTATCTGTGCATTTAACAATCTATGACCACAAACCATTATCACTCCTCTGAAAATGTATCTCAATACCAGAATGATTTAGGTGCTTTGGTTAATGGGGAAAGAAAAGTTTGATAACCAAAGGTCAAAATCTCACAGGTCAGATTTCACAGGTTTCTGGGTCTTAGTTTTTAACAGGCTTCATCTCAGTGCTTCGTTTAAAGATTTCTGTAGTTTCACTGAACTCGGTGGGACTGCTCATATGCATAAAATTAAGCAGTCCTGAAAATGAGCTGGGATGAGGCTTCTCTACCTTACCATATTTTGCTCAAAATAGGCACCCAGAGAGATCTGTAAATGTGCACAAGCAGGGTTCAGTGATTATTTTTATACATCCATCTTTTCTCATTGAATTCTGGTGGGGAGAAAAATGCCAGTAACGTGGTCAAGATAAACATTTGCACAACACTGCAAGGTGTCACTGGTGTCCCTGGGGTTTGCCCTGGGGCACACGACCTCCAGCACAGGTAGGCAGCCCTCCCACACCTGGCACTGGGGTGTTTCGTTCTGCCATCTCTTGCAGGGTGGAACGAAACACAGACCCCATCTCTGATCACAGCCAGAGGTGCCGCTTTCTAATCTGCTACATCTGCAGTTGCATCTTGCATCTAATATTACATGGGCACTTCCTTTTATTACGCTTTTATTACACTTGCTCACTGCAGAGAAAGACAAAACCTGTATGAAACTAGAAAACACAGCCAATTTCACCTGCGCCCCAGACCAGAACACTTACAAGACAAAGTCAGCCAGATATCTTCAAAAATCAACAACTGCCACCTTTCTTGTGGGCTCTGAGGGAAAGCAGACCGCAAAAAAGCTTTAACAGGCAACTGTAGGAGGCCTGTGAAGAACCAAATACAATATGTGTAACTTTTTCCCTGTAAATGCGTAGGGCTGAGCCTCTTTAAGGACCATACCTTTCCATTTCAGCATCGCTGCTAACAAAGGTGATGGAGAACAAGATCTGAGCAAGACCTGCAGACTCTCTTTATGTAACACAAAAATTTCCTATAAAAGCTTCCCCTACACAATACATCCAAAGGCAGCCCCGAAAATCCTCCGCTATAGGAGTACATCGCTAAGAACCAAACATGCCAGTTAAAACCCCCATCACAACGGGAAAGCCGTACAAGTACCTATGCATTTAGGTAATAATTACAAGACTTTATTTCTAGTCATAGGGTTATGTATGTGAGGCAAATACTGATTGATGGTACCAGCAGATCACTTACATAACAAAGTACAGCATGAAAATGCTTTGTGGAAAACGGTAATTGATTCAATACCAGTTGTTTATATGCATATTGATATCTAGGTTGCCTGAGTAACCTTAAGGCTAAGTACAATACAGAAAGTAATTTATTATGCGACTCCCCCAAACCCGTTACCTCATTCACACATATATTTTGAGACTCAAACCTGAACCGTGCAAACCATACTCTCTATCATGTCTCAAAACAAGCAACAGACACTCCCGGAGTCTCTAGGAGAGCCTGGAGCTTAGCAGGGTGGGAGAACATGTGGCACGTTTCCCTCCACTGCTCTCCCCTTCACCTCGGTTCCCGTGGGAGCCGGTGGCACCGGGGAGCTCCAGCATCGCCTGAGACGAGGCATCAGCTCTGACAGATGCAAGGACACAGTGGGAGGGAGGGGGAAGCAATTTGTACGCTGTTGTTTACTAACTACAGCGCATGGGTTGGGGGCAGTGGCTGCTTTTTTGCTGGACTTCTCATCAGAAAGCTGTGCATTAGCTGGGAGTAACGCAGCTGTACCCCCTCGGAGATCAGAGAAGCTGAGCCTAAGCCCTCGAAGCTGCTGGCTTCTGGAGCTCAGGCTGAGCTCCGAACCTGGTGCTTGCTTGGCCGGCAGGTTTTTGCCTGGGTTTTGCCCCTGTCCCACCAAATTCCTGTGAGACAACCCAAAATCCTGACTTGATTTCACAAGGCAAGTCCAGCTTGAGGTATGAACGTAGTAGCTCAAGATCACATCTGATTACGGAAGCACTAGTCCTGAAGAGAAAATGCAGTTCCCAAGGCCCTCATTGTGAAAAGTGGAAGGATGCTTGCTCCAGGTTTAGGCTACCAATCAATTAGGGGTTCCTTAAGATCAAGTGCTTGACCTGAAACAGCCAAACCCTCTTTATACTCTGCTTTCAAAAGCATTCTCCTACCTAATGCCATCCACTGTAGCGTTGCTGTTCACAGCAATCAGTATTCTGGGACACAGACTCTTTCCTTTCTTAATGCAAAGCCTTACTTACACTTCTTTTAGTAGGCTGCATGCTAATGAGAACTGCTTGCAACCTTCACTGTCTGTGAGAAGTCCCAGGGTAGCTCTCCCTAATTCCTGGCTGGTTGGGTGCACTGCACATGGAACCCTTTAATTGGGGAAAAAACTCAAATGATGCCTTCCCAATGTGCAGTTAAACTGAACTAAATTAACACACTAGATGTTTCATTTTA
>JAVJGJ010000014.1:119391470-119405490 GCA_035590215.1 Microhierax caerulescens
GGGCGAGTGCCAAGAGGCCGGGGCCGGGCTCCTGTCAGCGGTGCCCAGGGACAGGACCAGGGGTGATGGGCACAAACCGCAGCACAGGGAGTTCCTTCTGAGTATGAGGAAGAACTTCTTTACCTTGAGGGTGACGGAGCCCTGGGACAGGCTGCCCGGGGGGCCGGGGGGTCTCCTTCTCTGGGGACATTCAACCCACCTGGATGTGATCCTGTGCCACCTGCTCTGGGAGACCCTGCTCTAGCAGGGGGTTGCACTGGGACCACTGCACCTCCAGAGGTCCCTTCTGACCCCATCCATTCTGCAGTTCTGTGACTGGCTTGTGGTTTCTTCAGGGTGGTTTGGGTTACTTTTTCTTATTTCTTCATATGGAAAAAAAGTCTGTGGCTTTGGCAGCATGACTTGAGTAGGTTCCTCTTGTCTCTAAAGGACTTGCACTATTTCCCTGAGCCATAAACCCGGTTCACACTGGGAAGCACATGTTAATGCAAAGCAGGATGAGACGGAGGCTGAGAACTCCCTTGCGATGGGGTGGCAATGACACAAGCGCAGGAAGCCGCCAGGAACTTCACAGAGTAAGTCCTAGAAGCAGAGTGAGGTAAGAGGAGTTGTTACTTCCAATAGTGTGAAGTCACTTGAAAGACGCAGACATTTCCAAAATTGGGAACAATGTGTTCCTGGAGGTGAACGATTCACAGCAGACAGAAAGAATTCAGGAAGAAGCGAGTAATTTCCTTTGGGAGGTATTTTCAGTGAAATTGGCCCAACTTCATAAAACCAAGGATGCTATGTTTTTTCCTGCAGCAAATCCCCATCACACCAAATCAGTCAGACCTAAGACCAAGTAAGAAGCTACACTGCTAGGAGAAATATCCTGTGCTGGGAAGGCAGCTCCTAGGCCCCAAAGGAGAGCAGGAGAGTATAACTTAGTTGTGAACTCAGCCAATACATCAGATTTTTGGGGCTAGTTCAGGAAGACCCAAGTCAGCTTTTAGGAATTTCTGGCTATAAGCCCTGTTATTCGGAAGTCAGCAGGAAGCAAATAAAACAAAGAGTCTGCCATGTGATGAAAAAGGAATACCCAGAGCACTAATACATAAAGCCCACTGCTCACCACGCAAATCCCAGCTCTGAAATGTGAAAGTTCACAATCACTTCAGAACATCGTGTAGAAAATCCCTGGAGTACTCCAAGGAGGAAGGTGTGCGCATCACCAGCTCTCTGTCACACACACACGCACGCACAAACACGCACACTAGCATGGGTTTCCACTTCTAGACACTTTTGCTTCTTGGAATCAAAACAGGTATGAATGGTAGCAACCCCCAAATCCTTCACTGCAGAAGGGTGTCCCTGCGGAACGTTGAGCTACAGCACCTGTCGGTGAAGTGCTGGTTGGACACCGAGACATGAATAACGGCATCTACTGCAGAGGAACCCCTTACACAGGAGTGCAGAGTCACTGCTTTTATCAATAACACCAAACACTCAGGGAGGACAGAGGATTTCCCCATCCTTCTCAGAGATGTATGAAGGTGAGCAACCACCAGTACCATTTTACAGAGGCTGACACGCTCACAAATGTTGCCACATAGGTAATCACTTGTGTATCTGGATGTAAGAGGCAAGTCTAATTCAGCAGGTAGGTCGTGTGTTTTTCATATGCACCAGGCTTTCCCTCACGAGGCTGTAAAACCAAGCAAGGTGCCAAGTCCCCAACACCACCCCAGCGCTC
Organism: Microhierax caerulescens; assembly: GCA_035590215.1. Classification (NCBI taxonomy): domain Eukaryota; kingdom Metazoa; phylum Chordata; class Aves; order Falconiformes; family Falconidae; genus Microhierax; species Microhierax caerulescens. The sequence goes on from JAVJGJ010000014.1 coordinate 119,393,206, forward strand.
TCAGAGATTACAAGGGGGTACATGTATTTCCGTTTAATGCAGACCGTTTCCTTCAGTGATGCTGGGACACTGGGTAAAAGACCTTTGTGCTGACCACCTTCTCCGAAATACTTGAGAGACCCTGGAAAAGCTGCAATAAAAGTGTCTCTTTGAAGGCTATGATATCCCATATTACAAATACATAATTGCATAGTAACTACATATATTACATAACACAAGTCACTTCTACATCAGGTAAAGAAAGCTATTCCCATTATCAAGTGCAGGAATCTGATTCAATTTTTTACAACACAACGCTCTCCGGAGTGAGCAAATTCAGTTTGGCTTTCCACAGAATACAATTATAGGCTTCAAGCAGAAGAGTCTGATGAAGGATTCAACGGTATGTCTTCGTAAATTATACTCTGGGGTTTGCATTTTTCTCCCTATTTGATAGGGTGAGGGTAAAGAGGCAATTGCAGGGAGTGGGACTCAGAAAAAAACATTTCAGTAAAAAAATGCAATCCAAAAAAAGTTCCATATGATTCAGAAAGCAGGCATGTTGAGAGCAGGGAGTTGAACAACAGCAGGCAAAATAGCCAGGAGAATTAAGGAACTGCAACAGAATGAGGGAACCATTTAGCTATTTCTGTGGGCTCCGGTTAGTCCGGTGCAATGCACTCTGGAGATGAGAGTGCACCTTAAGAGTCTGCTTCCTTATGACTATATTTGATTCTGCAGCTGATAGAGAAGAAAGAGAAGCACCCACCAAGAGGCTGGGCCACCTCACTGGCTGCCACCATTTGCAATATAAATACATCTATATAGAGGAGATATAGAGATATATATATAATTCAACATAACCATCTTTTTCTTGGTTAGTTCAGTCACTAACCAGGATTTTCTCACTGTTTTTGTGTCTTTTAATCATGCTCACCCTTCTCTGCCCTGGCCTGATCTGACTGTGTTTAGAGAACAAACACCTCCAAATCGTTTTTGCATTTGCACTAAGAAGCCTAACAAGCATTTTCATTAAAAATCTAAGACATCATTAACGCATTGTTTCTCATATTGTCAGTTGTAATGGGGAACACAGAATGTATGTTACGTTACTTAGTTTTTCATTTGATTTCCCTACAGAAGGCAGGAGTGGATAGGGAAGCAAGCAAAGCAATAAACAGGTGTGCTTTTTTTGTGGTATTGTTTTTTGGTTTTTTCATAGCTCTATGGTCTTCAGCCACCTCCTTCATGCATCTAGTAATGTGTCTTCCCACCAGCCTCCTGATACCCAATACTCTGGAAATGATGCCCACATCATCCAAATGGTCTATTTTATTCTCTAACCATAAATTATCATTTCATCAGATGCGACCCTCGGCTAGATATGTCTCAACCTTTACACTGCACATCCCCAGCCTTTATCAATGCTATTCTAAAGGGCAGGCATATTCGATTTAATAGTCTTTTTACTTTTCCCTTCATTTTTCTGTCTTTTGCGACTTAAACAATCAATCTTATCTCTTTTCTCCCATTTTTTACTTGAGAACTTCTATTTTTATTCTTGCTCCTGCCTGTGTCTCCTTTGTCTCTAACAACCTGTCAGCAAATAGCATTTTCTGTGTTGACACAACTCTTTCCCTTCTGATGGCAGACCAGAGGCACTGGCGTAACTTAGCTCTGCCCTGGAGTCAGGGGAAGGGGTTATGGCCTCTGGGGTGGTGACGTGGAAACAGATAAACTGCTCAGAGGAACAGGGACCGCTGTGCTTGCACTGGCGCTTCGGGATGCTCCCCCAAGTCCCAGCTACCTCATCCTCAAAACCATCCCTGCGTTTGGGTGTCTACCAGCTGCTTAGGATGGCACTGTTTGGTGATAGATTAGGATGCCAGGTTAGGGTGGCTCCTGCAGCATGGCAGCAACACCTCCCCCTCTGACACTTGATTGCACACACACAAATTCAATTTCTCTTCACAAATGCCTTTGTGAGCAGGGAACTGTTGCTGCTGATCATTGAGACGCAGGATCCCAAAGCAATTCCCCAGTTTAAAGCCCATCATGATACAAGTGCTAGAGGCCAGCTGAGGTCCTTGCAGCTTGCTGGAAATGTGACTAAGCTCACCCTTAACCCCACCTCCCCTCTCCCCTCCGGCTGTACACACAAAATGGTAAGGAGAGAACCCCCCCCCCCAAGGCTCTGGATGCTGAATGGCGCTTCCCATACTGGTCACCAGCACGGCGCTGAGTGATGGAGAGCTCTTTCTTTCATGTGTGTACCAAAGACACCACTCAGATGAAGAGCTGAGAAATATGATTTCTCCTCCCTCTTTTGTTTGTACTTTCGCCCCTTAACAAAAAAGGGTCATTGCTGCAGCCAGAAGGGATTTGATTGTGGTGCTCATCAGTCACAATATGGCTCACAAATGCAAAATGCCAGCACAGATCTGTCACGTCTTTTCCCTGCCACACGACACCGACCTCTCTGCTCCCTCCCCACCAGTCCCCTGCCTTTTCCACTCTCCTGTGTCTCCAGGCCAGCAAGACACTCGCTGCCAGCGCCGTGCCAAAGCACTCCTCCAGCTGTGGCTTCCCTCTGCGCCAGCTTTGCCTGGTGTCACCCTGCCTCTCCTGCCACCCCTCCGGAGAGGGTGTTAGCATGGGGTCACAGCACACAGCACACGCTGCTGGAGGCAGGGAGGGGGAGCACATCATCCCAGGGGACTCACCAGGCTGTACCTCATCCTTCTGGCTAGCAAAAGATGTGTCAGGCTTCCTGAGATTTACATCTGCCTGGAGTATTCCAGACCCCAAAACGAAAACCCAGGGCAAGAACTGGTGGTGTCAGTAAAGCTGCCTCCTCACCCCAGGGATTAGTCTATAGGGCACAGAAGGGGGCTGCGCTACCCCGCACAGGGTAACACATGCACTCTGTGCCAGGGAGTCACCAGACATCCCAGCAATGCCTGTCGAGTACCAGGTCTTCAAGAACACTAATAGCTTGTGCAGTGCTTCAGGGGAGGGTGTTTCAGCAGAAACTCTTGTACGGCTCCATAATATATTATTGAACTTTAATTCTGTTTGGGCACTGGTTGTTCCCAGGAGTGGGTGCAGCTGGGCTTGGATGGGAATAGCGAAGCCCTTTCCTTCGCTAGGCTCTGCTCTGCTCACGTCACAGACCACGGTGTGGGATGCAGGACTGACTGCAAGAGGGGGACCGAGCCCTGGCTTGGCTGCTGTGCCACCACTGGATGTGCCACCTGGGATGGAGCAGCAGCAAGAAGCCTCTCCCCATACGTGCACAAGTGCTGTAGCAGGAGACGGTGGGTAAATAAGGTGCCTGAAGCTCTCACAGTTCAACCTTTTTTACCGCTTTCTCCTCTTCCCTTCCCCAGGTAACCTGATGCCTGATTTATGCAGAACTAGGAAAGCACAGAAATCAAAGCACAAAAGCACAGGCAGGTTTTATTCAGAGGATATTCTGGATCTTTAGAAACCCCTGGTTTATGTTAAAAACCCTGTGCTCTCTCACTGTCCACCTTCCTAGATGAAATTTCACAAAGTTTCAATATATTTCCAAACTCATTTTTTTTCCCTGTAAGCCTGTCCTGCTGAGGTCCTGTGACTTGCACAGCAAGCACTTCTTTTAAATCCCTGACCACGCACACTTCAAGCCCATGTGGGTTCCTCTATCAAACCAACGTACTGAAAATCTGGAAAGAGCCAACAGAACCCGTGTGCAGCCCCCTGAACCCGCTCCTGCACCGTGCCATTTTACGCAGAAGAGGTGTTTGCCAAGGAGAGGGGATGTCAGGTAATACAGAACTGGTTACACAGCAGGTGAACAGCAGAACACTCCCCTGATGATGAGGAGATCCACAATAAGGAGAGCTCACTCACTTCTGAAGGAGACAAGTAAACCTGCCTGAACAATCCAAGCGTACCTCGGGAAGCTTCCCAGAAGTCCCACATTTCAATCATCTCAGACCCTTAGCAAGTCTAAGTTACAGATGTTAAATACCTTAAAAACCAGGACTAAGCTACCTCCAAAAATACATTTCTATCACATTCTCCCTAAGGCAAGACATTACTGACAAGAGATTTCACATGGAAAAAATCAAGTTCCACTTTCCTGTCCCACTCGCATTCAGTTCAGACTCCCCCGCTTCCCAGGGGATGCAAACAACTCCTCTTCCTCCAGGAATATCTGAACTCAAAGAGCTCCTTTGTCTCACCACAGCTTTGGGTAAGGATCCCACCCTTGCCAACTTCAAAAGCTTCTGTTTATGACTCCCAGCATGAGAAGGTGGTCTCCATGTTTAGGTCTAACAAGCCTATATTTTTCTGTAAAAGTAAAGAAACGTAGCCACCCCTGAGCTGAGGCTGTGACTCTGCGAATAAATTCATGTAGCTAAATCTGTCTGCATTCCCAAACCATCCATAAAGTGATGGCCTAAACACTGAATGCAAAAGCTGCCAAGAAAGCACATCTCTTACTCTTATTTGGACCTCCATGTGTACGTCAGTAGAAGATTAGCTTATACGTCGTACATCATGTTTCAGTTTTTTCACACATATTAAAAAAAAACACCAACAAAATGTGCTGTTTAAATATTTTTTTAACTGTTAAAGGGGATTTCTTTTTATAGTGCAGATAATTAAGTATTGAAGATGTAGTGATCTATTTGATACAGAGAGAATAAAAGACTTGAAGAATTTTAAATAAAAAAAAAAACAACCCAAACCCGATCTGAACTGACTACTGTACACTTTGAAATATATGGCTGATATTTTATCCCCATTCCCACAAAGTCTTCCAGTTAATGGCTGTGCATATTTATATCACTCAAATTACTTTCATTCTCTTATATTGCTCTATGAAAATAAGAGAAACTTATGAAAAGAGGGGGATTAAAAAATATGAAAATAAGACTTAAGAGTTGAAGTTTGTTCCCTAGTCCATGTAAAGAGCTCAGGCACACAACATTTTGCCAGGTTATAGTGCACTGTATTTCTTCCTATTTCAATAACAATAAAAAAGTGATTTGATGAAAAAAGAGAATTTCCCTGCAGCTTCTTTCTAACTTTCTGTGTAGCCTAATCACTTTTTTTGTATGTAATATAAAAGGGATTTGGACTGTACAGAAACATAATGAGAGACAAAATACCAGAGTGGGGTATCTGCAGAGCCATCAGGTACCTGTTATAGCCATCAACTCAACAAATCACTTAAATGTGCCTATTCTTAGCACTGGCTGAAGCCCTATGGGGCTTAAGCACGTGCTTAATGGTTTGCTGCATTAAAACTTGGACTAAGTAGTAATGACTGTGTTTTAATTTGGCTTCTTGCTGCTACCATTGATAAATATACTTGTCACTGCCTCTAGTAACAGTGTGTGCTGCACTGTGGCCTTAAAAGTTACTCCACACGTAGAAATCCCACTGAAGTGCATTAGTAAGTGCTTCTTAAAAGGAGCTAAATAAATATCCTTGTTAGCTTCAATGACACTGCTCGTTTGCGTTTTCAGCTGCAATTTTGCTAACTTCTTCCCGCATCCTTGGGATGCTGTGGGGGTCCCAAGAACCGGCTAGGACGTTACAGGAAGGTGGTGGTTGTGCTCACCAGGCTGGACCACAACGGCGGCCACCAAAGGACGGGCGGGAGCAAGAGACTGAGGCCAGAGGATGGAGGGAGTAGCCGGGAGGAGAGGAAAGTCTGGGAAACAGTTGTGTGAAGTTTACTCACAGAACCAGTAATACTGGCTTAACTTCCCGAGCCACAGAGCTCAAGAGGGTTTGATAGGTAAAGCAGGTTTTATAACCAGTCCTGAAGGCAGGTCACCCTGTGAAACAAGAAGAAAGCTCTTCAGAGATGTTTTATTTCCTAACCTCCTTCCCTCTCATCCACACATCCACAGACCAGATATTTTGCGAGATAACTATTTTTTCAGCTAGGGGTAGATCCAGGCCTCTCGCTGCGCCAGCATTTTGCAAGCTGCCAGGTCAAGTGTGTGCCCCCGCCACTCTCCCCCTCCTTTCCCCCACCCCCCCCACCACCACCCCCAGCTCCCTGTTTGAGCTGGGGCTGCATCCGCTTCCGAAGGAAGGAGGCATATTTCACATCTCCAGGAAACAGGAGACTATCATTGCTCTGGTTCTTTCCAAAATTCAGATAATTGATTAATGAACTTTTCCTCTCTGCTCATTTGCAGCAGCAGGAGGAGATGGAGGTAATTATGGCACTCATAACTGAAGGTTCAGCACTGTGTGGTTACAACGACCAAGAAGCTTGAAGGGGAACGCACACAACATGAGGTTTCTAAGAGTTTTTTGAACCTCAGGAATGAAAGGGCTATCAGCAACAAGTCCTGGCAAGCTGTGCTGTTTTGGTCTTCTCCTTTCCACACCTCGCCTGATCATGCAGAAACCGTGGAAATGAACGTGCCAGATAATCCGGCCATTGCAGCTCAGGCTACCTGAAAACTCAGGTTCAGAGACATTTGCATATCACCACATATGTGACCACATCCACTGCAGCACACGCTTCATCTATTTGTTACCCACCGCACAGCGAAGGCTGGAAGCAGACGAAACACTTCCAAGTGCACCACTCGCAATGTCAAGCTCACAGCGAGTTCATCTGCATAAAAGCAAGCCCCGTTGTCTTCAGGGAAGGGACTTCAGAGCTATAATTCAGCTATAATAGGATCCACATTTTTTCCTACTGATCCCAAGCCGCTGTTTTCCATACACGTGAGTGCCTCTTATCAAACCTGCTTCCCTCCCCTCTTTACAAAGAACACAAAGCCCCGCACACAGAGCCCCAGTCTCTAAAGAGCCAGCGAATTATAGATCTCGCGTCTTCAAGGGGCTGCAGACAAAGAGCTCACTCCTCCAACAGCCACAGAAACCCACTGACACGGCAGAAACTGGGGTTTCACTCGGTGCCTCCGGGAGAACGGGGTACCCGAGCCCAAGGGCGGTACCCAGGGCACAGCTCCAACATCCAAGAAAAACATCAACCGCCCTTCTTTCCAGAGGGTGCTGGAACTTGAGTGTCTGTGCTCAGAAGTCTCTGGCACTAAGGGGATTAAATCAAGCCTTAGCTTGTGGGTGCACTCGATTAATTCAGTAATCAATCACCCTAAAACATTCCAAGCAAAAAGAAAGGCGTAATTTGTAACTAAGACCAGAAGGAAAAGAAACAAAATCAATATTAGCATATAACCAAGTTTAGGCAAGAGTTTCCAGCACGGGATTACCCATGGGATAAATACAAGCACTTAGAAAACAATAACACAGAAAGGTAAATCATCCTGGGATGATACATGTCAAGGACTGCGGTACAGAAGGCAAGAGCCAAACGTGAGCAACAAGAAATGAACAGCAGAGAAAGGGACCCATCTCTGTTTTGTTTTAAAGCTAACCTTCCCAAAATAGTAAAACATCTATAAAGGCATATAAAATGTATATAAACCCACAAAAAATGTACATAAACCCATGACATATGTGTTGAATGTATTTTCAGGGTTTTAAAATCCCTCTTTGCAGCTTTAGACATGTAAGGCTTTCCAAAGGAAGCTGTCAAACCTGTTGCTTGAGACAAAGAAACACTTTGTTCCTAGGTCACTTACTTTCCTATCAGGTGAGTTAATCTTTGTCACTTTATGCATGAAGAACAGCTGAAAATCTGTGATTTCCTCTATTTTTTTTTTAATGTGTTATTTTCCTCATTCCAATTAATTATCTAGAAGCATAATCAACTTAGCAGGGTGCCTTCAAAAATTCCTTCACTGCAGTGCTATACCACTGAGCAGAGAGTTTAACTAGATGATTTTATTAGGGAGCCAATTAACACTCAGATCCCCAAAAAAGCAACTAATCCATCTTTTTATTTCACCCTTCTGAGCAGACTCCACATTGTGAGTCTGCAGTCAACCCCCATCACACATTGTGGATCCCTGACCAGAAGAGGCTTTTGAAGACACGTACTCCTGATTTTGGAGAAATATTATTTGCCTGATCATGGGAAAGCAGCGGTTCTACGCCTTACCGATAGGTAGGGAACAAATGAGAGAAGATGAACTAGAGTGCAGCTTCAAATAAGTGACTGAGCAACGACACTTGACGTGAGAACGGGGATGGGTTTGGTGCCTGGGCTACTCTGGTCACCAACCAGCACAGCAGAGGGAAGGGGACGGCATCTCAAAGCAAAATGCTGCCTTTTGTTCCAGCAAAATGACATCTCTCTCTACCAAAACACAAAATGTCGTGGGGTACAATTTTTAGTAATAATGCACTATTTACTGCCATGAGCTGGCACTGGACTTCTTTCCCATTTCCTTAAATCTTCATTTTCCTGTCCAAAACTAGTTAAAATGGAAATGTTTCGATATGGGGTTTATGTCTTGCATCTGTATAATTCCACTCTGACCCAGCGCGTCTGTACCGGGATTGCACTAAGAGCATATTAGGTGGCAAATAATTAAGTTTCCAAAGAGCAGAAAAAGAAAACCCAAATCAATTTAGTGGAGCCTAAACCAGAGAACTAGAAGTCAGGAATGGTATGAAGGCATAGAAACACCAAGAAGGCACAACGAAGGGGCTGTGCTGCCAGTATCAGCTTGGCCTGGGGTATGAACAGCCCCCCACCAATTTGCAGAGGGGTTGGCTCTGCCTTCCCCCGCTTCTGTCTTTTGCTGCTCTGTAGCGTTACAGTATCACCCATGCTCAAAGCCAGAGGATGCCCACATGCTTGCATTTTCTCTCCAGAAATGCTGTCTCCTCTCCACAATGACCTTCAGCTTTCTCCCTGTAAGGACCCCTGTGCCGCACTGATATTTGCCCACGCTGCTGCGGAGCGACAAAACCCAAAGGTCTGAAGGCAAAGAACGGAAGAAGTGTGTTTAAACACAGAGGTGCAAAAAAGAGTTGAGAAAAATAAGATGGGTCTTTGCAAGATATCATACAGGCAAGCAAGTACCTCAATAAATTAAAAGAAAGGATGGACTCAGTAATAGCTCCAAAGGGCCAGATTTTCAATTTCTGCTCCAGGAGACAGACTGCAGGAAACAATCTCGCACAGACACAAGAATAGCTGAAAGGTCTGAAAAACACTTTCCAAACTCTCTGACAAGGTGACGAACTGTTAATAAACAGTGTCCAGCTCTAAAACGGTGCACTCCAAATTTGGAGTCCCCAAAATACTCAGGAAGGAGAAGGGGCGATATCGAAGTCCAGATCCAGAATTCTTACTTCAGTTTAGGACAAAAATCCCACGAAGCCAGGCTTTGACTTCAAAGAATAACTTCTTTATCAGCAACGACAGGACATAGGCAACTAACCCAGCTGGTTAGTTGGCGCTCTGTGAATCCAGTTATCCAGGATTGGTTGTAAATGAAAGAGATGGGCACTGCCAGAGGACACGTTGTCCCACTCCAATAAAAATGCACCTGCAGGAAGAAGTTCACCCCGTGCTGCCCAGTGCCAGAGGCCCAGGTGGTTAGCTTAGATAAGACACTTTTAGACAGTTCGTTTCTTCACCCTCCAAAAGCTGTCCCATCTTTTCTTGGGATTTGGCCTTGTTTTTTCATAGATCTAAATTTTGGCTCTATAACGGAGGACAAAGCAGCGAAGCGAAGTCCACTTTGGTTTTGCTGGGAAAGATTTGCATACCTTGAAGCGGACACAAAGCAGCCAGCAGCATCGATGCCGGCCAGACTGATCAGGAGCAAAGATTTTAGCTCCAGCTCTTGGTACAAGGTTGGTGTGGAGCAGAGAAAAAAACCCCAAACCCTAGTTACCTACGTGAGAGGTGCCGAGCTGAAGCTGCAGACGACTGGGAAAACCAGGGCACAGTGGGTGAAGGCAGTGACCTTACCCGGCTCCTGCTGCAAGGGGGAAGGTGGAGGCAGGCAAATCCCACCGCCCTGTGGCAATTCTCAGCTGCTGGAGGTCCCTGCATCTGGTGAAGCCAGCCTTTGGCAGGGCCCTCGCCTCTTCCCCCTTCTCCCAGCTCATGATTTACGTCCTCACAGTATCATGAAAATTACTGCTCTCCATTTCCATAGCTTCGGTTAGCTGTATTTGCATTTTGGATGTTATTTACCAATTACCTTCACTTCAGAAGATATCTGCTTTTAGTAGCCTAGCTGTGTAAAGACTGACAGCAACCTTCATCAGAGGATAATTTCCAAATGAGGGAAGTATCCACGTGGGACTGTCAGAAGCACTGAATTGATTTGTGCTTGCACCACAGGTCAGATTTCAACCCATTTTTCTTGAAGACAAACTAGACTGATTTATCCTCAGGAGCCTTGCCCTCCACTCCTTACAAGCCTCAAAACCCAGAAATAAATGATGTATGTTCATTTAGTACACCCATATCATGTGAGGGCAATTGATTCAATTACATTACAGCTACTGGAAGCAAAGCAGCCATATGGCAAGCTTTCTACCCCAAAGTAAAGGATGCTGCACAGCCACGGCTCTGAGCTGGCAGTCAGCTCCCCACATGGATGCTGCCCCCTAAACAGCCTTCCTGGGGGGAGAGCTTCCCCCCAGCCACAGGGAAACCGGAGTTCAGGCCTGGTTAAGATAAACATCTAAACCTTAGGGTGCTTCTCTGAAGCTCTATCTGAACTAGCCAGACCTCCTGAGTCAAATTGCAATGAAAATCTCGCACGGAAAGGCTTTGTGTGTGCGTGCGCATGGGTGCGCGGGCACTTCTGTACGTGCTTTCTGCTACCTCTTGATGCTGGGAGAACAAGAAATAGATTGAGAGGAAAAACAGTAACTGTACTCTGTTTTGCTTCATATGCCATGCACAGTGTTGGCTCTAAAGACACACAAAATTCAATCACGAGCCAAATCTTGCCTTAAATCAATAAAGTTCTGCCGGCTTCAATGGAGCAATTGCAGAGATGTAGTCCAGACGCTGCTCGAAGCCCACCCATTTTCACACCCTCTCTGCTTTCCAGCAGGCTGTCTGGGCTGCCAGCCGGAGCTGGAAAACACAAAGGTTCACAGATAGCTACGAAATCTGCATAAGAAGTAGGATGGAGATGTTCAGCTTGGGTTTTGAAACTAAAAAAAAAAAAAAGACAAATAAGAAAGCAGGGATGGGGAGGGGGGGGAAGGACACAAGAAGCCCAGCTTCCCCCTTAACTGCAAGGGGAAGGTTTAGTTAAGAAGTTTTGTTCTGACTGTTGGAACATTTACCCAGAACCGCACTGCCGGGCACAGGTTTTCTACCTCTGAGCAAAACCCCCTGTGGTCCAAAAATGGCCCAATATTAAAAGCAGCTCTGGGAATAGGTCTGACTTCCTCCTAATGAATTAAAAATGTGACAGCAGCTTTGGGACTTTTGCGGTATGCCTGCGTATCTGTTCTGCCCAGGAAGAGCCTGCTAGTTTTACCTCAACTAAGTAGAGCAGTTAACCTCAGAACAGGCAAGATTTACTTGTACTTCCCAATACTTAAGACAGGAAATGCCTTAAATCTTGCAAATATTGAGGTTATAAAACTGTAAACGTTTGCCTGTTGGAGGCACCTGACAAGTTTTTAGAGCCCTCAGCTGCATGGAGGCAGTCACCCCCGTGCCCGGGCTCGCTCTGTCCTCCTTTCCCGTGGTGCAGAGCTTCATGCAGAACAGATCTTGTTGTGCACTTGAGTTTCAAGGTTACTGTCCTACCAGCACTTGTCGAAAGCTGATTCAGGTTTCGCTGAATCCTTTAATTATCTCCTTTTATTGATGGAAAGCTAAATCTCTGTTTATGTTTTGTTTTGTTAGCTGGCTACGGAGGCTCAAGGCTTCAAGCATGTTCCTCAAATTATTTTAAAAAGAAAATCAGCACGTAACTGTTGGGAGGATTGATTTAAATGATTTCTTTTTGCAGAATGATCTAAGCATATGCAACATGGCATATGTCAGGACACAGTGCAGCAGTAGCTTTTTGACACCATTTTCCTCTACGATACCTTCAAAATCTGGCCAAGGAGTCATCCTGCCTGGCGTTTCATTGCAAGCTTACTGCCTCGTGTATTTCCACGCTCATTCTTGCATAGGCCTCTTGGAAGTGAGATTAAAATCTGCAGCCTGGCTTCTCCACCTGCCTATGCCAGCTGTACAGCAGCCATGGCACCCAGTGCACCAGCTGTATGGCAGCCATGGCACCCAGTGCATTGGCTGTACAGCAGCCATGGCACCCAGTGCACCAGCTGTATGGCAGCCACAGCACCCAGTGCATTGGCTGTACAGCAGCCATGGCACCCAGTGCACCAGCTGTATGGCAGCCACAGCACCCAGTGCAT
>JAVJGJ010000014.1:119421468-119444739 GCA_035590215.1 Microhierax caerulescens
TGTATTTATAACCTTTTGTACTCCGAAATCAAGTAAAAGAACCTAACCACGAATCCTATCTTTGGATCGTGACACCCCGCCGAGCTCCGAGGTGCTGCTGCGGGAGGGTGGCTCGGCGAGGACTCTGCCCAAGGTGTCTCCTACACGCGCCTGCCAGGCACCGGTGTGGGCTTGGTGGCCAGCGGGCCACCACTGTGTCAATGGGGACATCTTGCCCTTGATGTTGCTGGCTCCGAGAGCTGCCATGGGGGGCTCCACACCGTACGTCAGATCTTGCACCCCCACGCAAAGAGCCGGGCCAGGGAGCCGGCAGATCTCGCTCCCCTCAGACCTGCTCGCTGGCTGCCTTTGTAGCTGACCTGGCCTAAATGACCGGGTGACTCAAAACACACAAAGCTTCATCTTAGTATCTGGAACCAACTTTCAGCATTTTGCTGATGAGAAAGGCAACCTAACCCAGCCAGAGGCCAGTGAGCAACACCCTGATGTTACAGAGGATCTCACACTACAGGCGAGGGGCGAGCAAGGAAGAACCCGCAAACTCAAAGGCAGGTTCCATGGGAAGCAGAACATGAATCTGCAGACACTGTAGTGAAGAGCAAGAGCCAAATCTGTGCCTGGTATTCAGAAAGAGAAGCAATAAGATAAAGATATAAACCAAAATAAGTGAAAAGGGTCTATCTGGTGGCAAAGTAACTCTTCTGGATCAAACCAGGCAGAGATTTATTTGTTTTGATGGAAGCTCTTACGTAGCTCTTGCGGCTAAGAGAAAGCATTAAAAGAAGATGCTGACACAAAACCTGAGATTGAGAATATCTATTTTCTCTAGATATCATATCCCCAGTGTGGTAATAGCTGTCAATAGGTCTGAATTTAATAGATGCTAAATTTTAGCAGTAAAAGGAAAGATTAAATCAGAAAAGTCTCATTATCAGCCACCCAAGTGGTTGGTGGAAAACAAAATGTCAAGCAATGCAGAACGGAGTCAAACGCACACCTGCACTCAACACTGCTGCGGAGCAACGCCGATGAAGGCAGCTTGTCACCTGTTTTGTTCCGTGAAAAGCAGAAAGTAAAACTGCCTACGCTGTTGGAAGCAATGTCAGAGTTACTGGGGGCATGCGGATGGGTAGAGACAGGCAGAACAAAACCAATTAACGTGAGAGCCAGCACCCTGGCCACGCCAAATGAGGCAGCGCTTCTTGGTAGTTGGAAACAAATAGGTATGAGCAGCGATGATACTGCCAGGAGGTTAGAGGAGGTTCCCCCTCTCTATCAAACACAAAGAACATCTGTACACCACCCCCACCACCCCCAAGTTGTTTTTTTCACCTAAAATGTCTTGGACAAGCTAAACCATAGCAAATTTAGATAGCTGAACCCTACAACATGATGACAGACTCAAATTCAGTAGGTATGAATTTGAGCAGTGAAGTGTAAGTTCAGACGCTCGTATCCAGAACTAATCCACTTATCTCTACCTGACCATAGTGACGGTGATACTCAGGAGGACTCACTAAATTACAGGCACTTCAGGGATTATTTGAGCATTGCTATTTATATGTATTTGAAGTGGAATTTTATGATACACTCAGGCTGATGAACTGTTCTCATGTCTGACTGTAGCTTTAAGAAGTCCTCCCTCTGAGCAAACCGAACCTGTTTATTGCATTACCCACAAACTCCTGCTGCAGTGACACAAGTGGTTGTAATCAAGGCGCCGAAGGAAGCCAGCGCCTGCCCGGCCCCAAACCCCGAACCCCAGATGAACTGCCCCGACCTTACAGCTCCCCTTACTCCTTCTAGGCTGGGGGGGCCATTGCACCCCCCTGCTTGTTCCCCAGTCCCTGCCAAGGCAGCTGGCGTGTCTGCAGCTGCAGTCGGGCTCTGGGTGGGGAGGACAAGGAAGAGACAGCGAGAAATGATCTCGGTGATTATGTGAGATGGAGAACACATTCCCTCAAATAACCCTCTCCGCCTGCTGAAGCTCCCCGAGCATGCCACCCCCGTGCTGGTACCGCCAGGGTAAGTCCAGTAGTTTGCAGCTGCATATTCTGTAGGAGATTTGTCCTTAATTGAACAGCAAGCTCGGGGACTGCAGCTACATGTAATATCTGCTAGGAAAACACATCCATCTCAAAAGACATTTTTCAAAGAGGCAAATGCAATCTTGTTAAAAGCAGGAGCTCTAATGGCCGCTTGTTCCATCGCACACCAGCAGCAGGTACGGCAGGGAAGGCAACAGCTGCTTAGTTGCTCCTGCGATCTATTTTGTCTAGATGTTTGTATGTTTGGGAGAGTGGCCTGGCCCTTTTGCAGCTCTCAGATGAATCACTCTGCTAATGGACTAGCAAGTGCATGGATAACATTATCAGCGATGCAGACCATGGTTTCTATATTGCCTTAATATGCCTCCAAACCAATCTGGTAAATTACTTCCATTATAGGATTTAGATAGTATCCCATTACAGATCAAGCTTTTGGTTAAACGTCATTTCTTTGAAAGACGTATTTGGTGTCAAGGTCTGCTTGGCAGTTTCAGAAGAGACTGAACAGAGTCCCAGGCTTCCTTACTCATTCCTCAAAGCGTTCCTTCTAACCAGCGATCGAAGGGTGGAACCACAAAGGCCAGGAGACATGGGGAGAACATCTTCCATCAACAGAGGAGCGCCAGCCAGACAGTTTTTCACCAAGCTCTGTCCCCGGGGTACTGTAAACATGCAGGTCTCCTGGTCGCATACTGAAAATTGTTTATAGGCTGCGTCGGGTTATTCTAAACTTAAAGGGACTATCTACCATTACACTATTACACCAGAAGAGTATTTCTGTGTATAGGCTGCTGTTAAAGAAACTGGCTTTTCAGTACCCTTCCAGTGGTTTACTCCTGATGCTTCAGGAAAACGACAGAGCCCATCCTAGCTCTCAAAGTACGGCCAGTCTATGCTGCCTTTATTACTGCATAGTTCCCTTGCTTGCTCTGAAAGCAGATCTAAATATTTTTTTTTCAAGTCCAAGTGGAAAATATCTTGCAACAAAAGCAAGCCATGCAAATGCTTCTACTTATATTAGAAAATATAAATGTTCTTCCTCTTTTTTAAACAAAATGAAGACATTTGCGTCCAACCTATGTTTCTTTCCAACATTTCTATGCACCGTTTTTACTTTATAGTTTGTAAAAAGAGGCATTTCATTCTAGCAAAGTCCTGGCATATTAAAACTAAAGTGATGTGGCATACTGGAGTCACTTGCCAGTATTACCTATCTTTAAATGATAATTTATTCCAAATTTAGTGTTCAATGTTTGCAATATTTAATACAGCTAAAGCATAATGGTGCTGTTTTATTCAAACAGTAAACTACGTGATCATTAAAAATAGATGGAAATGTAAACATCATGTCAGAGTTCAGTATTTCAGAAAGGAGCTGTTAATCCTTGCAAACAGTTTCATTATAATAAAAAGTCCAATCAATTAATGATTTTGTTTCCTTATGTATTTACTTGGTATTATGTATCCATTTAGAGTAATTAATCTGGTTATATTTTCAACTTTGTATATATTTACATTTGTACATTATTATAAAGGAACGTGTCATTTTTCTTTTGATTTGATAAGAAACATAGATTGGCAAAATCTGTTTAACTAGTAAGTTGGGAGCTCCGATCAATCTCTATTGCACTTGAGGATTGAAAGCACAAAGCTTCTGGCTCTACAGCAGCTTTGTCAGCCTTGGCAATTTGCATTACGTTACCCATGACAGCATGCACGAGGATCCATTGCCACCAACGCAATTTAAGAAAACACTTTCAGTTCTTTTTACTCCTTTCTTAGTATTTTCAGGCAGCTGGAGTGCCTTTTTTCCCTTTGGTGTAGAGAGATTACTTATTACTCGTGTTTAACTGAAGAATAATAAAAAAATCTTGAAAGGTAATAAATAAGTTGTGTTCCTAAGAGAAACTTTTCAGGGCTTTTCATGCAAAGGGGCAAAGCAAGAGGGATTTTGCTGGAGCATGGTGGCACACCGCTCTGGAGAGCGAGAGTCTCCGCTGAGCAGAGGAGCGGGGAAAGCCAGGGTGGGTTTCTCTGGGAGCGCTTTCCCCAGCCCCCTGCCCCTGCCTATTAACCTGGCTCTACCTCGGCCACTTCTCGGTGTAAGCGGGCCACTGAGGCTCCGTGCGCTGCGTGACAGCATCAGCACAGCGTCAGACATTTTTCAGCTATGGGTCTTGCAGGAAGATGCGGACACTGGGGGCTGATGCTCGTCCTAATTAGTATGCAGCCTTGGGCATTTTTCACTGTCGGGCTAAAGTGTCTCCGTCTTTACTGAGGTCAGGATTTCATCCCCAGAGCCTGAAGATTCAGTACCAGCCAGACACAAGGGTTGACCCACACCTGGTATGGCTGTCTCGCCGCTCTTGATGCAAGACCCTTTAACTGTTCCATCAGGCTACCTGAGGGCTTGTTGCATTGGCGTTATCTTCCTCCAAATCTGACTCCCCTTTCCCTACCGGGTTCCTGCAACTCACCCTGACCATCAGCAGCAACTGCAAAGTGCTCGGAATAGCTCTGCTGCGCGGACAGTGAGCAAGCCCAGAAAATAGGCTAAGCCTTATCTCTTGCCTTTGGGCAGAAGGACACTGATAAGGGTACACTCAGGATTCTCCTGCAAGGCACAAAGAGAACAAGGTATTAACTTGCAACTTAGCCAGGGTGTGCAAAGGCAGCCAGCATTTCGCCATCCCTGCGGCAGCTCTCCGCTTGCAGATGAGTCACCATCCTTAAGAAAAGCCTGCATCACAAGGGAGAGGGTGAAATCTGGAGGTCTTTCTAGGAAATTGCACAAATTTTGCTTTGATTCAAATGGAAACTCAACTTTGGAGTGACTGGGTGAAAGTTTTAAATGGAACATGAGTTAAAACTCACTTAAAACTCAGTGTTGAGTTACCTGTGTGAGCAGATAAGTCTGGGCTCAGCATGTGAGGCTCAGTCATCTGATTCTTCTAACTTTAAAGTCTCTGAGTCCAGGGTTGTGATGCTCCATTTTGTTGTCAATTGTTTGTCCTCAACACTATGCAAATTCAGCATGAAAATGTCTTTCTTACAGGCGCTTAATTTATACCATCCATTACCCCTGCCTGCGTGACTGACATGTACTGCGTGATGCCTGGTAAGTCGTGCTGGCAGCTGAGAGCCAGGAGACCTGGTGTCTCTAGCTGATGTTACTATCTTTGGTAAGTCGCTTCATCTCTTCTATTGCATTCACTTAATCATGGTCATCATCTTCAATTGAGCTGTTTGAAGGGACTCTATTATTACAGCTGTTACACCCGATACAACAAGGCTTGAATTATTTTCAGGGAACACAGCAACACAAGACCGTGAATTATTAGGTAGCACGTGTAACCTAAAGTATTCGGCAGATGCAGCCACAGAGTTGAATGTCACACCATCCAGGGCTTTTCCACCCAGTCTGCAGTGTAGATAAGCAAAAAGCAATGTCCCTCACCCACCGTGCTGCAGAACGGGGCGTTCATTTTGCCCAGTCTTTGATCGTTACTGTTTTTTTTCACGGGCTCGATCCAAAGTCTGACGCTGCTGGCTGGGGGCTTTTCCTTCTCTTTGTTCCCTGTTTAAGGAACGAAGCGCTCCCCCAGCTCACACTCCCCTGTTGAAACTGTTGGAAAACAGGTAGCTAAGCTGACATGGAGGGAGCCACAGATCTGTTAGCTGCACAAAGTTGCACCAGATAAATGCCCTAGACCATCCTTTTCTCTCCTGATACCTCCAAATTGTATCATGCTTTATCTCTGGCGTTCCTGAGAAAACCCAGGATGCTGATTTAATGAGGACAAAGAACCTAATTCAGGAAACATGAGAAGCCTCCAATGCAATTCATCTGATGCAGAATCAAACTTTACCAAGAACTCTGTTACCAGCATGGCACGGTTAACCAGAATTCTCACGTCCTTCAGCCATTAGCACTAAGAGTCCTAAAAGGAGCTACAGGACATCTTGTGACAATGCCCGTATCAAGGGCATCAGGCAGTTTGCTAGCTCTCTTTTTACAGTAAAATTTTCAGAGACATTTTGGATAATGGCATCCTAATATGTGAAACTGAAATCAAGCTTTGGGAATTCAAACATCTCTTAGGATCACTGCATTGATTTCACATGGGCTGCAGAAAAAGAAAACATTCCAGGTCCTCTAAATCCTCGTGCTAATCCATTTCCATCCCTGGTGTAACAAAACGTTCAGATGCACAGACTTCCACAAATGATCGCAATATTACAAGGACCATTTATTATTTACTGAGCTCTAACTGTGTCCTTGACACTTGGCAACTCAGGAAGACCTCCCTACTTAGAGGAGTCTCTTTGAGTAGCAGGCAGAGCTGAGACCTGCTGGAAAACCATGGGCAGGAGGAGGTCAGAGTCCCTCTCTTCTGCTCTTTCTCCACCACCCTTTGTTATTGAGCAAGCTGTCTCCAAAGTCTCTGCCTCACTGGTGGCGTGTTCCCTGGCCACAGGCATTACTGTGGGGAGCCACTGCACTGCCCCCATCACTGGCATTGCCAGGCTGTCGTCCCC
Source organism: Microhierax caerulescens (assembly GCA_035590215.1). Classification (NCBI taxonomy): domain Eukaryota; kingdom Metazoa; phylum Chordata; class Aves; order Falconiformes; family Falconidae; genus Microhierax; species Microhierax caerulescens. The sequence goes on from JAVJGJ010000014.1 coordinate 119,428,056, forward strand.
CCCTCGGCTTGCCGCTGTCCCTAACTTGCCTGTCAGTCCCCAAAGCACCGCACGTTTCTGGAGGACTTGGTGTTGCAGAAGGTACGTACGTGACACTGAAAAAGGAACATCATTTCACAGCTATTTTCCTGCATCCTTAATGTTAAATTTTAGGGCGATTTTTGCCCTGTTGTAATTCTGTAGCAAGCATAACTTAATTATTTGGCCACTTATAATATCAGGGAATATAACAACCATTACGTGAATGGGTGTTGAATCAGCACATTTTCCACTCCACAGTAAGCAACAGGAAAGAGAGAGGAAAATGTATTAACTGAGCAGAATCTAATAAACATAACGCTACCTACAGATATGTGCTGTTTAATCTCATGAAAGGATTTTATGCTTCTGTTCACATGGCAATATCCATCTCACCGAAGGAAGCAGTGACTCCAATGTGCCAGTCCAACACCAGGAAAATAATGATTTTGTTTTAATATCTGCATGCAAACAAAACGTTGTCTTTCTCGGTCATTCTTAAATGCGGGGGGAAATTGTACAAAGGTGTTAACATATTTTCGGCTGTATCCAGGTATAAAATGCTGCCGTTGACTTCAATCCAAGCTTTCCAGACAAGTCTGTGGGCTTCCCTAGGACAGGCACATCTCCTGTTTGTCTGGGTAGACCTTCCCTGGCTGGGGCTGGAGCTGGAACGGGGTGTTACCAGCTCCTGCCGATACGGAGAACGAGGGTCTCTCATCACGAGTTCAGTTAAAACACATCTGCCAGGCTTCGCTCTGCTGTTGTGGACAAGTCCAAGGGTTGGCAAACTCCCCACCCACCCGCAAAATTCAGATGTTTCAATCGAGAGAAGCACGAATAATGATTTGGTCAGAAGCTGGGCTGGAAAATGAGAAGGAGTAAAAAACCTCCCTAACATATCAGGGTTTAATTTTCCTCTGTACCCTTCACCTTTGGGGGATGGGGGGGTGGGGGGTGGGGGTGGAGGGGAGCAGGAGGCAGAATAGGGGATGGCTAAGCTTTTAGAAAAATAAGCTAATGTAAGAAACAAAACAAAGTTTGAAAGAACCAACGCTTCAGCTCAAGAGGCAAATGTCTGTCCTGAACCTGAAGACATACAGTGCTCCACAAGTGTCACACGTCCGTTCGTTAGTATCAGCCGTAACAGCTACGTGTGGTATCGGTTATGTTAGTAGCCAGGGTAACATTCTGGAGAGGAACCGTTAGATCTAACAGTGATTAGTACATTAATTGCGATTGGCTAGACAATTACAGAGTTGTTAAGGTGGTGTTTGGTTGCTTAACGTGGCATTTTATGCCAGCCACTATTTAGGACGTCAGCGGACCCAAGTTGGAATGTTCACACTTGTAAAGTAAGTAACATTTTCTAAATATAAAATTCTCGTATTAACATTCATTAACTAAATAGGATCCTCAAGTAGAATGTTTCCGCATGCCTCTTGGAACGGAAGCCCAAGCATGCATCCGAGTCTAAATCTTTTCAAAAAGAATAACCACATTTTTGGTGACCTCCTCTAGCATCTGAATACATCTCTAAGCTGCATTTGTTATTACTATTCCTTTGATACAGGACATGATCCCCTAAGAGCCATACATCGTGTAGTCCTTCTCCAGACACTATTAAAGTAAAAGGGAAAGGTCCTTTTATTCAGGGACTCAATGCAAATCCTAAATTGGGCGCTTCGAGAAGTTAAATTTTACATAACTTAGCTTGTGTTCTTATTTTCAGATATTTTTCAGATTCAAAATAAGAGCTGACTAGAGCATTAAACAGAAATTTTTACTGCAGATGGAAGTACCCACTTGTACAAGTTAACATTAGATATATCAGGCTATAAATTCCGATTTTTTGAGAACTACACCTGGACTGCACATTTGTTTTTCTCATGAAAAATGGCTGACACAAGAAAGATTTCTAGATATATCAAAATCAGGAATTTATTTATATTTAGCACTGATAAACCAGTGGAACCTTATTTTTCATGTTTATAGAAGGCAAAAAAAATAAGGATCAGCTGTCACATTGCAAACACCACCTATTTTACATACCTGCAGCTAACTCTGTGGGGGCAGGTAAAACCAGATTTTTATCCTTTTTGTACACAGATACATCAGGCATCCCTAGAAGTATAAGGGAATCTTGACAAAACAACCATATCCACGCTTTAAAAATAATTTTAGAAGCGCGTGGTACTGTAACCCACGGTGTCTCCTTGTTATAAAATAAAACGCGGCTGTGCTGAACGCCTCTCACATTTTTTCAGAATGTACTATTATGCTGCTCTTGCAGTTGCTCCTTCTCGGCCATGCTTAGCGCAGTGACAACTGCTTCTGTAGCCCAGCCTCGCACTGCAGGGTTTTAACAACCGGCGTACGGGTCCCTCCGGCCAAACTTCAGGAAACTGGCAAATCTGCTTCTCTTCCAAGCCTGATTACATCTCCTACCTCGAACAGCGCAAGGTCTCAGAAGACACATGGTCACCAAGATCACCTGCATCGGTGCTGCACTGTGTCCCAGCACCCCTCAAGCAACAGTCACCTACAACACCTGCACCCATGGTGGTGATGAAGCCACAAAGTCCCAGACTGCAGATATCTACCCGCATTTCCCCGTGGAGATGCCTCTGCTGCGGCAGCCCACTGCCGTCACCCACACGTAGTGGTCCACAGGAGACGAGAGCATCACTTCATCTCTGTGCTGTTGGACAAATGCTCGGTCAGCCCAGCCCGCAGGGCACGGGACCATTTCAGCCCCGCTCTAAGGGCGGCCAGAGGAGCAAGAGCAGCAGCTCTGGTGTTGCAAAGAGGACAGACACCAGCAGCCACGAGGGACAGAAAGGTGGCCAGAATTCAGCCAAGGGAGCCCGCCCTGGCGAAGCAGGACCACGATGCACACAGCTTCCTTGGAGATCACCAAACCGGCCCCGGTTTGGGAGCAGTCACTCCTCTCCGGTGGAGTCTTCCTCCACACAGTAGCACTATGGATGTGTCAATGGGATGGAAGAGCCCCTGGGGAACAGGGAGGGGTGGGGGGTGACACTGCCGTGAGGACAAGGGATGTGGCTTAGATAAAATCCCACCCTTATAACATCTTGTCTCCGCACGCAGCACCTAAGCCCGTCCTCTCTCACATCCTCTTTAAAAACGGCAGTCCTTTTGAGAGTTGAAAAAATAAATAGCATGGAGAGAAGCTGGTTTATTTCAAAAAACCTGTCCTAGCTATGTGGCAAGAAACAGTGTGAGCCATCTGGTGGGGTTTCAACTGTTGCAAAACAGAAATACACCAGGAATACATTTCACAAATCGGTAAAATAGTGATCCAGGTTCCCAAGCACAAAAATAAGTGACACAAGGACATAAAAGCGTGTTCCCTGAAAAACTTGCTACTAGTGACTTTAGCTTGAGGTCTTGGGTTTTTGTTTTGTTTTGTTTTTTAAAGTCCCCAGTATTCATGCACTGAAAAACACAGAACTGTAAGTTCAAGACCGATTTTCCAACTCCAGACAGACCAAGCTGTGGCAGAAGGTGGCAAAGGGAACACTAGTTCAGCTTATTTCAGGAAGAATTTCTTTTGTCTGTTATGCATTGCTAGTGAGCAACAAGAGTCTTCTCTCCTTGCACAGCATTTCTTGATCACTCTTAACTTAATCACTTTTTTAGCTGGTCCCAACAGCGTTTGCCAGGAGATGCCCATCAGTCCTTAGCTGCTCCATTACATGCTAGAAAACATAACCACAACTAGATGTAAGCAAACCAGGTCCACCGTCAGCTTGCACTTCTTTGGCGGTGCAAGAACAGATAACAGGCAACTCTCACATCCACCGATTCTCTTTCTTGCTCTGAATGGGTTAAGTTCATTTATATTTTTTTTTTAGATTTTTTGCACACACTGAAAATGTGTGATAAAGTTCAGCATAAATGCATGAGAACCAGTAAATGTTTTGTCCCACCTTTTTCCTTCCTTTTGACAAGATCGACAACATTATAAATATTTGATCTATTTACACAAGAAAAGTACCAAAAATAAGCAACAATTAAGCACATGTTAAGACATGGTGATAAAGTGGTATCTCCCACAGCTTCAGCACTCCTTCATGACTCTGTGTTGAAAACCAACAGCTTTTTTCCATTTATTTCCTTCTCTTAGTCACCACATCACCTTTGTCACGCCAGATTCTCTGCAATGCATCGCAAGAAGCAATAGTATGAAGCCTGCTTGCCTCAGAGAGACGTGGGCAACTCAGCCTGCTCACAGCGTGCCAAGCGCTCCCTGGCTTCAGGGTGGCACGGGGACAGAGGACCCCTGTGCTCACATGGGGGGCTGGCTGTGGTGTGTGCTTTGGACGGCAAGGAGAGACACCGGGCACACCGGGCACACCGAGCCTGGCGTTCTGCTCCAGGGCTGGCCGCAGCGAGCCTCGACACTGCCTCGTCACCCCCCCATCATGTGGCCGGCACTGCCGGCATCTCTGGGAGCAGCCGCCAGGCTGGACCACGGCCCACGCAGTACCACAGGCACCTCACGGTTGAAAAACAAGAGGAAGAAAAAGCAAGAAATCAGGCTGTCAGACTGCAGAAATATCACAGGCTAGTAGTGGGAAACCTCTCCCACCACCCATCCCCCTGGGTGCTGCTAGGTCTCCCAGGCTCCATCACCCCTACCACCCGCCAGGTGCTCAGCTGCACCATCTGCTTCCTCTTCCTGAAGGATCCCATCCGCTCCGTAGCAGCAGTCATGGAAATTACACCAGACCCAGGGTAATTGTGTAGCTTAGCTACAAGCAGATGTCAGATACGAGCAGGACCCATGACCATGCATGGGAGAGGTAGCTGCTGCCTGCTGAGGATTTTAGGTGGTAAATACCAGAAATGGTGGAAAGCCATCCGCACCCACCCAGGAGCTCCTCAGCTCTCCTCTGTCCTTTTTTGTGGACCACAAAAAAAAAATATGTCCTGAGAGACACAATGCCAGAGGGCAGTCTGGGGAATGAGCCAGGAGACTGCACGAAGGATGAGCTCAAGCAGCAAAATTCGGGGTTTTTTTGGAGCACATGTCAAAGTCAGCTCTTGCACGCTGATAAAATTTGTGGCAGCGAGCATTTTAGTGCAAACATAGCCTCACTCACACTAAAGCAACCGGCCCTACACCCTTCTGCCGGGGGGTAAAGCCATCACTGCGAAGCGGGAAAACGTGACAGGAGTCAGACAAAATGCGTGATGATTCACTAATAAAATGATAGAGGAATGGATAACTCATAAACATGGTAAGCAGTTTACTCCATATGGCTCAAACCCTGCTAATGTTTAGGATAGTCTCTCACAAAAATGTATACAACTTGTATCAAGAATTTCCCTCTCAGAGCACTTTTACTAAACAGAGATTTTCAAAAGCATTTTCTGCTGGGCTAAGCTTTGCTTCCATCAAACCCCCTCGTGCTCCAGTTTAACTGACGGAGCGAAGCGAGGCCAAATCCCACCCACAAAGTTTTATTTGCTAAATGCAGGATGCTAACGCTGATATCTCCGCAGCCATATGAAATCACAGCTCCTGCGGTGTGTGCCTGGAAAAGTGAACTCAGGACTTCCTAGCAATAGAGAGCCTCAAATAAGAGCCCGTTCCGCCTCCACGCAGATCATCTCTTCATATGTATGACTGTTCATCAAATCCTAGTTATAAACACTTAGGGAAGGGTGTCGATACTACACTATTGCATTGGGGAACCAAAAATAAAGAAATCTAACGCCAGCAAAAATTAAAAAATAAAAGAACAATAAAGCCTGGACATGCTTTGCATTCTTTTTCGAACCAGAAGCATTCACTGTTCAGGCAGCAGCCAACTCAGCAGCTCGGACTACAGGTCTCCCCTGCAATGCGAGACAGGACTATCAGAATTAAGGAGAGATAACACAGAAAAACGGAATTCAACAAATAAAGAAATAAAAACACAGAGGACTAAACTTATTTCAGCCTAGCAGACCCTACTAATAAGGCACATCTTATCTCTATAGTCTTAATAAAAGCACAAAAAGACAACTTCTTCCTTTTCAGTACACACTGAAATCACTCAAAATAAACTGTGGTTTGGTTGGAGATAGAGCTACTGAGGAGCGTAATTACACACAAAGAAAATGGATATATCTAACGTAAAAGCTTTCTACACAGAACTAAAATGCAATAGCGAAGATAATTACTTTGATCCTTAAGTCTTTTCCACAATGACAAAAATCTTGCCAAGTTGGAAGTTGCTTGTGCAATTTTTAATGTCTTCTAAGATAACTAATTCCTCCCGCTGCCCCCCACCAACCAGTAAGTTCCAGATTTTTTAAAACAAATTACTTAAGGGGACATGTCCACTTCAAAATACACTTTTTCCTTTCCTTTTTTTCTTTTTTCCTTTCCTTTCTCATCCCTCCTTTTCACTACTGCTATGACAGGTAACACTTAAGGTTGAATCACAGAATGGTTTGGGCTGAAGGGACCTTAAAGGTCACCCAGCCCCAGCCCCCTGCCAAGGGCAGGGACCCCTTCCCCCAGCCCAGGCTGCTCCCAGCCCCATCCAGGGATGCCAGGGATGGGGCACCCACAGCTGCTCCGGGCAGCCTGTTCCCAAGACTCATCACCCTCATTATAAAAAAAACCTTCTTCCTTCTATCTAGTATGAATCTACTGTCTTTTAGTTTAAAAACTCTGTCCACATCTTTCTTACAAGCCCCACGCAAGTACTGGCAGGCTGCTGTGGGGTCCCCCTGGAGCCTTCTCTTCTCCAGGCTGAGCAACCCCAGCTCTCCCAGCCTGTCCCCACAGCAGAGGGGCTCCAGCCCCCTGAGCATCTTCGTGGCCTCCTCTGGACTCCCTCCAACAGGTCCATGCCCTTCTTGGACTGTACTCCAACCGAAAAATAGTAAAGACGGGGAGAAAACCAAAAACGTCGTATTGGGGAGGGGAGGTCCCCCCACTAGTTATGTTTACTTTTGACAAAATCCTGCATGATCGACTGCCAGAGGGGGTTTTGTCATGGGCATTTTAATGGGATTGGAATGGAATACAACAATAGCAACAGTAATAGTCTTTGTCATTGTTTCCTATCCTGAAATCATTTAGTTACTTCCTCGGTTTGATAGAGGAAGCTCTGGTGTTGCAGCAGGGAAATTATTTTTAATTTTTTTTTTAATCTGATGGTCAGCAAGGGCTGCTGTTGAATGGTGCACATGGGAGCAGCTGAGGGCAGGGAACCAAGGCATCTTTGCAGAGGCATCTGGCAAAGCGCTCAGTGCTCCTCGCTCACACCAAGTTACGCAGTAACCAGAAGCGTTTCCTGACACCCATAACGTGACGCTGCACACCGAGGTCATGGAAGCCTTTTCCTCTGGCAAAACATATCCAGGAACCTTCCGATGATCTCTTGCCACACCTTATTTCTGATTTGGAAAATTAAAATACGACTGGGTACACGCGCCTGCCGAGGACCTTCCCAAAGAGAAACTGCTGGGCAGCAAAGACAGAAGAGTTTGTAGCTGGATGCATTTTGGCCAGGCACGGCACGAGGCTGGAGCCGTGTGATTGCAGGGGGTGCACGTGTATGCACGCCTGTGTGCATCTATCCCTTTTGCTTCTTCCCTCTCCACCCACCCCGTGATCTTTGAGACTTAAATTCTAACACATTTCACAGGAGAATGAAGCTCAGGTTCTCATCCCCCTACAATGCAGAAAGAAAAGGAGCTGGGTAATGAAGATCTTACTGGAGCCTGTGCCGAGGGAAAGGTGGCTGCGGGAGCTCAGTGAATATTAAATACCACCCAGTGCACACAGGCACTCATTCTCAAGGCACGGATTTAAAGAAAAACAAGCCCCCACTGTTCACACAGCTGTTTTTTCCCTACCTGGCTGCACTCCTGTTGGATGGCCTCCCTTCAATTCTGGTGAACGCGCACCCACGGACACATCAGTTGGCCTCAGCAGCACGAAGCACTGGAGCCCCGTGGACAGGCTGATGTAGGCTGCAGGCTGGCGGACTGATCGGTTGATGCGGACGTGCTGCCTGGTCAGCAGCGGGCTAAATACATAGGGATATATATGTACGCATGTATGTACGTATGTACATATGTATGTATGTATGTATGTATGTACGTATGTATGTACGTATGTATGTACGTATGCATGTATGTACATATGTACGTATGTACGTATGTACGTGCGTATGTATGTACGTACGTATGTATGTACGTATGTATGTGCATATGTATGTGCGTATGTGCGTATGTGTGTATGTACGTACGTATGTATGTACGTACATACGTATGTACGTACGTATGTATGTACGTATGTACGTATGTACGTGTGTATGTACGTATGTATGTATGTATGTACGTACGTATGTACGTATGTATGTGCGTATGTATGTACGTATGTACGTATGTATGTGCGTATGTATGTACGTATGTACGTACGTATGCATGTATGTACGTATGTATGTACATACGTACGTATGTATGTATGTACGTATGTATGTGCATATGTATGTATGTATGTACGTACGTATGTATGTATGTACGTGTGTATGTATGTGCGTATGTGCGTATGTATGTATGTACGTACGTATGTATGTATGTACGTATGTGTGTACGTATGTATGTAGGTATGTGTGTATGTACGTATGTATGTGCGTATGTATGTACGTATGTACATATGTATGTACGTATGTATGTACATATGTACGTATGTATGTATGTGCGTATGTATGTACGTACGTATGTATGTATGTACGTATGTATGTGCATATGTATGTGTGTATGTGTGTATGTACGTATGTACGTATGTATGTACGTACGTACGTATGTATGTACGTATGTATGTATGTACGTATGTATGTACGTACGTATGTATGTACGTGCGTATGTATGTACGTATGTATGTACGTACGTGTGTATGTACGTATGTATGTGCGTATGTATGTACGTACATACGTATGTACGTATGTACATATGTATGTACGTATGTGTGTGTGTGTATGTACGTATGTACGTACGTACGTATGTATGTATGTACACCGGTGGTGTATATATCACCCATGTAGGACGAGTTTGGTCCAGCGCTGTTGTGCATTTTGAAACAACGGCTTGGCCCGAGGCACAGACGACAGCAGAACACGAACTGACTTCTAAACCGTGTTTTTGCAAGAGGGGCCCAGGCTTTGCTTGGACACAGCGCGCAATGCGCCTACCCCACCGCTCCCCAGGAACGCCGCGGGACCACGTTCCCACGGGGGGATGGCAGTAACCGCACACCTCTGACATGCCTGGTTACGCTGCCCGGCTGGACCCCCCCTTCTTTCCCCCGCTGTGCAGAGTAGGTGAAGCAGGACAGGTGGCTCACACGGTGGGCGCCGATTGTCCCCTTTCCCCTGCAGGCTGTACTCTGCAGCTAAACGAGCAGAGGAATTAAGGCAGCAACTAACGACTGTCAACCTGGCAGAAAAGGAGAACTGAAAAGCAATTCACGCTTGAGGACAGAGGCGTAAGTTACTCCAGGTAAGCCACACACAGCATGTCAGCAGCTCTGCAGCATCTCCCGTCACGCATCTACCCTGCCACAGCCCGTGGCAAAGGTTCATTTATCCCTTTGTCCCTGCAACTTTCTGAAGCACAAATGCCTTCCAGGGCTGTCCCTGGGACAACGCCGCTTAAGCAACATCCATAGCCCTGGAAGAAATCTTACCGCGTGTATTTCCTTTTCTCCTTAAAGTTGAATCTATTAGGGGCTCTCATACAGTACCTACTTGCTTCGTGCTCCTGTAATACAGGCTTTTACTGTCAGGATTTAATGCATCAGCAGGGAAGAAGAAAGTAATTTCAGCTCTATACATTTCTCCATTTACATCCATTTCTTTAGGGAGAATACAATATTCCCATTTGAAAGCAAGAAAAAGGGTTTCCAGGGGAATGAGTGCTTCAAGTATAGCACTTCAACACTATTACAGAAGCGCCCAGTGATTCCAAGGACATACATGCAATACTTTTGAGTAACCCATTTCAAATGTTTTGCTATTGAGCTGATAGAGCATGATCATGGCAAGCGACGGCTCCTGGCCCATTTTACAGACAGGTAAACAAAGACAAAGGGAACAGTGCAGGTCTTTCCGCTCAGGTTTAGATTCCAATGCTGCGCATACAACAGTGAAATGTTTTCTGTGTGTTTTCACAACAGTGACAATATTTCCTGAAATGACCCACGGTAGTAAAAAGTGGGGTTTAATTACAGGTGTCTTGTCCCAGACCCACAGATCTGCAGCTATTAAATATTATGTTAAAATTAAACAATACAGCTTCAGGGGAATCATCTGTTGAATGCTTTTTTTCTTCTTAGAGAATATCTAGAGAGAAAGAAGCCTCAGAAGTTTTGCTCTTCAACCATATCCAAGCCACAAGAAACTTAGTGTTAAACACTGATTTTGTTGCTTCAAACCACGCATTTGCATTTCTCATGTGAAGCAAATTATTCCATTTTGTACTTAGCTAAGAATCAGTCCCAGGCAAGGCAGTTAAGCAGATAATCCACAGTTAACACTGAGAGTTGGTCAAGCTTTTTTCCAGGTTTTTTTTGCTTTTTTAAGAAAAAAGCAAGAGGATTTTTTAGAAGCTTGGAAGAGAATATTTTTTCCCACAGAGAATCTGTTTTCACCAGACTTTAACTGCTATCCTGTTAGAAACCTGCATTTATTTGCAAGCACTGCAAACAGTTCTTCAGCTCAGAGACTATGTGCTGAGAAAGCCCCTAGCATGATGGAGTCCTGATGTCGCCTGGGTGATACTTTAATGAAATCAGTAAAAAAGCACAGTGGAATCTCAGCCTGAGCGGGACTGATGTTCTAAGTCTGTATTGCCGCCTTCTTGTTTTCCATTCATTCCATCCAGACCATGTAACTGACTTTGGTCTTAAACGAGGCAGGCCCTTCGGAGGACTTTCACTAAGCTTTCCCCAGCTGCTGGATTAACAGGACACTCAGATGCATTTTTTTTTTCTGTAACGCTAAGTATCCTGTCACTTCTAATTCAAACTGACCCACTGCGATAGCATCAGCTCCAGCGCCGTTTGTTCGGGGTGAATGAGCGCTTTACATTGTCTTTGACAGAAATTTCAGTGTAAGTACAACGCAACATTTACCGCTACAGAAACAAACAAATCACGACCTTTAAACGCCAGGGCCACTTCATGTAACGGCAGGGACTTTGGGAAGAACGAGAGGCTTTCGTAAACTGGAAGTGGCACTGCAGAAATGGCATTAGCAGAGTGAAGAAAGTTTAATGGGAAATATGGCAGCTCAGGATTAAAGGGCAGGCAGAGGTAAAACTATTTCAACGTGAGCTCCTGCCTTCTGCTCAGCAGGTTTTGACTAGGCAAGCCCGAACTGTTTGCATCTAGCTGTTGTTCCTTGTCCAGAAAAACAGATTAACTTCATTTCCAAAGAATTTTCACCCCCCTCCACAATTGCATGGCTTCTCTCTATACTCCTGGTGTGGAAAATATAACTCCTGAGCAACTGTCTCCGGGCTGCTGCTCTCTGCAGCTGCACCCAAGGTTATACCGATGTTTTCTCCCCCCAAGAAAACCACAATGATGCCTCAGTGCACGGTGCCCCCCCAGAAGATTTTCAGTAACCAGCAATCAAGATTAAACAAATCTAGGCTGACCAGGGAAGGAAATTTATGAGTAGGTCTCCCAGTAAATGCCAAGTCTTAAAGGAGAGGTTGCACCCCCGTATTTCCATTCTGCGCAGTCGTTCACAAATCCGTACTTCCCCTCCCCTGCTGCTACCTCCTCTCCCCTGAAGGTCAACGCTTTTCTTCCCGTGGCATTACAGAAAAGGGCTTTCTTACCCCCAGCTCTAACCCCCTGTGTGTGTGTCCAGCTTCCTTCATAAAACCCCTTCCTTCATACCGTGAAGTTAGATAAAAGTGCTGGGTGCATTTCATCCACTACAGACTACACTGATCCTTTCTGCTTACTGAGGGAAAAACAAAAGGGGGAGAAAGGGGTGGAAAGAAGAAGAAGAGGAGGAGGAAAAAGGAAAAGAAAAGAAGAGGAAAAAGAAAAATAAAAGATGAAGAAGAAGAAAAGAAAGGAAAAATAAGAAAAGTTTCATGAATATTTGACCATATACTACTTAACTGTCAGCTGCTAGGGCAGCTCCTTACTGGGTCCAAAGACTGAACCCTTTTTTTGCTACTAGCTTGGTTTCCCAGGTGGGGACACCCGAGGAGAGGTGTGACAAGAATGTGTATGATGATGCCTGTGACTGCCTGCGATTCCCTTCTCCCACGGGGAGGGAGAAGACTCCGGTCGCCAGGGTTGTCAACCAGGCGTTTAATTTGCAATAACAAAGCATTCTTTTAAGCCAGACATCTATTTAATAATGCTTACTCCTTACTCAAAATTGCAGACAAACCTGTTCACGATCAGATAACACAAGTAAGCCCTGACAGATGGCTGGTGACGTCTGTGCCTGCCCCTTTCCCCACACTCCAGCGCTGCTGTTGCGAGCATCCCAGGGAGGCAGGCGGCTGCGAGCATCCCAGGGAGGCAGGCGGCTGCGAGCATCCCAGGGGGGCAGGTGGAGAGGCAGAGGCAGCCTGGCACCCCTGGGCAGGCTGCACATGTCGCAGCGGGGAGTGTAACCTGCTGGTTAAAGCGATTATCAGAACAGTTCGGACGCTGTTCCTGGCCCCACAGAGCATTCACGTGTCCTGTACAACTTGACAGGCGGTGGTTGTGTAAGGTTGGGGAGACTTTTTTGTAGTGCCATGGACAAATCTGGGATTTAAACTTTTTTTTTCTAGCTTGCTGAGCAAAGGAAGTTCTGCAATGGAAATATATTATCTTTAACAGCATTGCTGCCATTGTACTGAAATTACCGAAACAATGAAAACTTTTGCAAATCTTTCCTTGCTTTCAAAAACCAGAAATCACAGTGATGTTTATAAGTGTTCTCAAGGAACTGTAATGCGTACTGGTACACCACACATTACTAAAGCCCGATGCTTTAGTCAAACAGTTCACCTGATTTATTCAGGTGGCCAGGTTAGACCAGTACTTCATCCAGGCTGGTGAGGTTATTAATTGGCAATAAATAGAAACATGCTATTTAAAACACTTTTGACTAATGCAAACCCAGATAAATCTGAGTTGGCAGATTTATTAGCACCCGACATTATACTATGACTCAAAGACTGATTAGCCAGGACCCCTGACAGGCTGAAGACAGAGGATCTGATACGGCAGGGCAGTCTGTTTTCTGCATCTATCGAGAGATGGTTTGAGGTGTATGGGTGTTTGTTTACTCTCATGTAAATCGTTAGGCTGATAGCCCTGAATTACAAAACTTCATCATCAAAACTGGGCGCAGTGTGGGTCCTTTTTCAGACCGCTGTACTGCACCTTAAACCAGGCTCAGAGCATTGCCGAGAGCAGGACAGGAGAGTCACTTGGTGCGTAGTCACCTAGCAGACAGCTAAGAAGTTTAATGAGATATTTCTTTGCAACGTAGAAGGTATGAAAATACCTGGGACATGCTTCATGTTCCTGGTGAGTACATGTGCATTTCTGCTGAGTACAGAATCGATCATCTTTAAAACATCTTACAAACTTCTCATGCTGCACACTTACATTTGCTTTCTGTTGTACTTCATCCTGAAGAATTAGGTATACCTAAAGGGATATCTTAGCGAAAGCACTGGAGAGAAAAAGTACAAAGCAAGCTCTCCAAAGATAAAGAAGAGAGAATCTGAGAAATTTCTCCTCCTCCCCCCGCCCCTTTTTGCCTTGCAAAGGGCATCAGTGTACAAGTTCCTTATAACTGAAGTAAGCTTTGCCAATTTCAGCAATAGCCTGATCCAGAAAAGTCTAAATTAACTGATTAACTAACCAGAATAACCAGAGGAAAGGGTTCATGCAGAGATGGAGGGTAAAGGAGGGGCATAAGTAAAACCAAGATGACAAAAGGGTCTTGAAATTTCCAGTGAGCACCTGAATTTTGTGAGCCACCCTCAAGCCCAAGAAGAACGTGTCAGCCATAAGCAACAGGGCTGCAGCCGAGCTCCTGACGGAGCTGTAATAGAAAGAAAAACGTCGCATGGATGGGGGCATTAATGGCTATTTCCTTTTATTATTCCCTGCTTTCTTAAATTCTTATTAGGAAATTAATAAACACATATGGTATGCAGAAGAAATCCAGGCACTAAGAACTTTCCAGAGTATTACCTTTTCTTTTTTTTTATATTACTAATGGTAATTATGCCTACAGGTGAAGTAACAGCTGAGTGACTCAAGTTACCCTGCTGTTTAATTTAATCAAAGGAGCCATGAATCCTTTAACAAGACCTTTAGAACAAGTCCTTAAGAAAAAGGACAAAAGAAATTTCCCCTATTATTGGGTTACAAAGAATACAAAGAATTTATTCCATAACACCTAATATATAGGAAAGCTATAGAGGAGAGAAAGAGGAAAGGCGAGGGGATCAATAAAGCCACTTGAAGGCGTGTTGATTTTTTTTTTTCCTTCTCTGAAATTCTGTGGCATGTTCTTAAATCACTGCCATAATCAAGAGGCCTTATAGATGCTACAAATTAGTCAAAACAACCGTGTGTTACATTTACAGATTGTGAAGTTAACGGAAAGAACATTTGACTGCTGCTTGTCTCTCGAGCGCACAGCACACATCAGGAGGAGGCAAAACTCCATCTACCAACACTAAATCTTAGGAAGCTGGGCTGAGATTTCATTATTTCTGCTGTTCGCAGCCTGAGGCTTGCAGAACAAACTCTTGCATAACCTGGGAGTCAGAAGCAGCAGAAAAGAGCTACTGATCTGTGGTGTATTCCGTCTTCTCTGATGCCCCAAAATATGAGAAATTTGAGACTAGACAATAATTTGAGAGGTTAGAACTAAACGTGGAATTTAATAAAGCTCTGGCAGAATTTAAGCACCTTATTTCTTGAGCACCGATGCTCAAGATTATGCGTAGAATAAACCCTGGCTTATCGATAAGACAGTTCTGCTACTACTGGGTTCCTCACTTCATAAAAATAGCGGGAGTTAACGCACCAACCCCGCTGCCAGGACAAGAGCTGCAATCCCTCCCGCCCACCATGTGTCTCTCGGCTCATCTGTTTCTCCCGCTCCCAACTTAAGGTGAAGAAAGAAACTATAAGGACAAAAGGGACTAGAACAGCCTTTAGCCTGTCCCTTGCAGTAAGTGGCAAATGGCGACAATCTTCACAGCAAGCTGAGAGGGCTCACGTCTGGATTCGAGGGGCCGGGGGGACTCCCCAGTTCCTGGCTTGTCGCCCGCCCGGTGTAAGCGCAGCCACTGCTCCTCACGCCGGCTAATTCAGCCACGGGGAAGGAGCTACAGCGTCTATGTGTGCCTGCAAAACAAACCTCTGCCTCGGTGCGGGATCGCCCAGCAGCCTGGGTGCGTGCCACGTGGCTCTGGTTCCCCCGCCACCCAAACCGGAGCTCACCAGGGCTCCTGCCCGAGCTGCATCTGGCTTTTGGGGGGAGATGCCTGATGAAACGGTAAAGGCTACGTGCCTACAGTCACACAGCTGCCCAGTGGCTAACATAAGAGTAGAACACTTTTCTACCCAAGAGATCTTTTTTTTCCAGACTCCAGCCCAACCCAGAAAGTCAAGAAATTAACTTGTACGGCAACCTTTCACTTAAAGAGCTCATCTGTAGAAATTTCTGTTATGTTAAAGGCTAATTAAGGTCAAGCATACCACACTGTGCAGGAAGGTTTAAGTCATTCACTCTCTGCAGGAGCAGTGTTGGTTTCCACAGGACACGTGCCAGTTATTTTGTTCAAACTTGCAGAAGTCACAAGCAACAGGGAGCTTGAGTAGTTCCTCTGCAAGACACTTCAGGTGTCTTGCCACTCAAAACCTCTAACCTTTGACTTTTGGCTTAAATGCATCCCCACTTCAGTTTTACATGCCCATGCCTCTTGATGGTGCTTGGGTGCATCAAACAACACTTCTTTCATTCCTGGATGTTTGCACACTTCAAACATCTATGTTAAAACTTTGCTGCTCCTCAGTCATTACCTAGTGGTACACTGGATTTTAAAATCACCCCAATATTTTGCCTGAGTTCTTTCCTTCCACTCCCAGTATTTGCTGCTTCCTTCTGAACCCCCTCCAATTTCTTCCTCTCTTTGGTAACACAGCGCTCCAAATGCATTCAGCGGGCAAAATTCAATACTCAATGTGCCATACGCTACTGATTCACTGTATTTTTTTTTTCTATTTGCCATGTCTGTCCCATTCCCCCCCACCCCCACCCCCCACCCCTTTTGACACCCTTCTGAAGATCATGTCCCTATCCAGCATCTCAGTAAAATAAACAGATGTGTTTGGTTGACATATAAAACATTAAACATGCTGAACTCCCAGGAGACATAAAGGAAACTGCCCTGCACTCACTTGCCCAAGGATAAAGCCGAGCTCCTTTGGAAAACCCGCCCCACTGCCGCCCCACTGGAAACAATCTGAGCCCCAGTGCCCACTGCCCCCTCCACTGCCAGCAGCGATGGGGAGGTGATTCCTTAAGTGCCGGGAGTAACCCACGGATAGACTGGGGTGAAAGGATGCTAAGGACACACCACGTTT
>JAVJGJ010000014.1:119449062-119462745 GCA_035590215.1 Microhierax caerulescens
AGGGATTGAAGTGTTCGGTTGTTTGCATCCTGCCTTCTCTCTGCAGGAGCGGAGAGCTGTAACATCTACCGGGGAACAGGCTGGTCCCTGCACAGCTCCCACATCCCACACACCTTTTGCCGGTGACCTCTCCTCCATTTGTGGTGACAACACATAAATACCACTCCCGCGCACAGCGGGTGGATTATTCACATCCTAGTTCCAAGAGTGGCATGATATAAAAATACAAAATACTCATTGTGGCCCCTGAGGTGGGAATAGCCGTCTCCCAGAGAGAGAGCGCGGTGTCAGGCCGTTCCCTGCGGGAATCGGGGGGACGGAGGAGCGTGCCTGCAGGTCTGCAGCAAACACAGGCACTCCTCAAGCGCCGCTCATCAGCCCGTCACTCCGGCCAGGCTACGGGATTAGCTCCATGCCCTCCGATGCGGCTTTCCTCCTCGTCTGACACCACCTCACCTATTGCTCACCTCATACTCTCCCCCTATAAGCAGTCACACAGGTTTAAAAACAAATAAAGTTTTTTGCACAGTCCAGAAGGAGGGGAAGAGGGACTCCTGCTAGTTCAAACTCCGATCCACGTCATCGGTGATCAAAGAAAGCAAACAAGGAAAAAAGGAAAAAAAAAAAAGTCACTACTGTTTGGTGGTTTATGAGAGCTGCTGGTTGCAGTCTAGTCACGAGAGGGATAATAATAATAATAATAATAAAATCTATTCAGATGGATGCCCTCAGCCTGGTAAAAGGGTCTCAGCACTTGGAGGGCAGGAAGGCTGAACTAACCTTTCCTCTACCTAGGGTCTCTTTGGGTGGGAGCTGGAGGTGAAAAGAAGATAATGACAGTCAGACCTGAATTGTGCCACATCCCTCCAACAGCCAGAAAAAATCAAAGGCTGACCCAGGCCACCGTCTTTCTGCGCCAACCATTCTCCTGCCAGACAAAGTAGCCTCCCTCCAGTACAGTCCTAAGGAAAGCAAGCTGTGACATTTACAATCTGCTTCCTTTTATAATGACATCCATTTTTCGGCTTGCAAGACAAGTTTGTCCCTTCTTAATCTTAGTACTGAAAGAAGAAAGAAAAATAGAGGCAGACTGACTTGAGACACACAATAGTTTGAAAAAATTGAGATATGAAATCCCTCTCTTTTTTCATTTACACAGACAGAACAGGAGTGTAAATGCACCAGCTCTGCCAGAACCGAGGTGGGAAGGAAGCCTGGAGCTTCTGTAAGTCACCCAGGAGCCCCAGCGGTGCTGGTGTGGGAGAGCAGGCGAGATGGAAGAGCCCCAGCTGCCCAGTGAAGCCCAGTGAAGCCCAGTGAAGCCCAGTGAAACCCAGTGAAGCCCAGTGGCACGAAGGCAGACCGGCTGGACGCGGGCAAGCGGCACTAGCTCTTGTCACTCAGCTGAAGCTCAGTCTCCGCTCCCTGCCCTCATTTTTCCTGACTTGCCATCCCAGCTTGCCCCTTCCCCTACCACCTCCACCCGCGTCTCAGGCAGCAGCCTGCCCAGGTGACCACCACCCCACCAGCTCTGAGGATTCCCCAGACCCTCGTTCTGCCTTGCACTCTTCGTAATCTATGGTGCGTCCCGACAGCACCATCCTTCAGTGGGAGACGCACACGTGGAAGAGAGGACAACAGCAGCACATAAGCCTGCTCAGGTAAATGAACACCCCCCCACCCCCACTGGGGTGACTGATGAACGGGGGAGTCGGAGCCAGAGCACACAGTGAAGGGCTGGGGAGCCCAGGCTCCTCGCTTCGATCAGGGCCAACACAACTAACACAAGGCACGGTGCTTTTCTTAGCCAGAACTTTTCCACCCGCCCAAGCTTACAAAGGCTACTGCATTTTACAAAACTCGGTTGTATTTACTTTCAGAGCTTTATTAGGCTCTTTTTGCTGAGCAGTTAAAGGATATTCTGAGAAGCCACGTGAACGTGTAAACTAAACCCGAAGACTGACAAGAGGAAGAAGAACGCAAATTAAATTTTATGGGAATGTGCGTACGAAGCCGTGGGTGCTGCAGGACCGTGGCTTCCCCGTGCACTGGTCCATGCCGCGCAGCAGAGGATGCTCAGCCAGGGCAAGGCAGCAGGGCAGCCCCCCCGATTCTGCACAGCACGGCAACGTGCTGCCAAGCCAAGTCTACAAAAAACTTTTACAGCTGTAATGTCGGTGACCGCTTCCCTACAGCCCCCCATAAATTCCTTTTACTCTCAGAGGGGGCTTAGCTGCAAAGATTTGAGATGGATTTTTTCTTTTTTCTTCCCCAGTAGGGACTGGCTTTTGCTTACTGAATCAACAGAGGAAAAATACAAACTATATAAAAGTTTGTACTGGAAACGAGGACAAGACTGGGAATATGTGTGTGCAGAGAGGTAGAGGATGCATTCGAAATCAGAGAACGAAGCGGGTCTTTTGCTACAAGACTTACAACACATTGTAGTATTGAAAGCCAAAGCAAACAGGACTGGCTAAGGCTGCTTTCTCGTACCCTTTTTACAAAGGCATCGTAAAATCAGGCATTCCACTAGCCTGTCTCTGACACTTCAGCACAACGTACGAGTAAATGGTATGTTGACAAATTATGGATTTAAGGAGAGCTTATTTCTTAACCAAGGGAATTAAAAGTTGGTTTATGCCACAGAGAATGAAGCTATATTTGTACATTTTTGTCCTATATAAAGCAACAAAATATTTTAGCTATATGCAAGTTGCTTGTAGAATCCTATCTTTTCACTCTTCTTGATACTACCTGGCAGCATTTACTACACGGTCTAAACTTGCCACATTAAAAAAAAACAACAACAACAACAAAAAGCAACAAACCCACAAAAACCCAAACAAAAACACAAACAAAAATTTTCTGACTGTTTTCTTTTTTTCAGTACCTATTTGCATTCTAGCATTAACACGTTTTATTAGTATTAGCATTGTTTTGGAGAGGTGGGAAGAACATGACCTACAAAGACAGGCTGCGAGAAGTGGGTTTACTCAGTTCTAAGACGAAATGGCAGAATCGTATCCTACTGCTTTCAGCTCCCTCACAGGTGCAGAGAGAAGGCACTCGGTCTTCTTGGGGGCTCAGGTTTCTAGGATGGGAGCTAACAGGTCTGGGTTGCAACAAGGGAAATCTCAATGATGCTTTAGGGCTGGGGGAGGTGCCTGGGAGCTTGGGGAACCTCCACCCTCAGGGACACTTTCACCCCAGCTGGATGAGACCCTCATCTCATTTGCCCCGTCTTCGGGCAGGATGACCTCCAGCCGTGCCGTCCCACCTAAACCGCCCCATGGCACTGCTGTCCCACCTTGCTTTACTACATGTTAAAGCAGCTTCTTACTCGGATTCTGACAGCAGACTTTACTCCGTGGTAAATCTGTAGCATATCAGCAACAGTACCTGGTGTAAAGATCCCCTGCACCAGTATTCTCCGAGTTTGTTCCATGACATGCACTTCCAAGAGTTTCAACTTCATTCAAATGTATAGGTATTAAGTTTCTGTAGAAAAAAAAAAAAGAAAAATCCACTGTAGCTTTCATTCTGTGTCCCAGAACACATTATAAAACGGTACCGCTCATTTCTGCCCACCTCCCCAACTGTGTGCTTTAGGTGTTTGGGTTTTATTCAGAACTATCTTAATTTAGCCATCCCAGGCAAAACAATCCTCATGGACATCTGCTGAAGTGCTTCAGCTAGCAGGTTGCTTGCAGTAGCAGGAAATTCCTAGGAAAAGCCTGAATCCTTTCTACCTCCAGGACGGAACCTCCGAGCCTGCAGGCAAGCGCAGACCCTTGCTGTGGCAGGGGACTGGGGCAGGCGCTGTTCAGTGTCAGATAAACCAGAGCGAAAGCCTTCCTAAGCACCAAAACAAGGTTGTTCTGTTCTTAGGAGGCATTAAATGATTGAAGGACAAGGTCTTTAACATAAGCAAGTTTGAAAGTACCAGATAACTATTTTTACCAGTATAAATATTTACATTAAATAATACAGATAAACAATATAGACATTAATAGCACAATTAAGCATATCACTTTACAGACACTAGTCCATTTAACCTCGTGTTAAAATAGCCGATTAAATCCACCCAAGGAAGCCATCTCAGGCAGGCAGTAGAAGTTACTTTACATTTTCAGCTGAAAGCCACCTCCCATAGCATCAAACACTCTGTCTCCTGCCCTGGGGCTTCTGGGACCCACATTTTCCTCTGCCCCTTTGCCGGGTCACCCACTACCCTCCAACCTCCTGCTCTCTGCCTTCTCGTTTTCCATGGGATAGATGTTTCTAGCATATGACACACGCATCTCTACAGTTCCTCTACACCCCCCCCATTGTGCTCTGCCTTCATTAGTACCCTACCTGGCCTCTCTTCCCGGTGGTTTTCCTCTTCATTTGTCATTGATGTTTTCCTTTGTGTGGATTAGGCTACTCCCCCCCTCCCCCCTTTCCCCATGTGCTTTCATTTTCCTTCTATTGTGATTAAGATTTCATTTTAATGCTAATTTCAAAGCAAAATATTGTTATTCCCAAATGCTACATGCACACTTCTATTTGAACAAGACAAACACTTCTCATCCCTTACCTTTTGTTCTAGGCTTTCCCACCTTGCTATTGGTGGTTTCTTCCTTCCTCTGGATTAATATCTCATTTCTTTCTTTGATGCTCTTTTCTTTAATAGCACAATTGTTTTTCTTTGATGGTACGTTAAAATTATTTTCTTTATCAGCATTTACAGTTTGATTGATGTTTGACTTCTTTTGTCACCACTTTCTTTTAATACCTTATTTATTCCTCCCTACTCTTGGACTGCAATTTTATTCCTTCACCATTTTCAGCAATACTCCTCAAAGATCATGCTAAAGGAAGCCACTTTTTCTTAGAGGGCCAAATACTATTGCATCCTTCATATGTGCAAACACCAAAATTAGTAACAGCGCACACCTGCAAAACAGAGTACATAAGCTTCCCCCCACCCCCCCCTTTTTTTTTTTTTTTTTGTGTGTGACTCAAGGCACTTCTAGGGTCTGGTGCTGCCAGTAGTTTGCACCTTGAATATGCAAATGTAGAGAAAAGTTATTGCACAGATATTTGCCTTTCTGAATTTAATCTTGTCAACGAATATCATTCAGTTACCATTTGTCTTTCCTGGTTTAATGATAGAGTATAGCATTACATAAATATATATAAAATATCAAGCACAGTTAAACATTGCACTTCAGAGACACTCAGCAGGTGAAGTCAGAAGCCCCGCTTTCCCCTTCCCCCAGCCAGGCCATAGCTGAGGCTAAGTAGAAGACTACAGGTCCCTTCCTAACGAGTCTATAGGTCTGTAGTCAATTAATTGAAAAATTATGTTTGTGACCTTTCATTCTGGCATGAACAGCCACCAAACTCCATTTTCCACGAAGCGCTGTCAAACATGGATGTTTTATCAACTTAACTCTGAAAACTGGAAACCAGAAGCTCTGGAATTTAAATAACACCCTGATAAATATTGAGGAGGGTAAAATTAAAGTTTTGCTTATTCAACCACAACCTAGGACCTGATCTTGCATGTGCTGAGGTGCATGATTAACTCTAGGAAGCAAGGGAAGTTGTAACAGACCTACAAAAAGTGGTTTCTATAGAAGAAAGAGGTTATGGAAGATTTAAACTAATAGTTCTGCTCTTGATAGTAATTGCTCCAGGCCTAGCAATTCCTCACAGACAATTCAATTAAATGCTGACAGAAACACAAATAGAGCTCACACGGTCTTCTAGTTCTTGCAGTGTTGCACTGATGTCATCTTGTCTGGAGGTTACTGCGGAGGCTGTTCCAACCCAACACCGAGCTCCTAAATAACACCGAGGTGTCCAAAGCAATTAGGAAAACAACAACCCTGTGCTTCAAACCCCGAGTTTCCCAATCTCCAGCACTGACCTTGTGGTACCTGGCAATCTCATAGCGGATAATGTATATCTCTGCATTCCACACTTTGATGGGTTTTGCATTTCTCCCTCTTGGGTTTGTGCGTGCATTCCTGAGGGGTCTCTGACAGTAACTGAAATGGGCTGCGCTTGTTGTGGCGCTGAAATTAGCAGCAATGAATCACCTGGACTGGAATTTTTTCAGTGTATAACTAGCTTACTCGCTCTGCTCTCCTGTTACTGCACAGATATTTGCCTTTCTGAATTTAATCTTGTCAACGAATATCATTCAGTTACCACTTGTCTTTCCTGGTTTAATGACAGAGTATAGCATTACATAAATATATATAAAATATCAAGCACAGTTTTGAAATGCCAGTGCTTTTAATGGAAAAAATTGCCTACAAAGCAAGGCAAAACAGCATTGTAGAGACATACAAATAGGCATGTAGAAAGATCAAGTGTTATAATGAATTGACACAGCGTGAAATCTGGGCTAGTATTAAGTTTGCAGTAAAAAATTCCAAAGCAACTATACCTATAATTAATTTTATAATAAGGCAGACTGTAAACTTACAAGCCACACTAGGATGGAGGGAAATCTGAGTTTCTAGCAATATTAATAGCAAGCAACTTAAGGAAATCTTCAATCATCTTAAAGCAGAGCCTTATAAAATGAGGGTAAGCTTAAAAAAAAATATCAAAAGCAGCTAACATATGGTAGCGCCCACTTAAGCCTCTCAAAGAGCTTTAACTCTGACCGCCAGTGATGCGGTTGCAGAACAGTATTCAATAACCACCTAACGCAGTCAATGCATGTTTGTATTTATCATCTCAAAGTAGGAAAACGTGCCTTTCAGACATCGCTAAAAGAATTCGCACATACATGGCACCACTTCCCGGCAGAATCGGAGTGTGGGCACAGCGGCTGTTCGTTGCCCAGCTGTGCTGGATGAGTGTTAGAAGATCTGGCAACAGTTTCTAGGGCAGGTTGAGAATTTATACTGAAAGTAGTTAAAATGTTTTAAAATATAAGGAATCCATGTTTGTATCTTTTTAAGTTCTGGGGCCAAACTGGTTACTGCCCCAGATGTGTTTGTGACTGACTCTGATACCAGTTATTAGTGCTTGGCAAATATATATAGAAATAGGTAAACCCTTGCCTACCAAACCTGTTGTGGTTTCCTAACACACACCCCTCCCCCCCCATCTGCTTTGGTTATACATTTTCATATAAATAACCCTGTTAAAGCTTTACCACAAGATTCTGCAGTATCACAAAAATATTTAATGAACCAAACTCCAGCAAGTGCTGGCCATAACCCCAACTTGAATAGCATCCCACAATTCAAGCAAGCAAAACTGGTGGCATTCTAATGGTTTTATTTGGGTCTAAGCTTCAATAAAATTTCTTGATGTACTTTGCAATCCAGCCATTTCTTGGACTCCTTTGATGAGAAATCTCTCCTCAAATCAACCATTTCTCATTACCTGAAGATTTTTACACCCTTTCTTTCATAACCAAGACTGTATCTAGCTATGCTTACTCCTTCCTGATGTTTCACTTGCTTATAAAAAAAAAAAAAAAGGTACTAGCAATCCAAGCTGGTTTTATTTTTGTATCTCTCAGCAAGTTCTAATAAAGTAAATTGCGCAATATTCTCAGTTTATTGTATTGATAAACAGACTGTAAAGTGTTTTATGATATGGTACTTCTCCTATGAAAGACACTAGACTAACATAAATTGCAATTGTAACTGTAAAGTACTAAAATATATTTTCCCTCTAGGGCTCACTAGTATATTTGGCTGAAAAAAATAAAATAAAATAAAATAAAATAGACTTGTTTATTGTGTATATTTTTTGTAGTGTAATTAAATGTCTCTATGGTTTCCACTCAGAAACAAAGTCCTCTTTCCCTGCTCAAAGCAGTCTTAAAGGCCCACAAATAACTTTACAGAGCTGCCTTGTTCCAAACTGGAGGTGAAAAAGCACTTTCTTTTTCACTTTCTCCAAACTGTCTCCAGAGGAATGGATCTCTCAGCACTCGCAGCCCCGTCATTTCCAGGCCGTGCTGATAGTCATTAATAAAAAAAAAAAAAAACATCAGACTCCTGAGTCAATCTTCCCCACTGCCCCAGGGATACTGGCTGGCTGCAATCTGGACCAACCCACAAATTTCCGTTCTCTGCCCAAGCTGGCGTCGAGCGGATTCCGTGCGGCGACTGGTTTGGATCTGGATCAACCTGAGCATCAAGCAAGAAGGTATCTACTCCCCAGGATTAGGACTTTATCATACAGGAGTGGCATCTCCTGTATCCTAAGGGATGCAAAACAATCACCATGGCAGCCGGAGGCAGCTGCCTGTGCCGGTACAGGCGCAGAGATGCTCTGCCTCGCCGGCGGGACACCGCAGCCCGGGCACAGCTCCCACGGACGCGGACCAGGCTGACGTGATGCAGCTCTGCCACGCTGGTGGTGAAAATCAGTCCTCCATGGTTTTACTGAGAAAAAAACAGAAATTTGCAGGGATGTGATAATGTAACTACAGACTCCAGACAGGTCTCGCGCCGCACAGGGCAGCTGCACTTTGAAGCCCAGCTCTCCAAAGACGCCGGGACCTACTCCCATCCCTCTTACGGTGCTCACCAGCAGGAAAATTACTGAAGTGCCTGGAAGTGCTGAAGGGAACAGTGTGAATCAGAGCCACATGCAGACCCCAGGGCAGCGGTCTTTGTTCAGTAGATACAAACCCTCCAGTTTCACACCTCCTTGCCTTAACAGCTCTTCCCACCCAGACCTCCCATTAAGAAGAAAGTGCTAATGGAGCTGTTGTAATCCTTCTTCAGGCAAAAGGCAGCTGTTGAAATAATGGATAACTGAGGAAAGAGTCCTCACTGAAAAGTCAAAGGACAGGTAATGGATCTTTGAAATAAAGGTGGAGGTGAGATACTTAAAAAATTAACCTCCTTCTCTCTTTTGGTCTTCCTTTAATAAAGCAGTGACAAACCCATTACCTGTTTTAAGGTTCAGAGCAGCTGCCTAATGAATCTGCTGTAATACACGGGGAAGTACAAATTCGCCATTACACTTCAACAGCTCCTGCTCCACTCTGAATGAGATGGAGGATTATACAAGCACAAAAACACTCCCTGGAGCAGCTGAAGGGAGCCGCTAGAATTAAGGCTGAAACGGTCGCAGTTAATTCCCGACGCATGTTTAAGCACATGGTTTAAGCCCTTCTTTTGACACAGATTTTCATAAGCTTTGATTGTCCTTACATAAAATTTCAGATGGGACTTCTCTCGGTCTCAGCTTGCCTAAAAAGGGGGAAAAACACCTCCCTAGCCACATATGAAGGATCTGTTCACTTCCCCATGGCTCTTTCTAGATCGTAAAACACGCTCTTGTGAAACTCAGGATTTATTTTGATGTTTGGAACAGTAGTATTTGCCAAATCTCTCTTGAGCAGTGGTCTATCTTGGATCTGAACCTGCCATTCTAATTTGAAGATATTATTGTAACACATGCATTCTCTAGTATTTACTCTTGCCCAAGCCCTCCTAAATATTCTTCAGCATTTCTTTACTGTGAGCATCTGGTAACAGATAAAATCCTCATTGCTCAAACATAGCACAAGCTAAATATTTTGTGTTGTCTCATTGACTCATTCTTCAATCAGAGAATCATACTTAATGGTTTGGACACCCCTGTGGCAGAATTTGTCTCACATCTGTATCTCGTTGTACCCTTCATTACACTGTTTTGGCTCAAAACAGCCAACCTCTTCTATCCTGGACTTTCTGAAGAGGTCATGTCTCATGACAAAGCAAAGTATGATAAGGACACGGAATTTAAGGCTTGCAAAGCTGATCCTACACTTCTGTGATAAAGCTGGAAAAGCAGCAGTAATGTTAGCAGCACAGAATACTTTTTTCTCCCAAACTCTGGGGAATGTTTAAAAAGGAGGGGAAAAAAAAAACAAACCACAAAACCCAAACACAACCAACACAAGCAAGCTGAGATCACAGTAGTGTACAGAATCTCAGCAATGATAGACTTAAGTCTTGATTAATTCTTACATAACTGGTCCAAGCCATAAGTTGGGCCAGAGCAGCGGGTCCCCCTCGGCCGGGCGAGCGTACCGACTGCCGAGGTTGCCTTTGGGAAACAACCAGCATTTGACAAGCAGGACCTCTCACCAGTAGCCTGAAGGAAGAAGAAACTAGTACTTGAGATGACACTTTTCTTCTATGTCCTAGCAGTAAGGGATGTGTGTGCCAGGTTTCACGCTCTACAGAACCCCCGCGAGGAAAAAGAAAAAAAAAAAAAAAAAAAGAAGGCAGATCCCTAACCCAATATGCTTTGTGATAGCCCCGGGTATGATCAGAATTCATATATGTTCTTACTATATAAAGATGGTATTGTATTGCAGACCTCCTCAAATAACTTTTTTAGAGTATTTTCCTTTTAGATTACCTGATAAATTTGTTGGTTTGTGCACACAAAATCCATCTGCTCCCTGAAGACTGCCTCCGGACCGTAGAGCGCTGCCTTTAATAATGCACATCCTTCTTCTTGTGTGTTTTCCTTTTTTCCCGGGATGTGTATGGAGTGGTTTTGATGTTTCTTCTCTATAATCATGATAGAGGATGCATCAAACTTTAACCTTGCATGTCAGAAACAAACAGACAGCCCTGTAAAGGAGGCCTTATGTACACTTTTGGGGATGTGAGGATCTCCCTCCTATCACCATTTCATCAGCTGAGATACGCCACAGTGCAAAAGCAAGCGAGGAGGCAGCCTGCCCCAAGCCCAGGGAGCGCGTGGCTCCTTCGCACACAGCACAACTAATGAGGCCAGGTCTGCCCTGTGTGCATTCCCAGGTGTCTAAATAAAGGATGAATGTCTTAGTCGGCTCCTCGGAGGGAGACCCTGATAGGATCTCTCTGTTCTTCCTGGTCACCTGTTCACACAGAACTTGCAAGATACTCCGAGGTGAAACTGAATTGAGTTTTGCCACTGGGTTTGGGGTTGCCTGGAGCAGAGAAGATGACAAAAGCCCAACTGAGTATGCTCATTCCTGTAGAAGACCGGGCTAAAGATCCCATTCAGCTGGGGAGGGCAGGTGAGGGGTGAGAAACACTGGCAAAGGAAAATCACTATCAGGGCAAAGCAGAGATGAAGCGAAAGGCTGGTAAAACACATATGCGCCAAATCCTTCTTGCAAGTCTTTTAGCCCTTCATCTCTGAATTCCACTTTACAATACAAACTTGAGTAATCAGTATTTCTCCAGGTTGGAATGGAAATCCAAATGTAGCCTTTTTTCTTCAGAATATAAATAATATACTCATGTCAGAGAAAACAATGAATTGTTTATCACAAATAAAGCATCACATGCCTTCACTTAGTGACTTTATGGATGCTTTGCTCAGTAGGAATAATTCTAAATTATTCCCCAATGCATAGAGTTGTACAACAATTCTGCCTCATCCGACCAGGCTCTAGGGGTTGAACCTGGCCTCTTGGTGCCCTCTCCTTCCATGTTTTCCTACTGGAGGCAAAGCAGCTGTTCAGTCAGGAAACAATTCAGCAAAAGACACGATTTTTTTCTGACGTTTGCTCATAGCCCAGCACAGGTCGCACGTTGCCACTATTGCTGTAGCTTCTGGGGAAAAAATGTGAAGAGGAAGAGGGTGAGTATCTGCAGGAGGAGGAAGGAGAAGAAAGGGTTCCAAACGGGGACCCTGTGACAGGTCCCAGCCTATGACTTCTCCTCTCCTGCCTTGGCCCTGCCCTTGCAAGAGGAGCGAGTGATGCTTTAGCCAAGGTTAGTGAACAGCTGCTGAATGAAGTGGCCTGAGAAGCATGAATAAAAATTCCCAAGGGCAATCTGTCCAGTGACTTGTGGTCTGACCGCAGTGCCCTGTACCTGCAGTATCTGGACTCCGGATTAGGAAGCTCTTTATACGGGCTGCCATTCTGGTGCCTTCGGTGGGAAGCTACCGAAAAATGAAGCTAGGAATGTGTTTCAGTGCCTGCGTCCATAAAGATCTACATAGCTGATGTTGTGGGATGGGTTAAGTCAATATAACGAGCTCTACCCAGTCAGGCTTTCCTTTGTTTTACAGCTGATATCTGGTTTGGTTTTTTTTAAAAAAAAAATTACAGGAGATATCTGTTAAGAGATGATCCGAGTGCCAACACCACAAACTCAGTGGGACTTTTAACTTGTGAGTTTTTAGGCAGGATGGTGATTTATGGCAGAAAGAAGGGGGTATTTTCAATGCCACTCGTTGACAGAGGAGATCAGCGTTTGGCCCGCTGCTCTAAGCTCATTTTGTAGTCGTTGTATATAACGGCATTTTAAGAGCACAGCTAAGCAGGAGACTCGCCTGTTTCCCTTGGCTACAGCTGTTCCCCTCTGGGTCAAACAGTCCCCCTGGAAAGAGGGAGAGCTTGTCTACTCCCTGAAGACTGACCACCACGCTTATCCAGCTGTAAAGTGAGGTGGGAGGAAAGGATGGCTGCAGGAAGAGACACACCTGCTGCACGGCTCCAAAATGCTCTGTACAGCTGAAAGACACTTGGGCCACCATGCCTTGCTAACAGAATGGGGCTTGCACGTAGGCTGGAAAAACAAACCCCTTTATCTGGGTTCAAGGCAACACTGGAAGAGGCTGGGAATCAGAGCCAATGTTGTCGCAGGAATGTTGGCTCTCCCTGGAAAAAGAAACTTGTGTTGTGCTTTTGAGGGGGAGAAAAGGCAGGGAATCTAAATCTAATCTGACATATCATGTTGGGTTTTTTTTATTATTATTCTCTGCAACAAAAACACTCCTAACAGCTCTATTTTTCCATTTCATGCCAATACTACAACAGTTTCTGATTGACCAAAGCCTGATTGGAACAATTGGAAAATTGTTGTCAGCAAGTTTGCTGGCCCACCTGCTCATTCCAGTGCAATGCAGCTGGGCAGTATGAAATAAGCTTGCTGTTGTTATTAAAGCCCACATCTAGCATGCTTCAGTGGGGCTATTTCAGTATTAGCTGCAGCAAAGACGAGGACCAAATGCAACCGAGCACCTCTGAACAGCTTCTGAAATAGATACATCCATCTAATGTGTCTTTACACGGTGCCTCCTATTATTTTTGCAAATTAAAATATAACGGTGCAAGTTCATTAACAACATTCTCCAAAATGTGCAGGGTCTATATGGAGAAGGTAGAGCGTTTTTCTGAAGCACTACCAACCCTCTATACCATTCTTACCCTCCTCCCTAGCGCTGCTGTGACTTGCATGGCTGGAAAACAAATGTCGCTACCTTGATGGCTTCCTCACTCTGCCTTCCATTCTGATGCGTTTGGTTTGGGTTTTGTTTTTTTCCTTTTACCCTTTGCTCCTCGGCCTTGGTTGGGAAGTTGCAAGTGGGTGGGAGATCCAGCCGCACTCTTTGCTAACTTAGATGGCAACTTGCCATGAATGTTTGCCCTCTTCCTCCTGGGACCCTGTCGCTCAGCTCCTTTGGACTGGCCCGAAGGTGCCCCGTACTCACTCACCCCCTGCCTGCCCCTCTGTCCCCTGAGGATACAGCAAGCTGCACAGGACAGAGCCGAGGGAGGAGGACCACACAGAAGGAAAAAGAGCAGAAGCAGCTGTAGGAGACACTAAGAGATGCCCAGCCGTTTCCACCCTCGCTCTGCTTCTCGCGCGTGTCGGCGGGTCCACTCCCTGCTGAGCACTGGAGAGAAGCTGGGCTACGCTGAGTGCATCC
>JAVJGJ010000014.1:119464987-119504046 GCA_035590215.1 Microhierax caerulescens
GCAAGTAATTTGCCCTAACTGTCTTCGTCTTTTAATTGTTTGTGCCTTTTTCTAATCTATAAACTGTAACTTCAGGCAGGCCATTTTTGTCTTACCATTTCCTCTTTGGAAAGGCATATCTAATAACCCACCTCATATCCTGTGGCTTTAGGCATCCGAAATCATATGAACAGAAGGGATAGACCATCGATTCAACTCCAAGTTCATTTGAAAAAAAAATACCCCCATAAAATCTCCTTTTTAAGAAATAGGAAAATAAAACTTCATCCATGAAATTTAGTTTGGTGGAAAATAAACATGCATCACCATTGGTACAGAACTGACTCCCTGTTCTGTTTCCACAGCATTTCCTTATGACCTCCGAGAGACATGAAATTCTAAGTGCCAATTTGGGTACTGCTGCAGTCCTTGAGTTAATCAGAGTCCAATGAATTTTATTCCCACAGTTCTGAATTGGCACCGTGTACCCTACTGGAGACAGAGCACATGATCTCATTAGAGTCTCTGGACTTAGTCAAGCCTACGCATAAGGCATCTTTTTTTTATTATTTTTTTTAAAGTAATCTCATTAGAAGTTCTACCAAATATGGTATCCATATCAAATCTCTTTAATTCCTCCCACCTAATCCCCTTTACCCCCAAAGTGTAACATAAATGTATTAGTCAGATTAGCTGCACATTCAGGAGTAATCCCTTCCAAAACAAGAGAACTATATGTATTTTTCCTGATCCCCAAACTTTTGTTTGTGTTAATTATTCTAAAGCTGACTGACAGTGTGAATAATACTCTTCCCCCCTCCAGTCTGAATAGCAATTAAGGAATTTGCATTTGCTGCTTCTTTCCCTTACAAAATAAGATATTTTCGCTGCATTTTTTGTTCTGAGCAAGTGCCTGCTCTGACTCCCACTGAAGTGGCCAAGCTCCCAAACGGATGTTTTCAGCTGCATCTTGCCTTACAGCACTTGCACAAAACATAAAACACATACAGGAGTACGGCAGCCCTGGGGTGGGGAAAGAATGCCAGGCACAGCAGGACTTCTTTTCTCCTAAAGCTCCCTAGACAGGTATCTCCTCAAGGATCTCAGAACCAGCGCTGTTGCACTTGCCTGATGGGGACCAGGGATTCCAGCTAGAGGAGGGAGTGCTCCGAGCAAAAGGGATGGGAAGCGTTTGCTGACTGCAGTGATAGGCTTTATCGCAGAAAGCTTTATCGCTGCCTTGAGAAATTTTCCTTTCCATTGTTTAAACCACTGAAAATATCGAGACTACATTATGAAATGAAGACCACATTCATGCAGCCCGACCTGGAACAAATGCCACTGAAATGCCACTAACCGGGCTGGGGCAGCTCTGCGCGGGGGAAGCAGCAGGTGTGGGCACACACAGCCAGCGAGGCGCGTGCGGGGCACACACGTGCATGCATCGCCCCTTCACAGCTCCCGTCTATGTAATGGGATTTCCCATTACATATCCATCCCCTGATGGATAAATAGAAAGAAGACATGTGATCAGACGGCCTGAACGATGGCAATAAGCTATTTTGAGAAGAAGACGTGTTGGCTGAGAAGTTCTACTTTATAAGCGAAGTGGCTGATGGCTTCTCGTATGACCCTGCACATTATTGAAGCGTTCCTGAAGCTTTTCCAGTTTCCTTTGAAACCAGTTCAAATCATACTGGAAATCCCGGGAGTTGATTATACTGCAATATCTCACATGTAAACCATGGAGAGATTTCCACCCAGCAAAGCCAAACTGGCATGAAAAAACACCAAAACCCCTCAAAAACAACATAGCCAAGTATTTCACTGTACTGTTAAAAGGAAGGTAAAAAGAATACTTTTAATTCTGAGAAAGGTTAACTTTGTGTGAAAGCTCTGACTTCACACACACAAACATGCATGCACACACACCTGAAACAAGGAATTAATTTCCAATTGCCCAATTCCAGTTAGGAAAAGAAACTCCAGCTGGCTTATGGACACAAACTGCTCTTGCTTGAAAGACTCAGAATGCCAAGCTCCACTTTAAAATGTGATAAAAGTTCTTGGGACCCTAAAGGACACAGGAGTTGACAGGACTGAATTGCTAAATCACTTCTAAATAAGTTTCATCAGCATAACATTTCTCAAAGTCCCTTGGGGACAAAGCAGTGCAAGTCCCAGTTGGAGACCATACGGCAGGCTCCCAGATCTCATCTGCAGGGGGACCCATGCCCTCCTGTTCAGTGAAAACTCCGTACCACTTACAAAATCCTTTGGGCTCCCTTCCTCCCTGTTCCCATCGCAGCTAGCGAGACACTGGGCTGTCTGAGAATGCAGAAATAAGGTATTTAGGACATTAAAAGGACACATTCATTGTACAAGTAGAGTACTGAGTCTTTGGATTAATGAAGCAGATATTGTTAATAACGGGAAAGACACCAAAAAAATGCCACTAGCATGCTGAGTGGGAATAATATAATACACCATGACCATATGGACTCAGGAGAGTAATTACATATGAGTAACCCATCTGATCTTTCATGTTGCCAGGCTTTTATCTCAGATAGTCATTTTTCTCTGCTATTACCAGCTTTTTGTTCTAATGAAGAACATCCTCCCTTTTCACCATCCTTATTATGTCTAAGTAATCATTATACATGGATACGGAAGAGGGTAAATTCCTCAAAGCAGATGCATGCCGAGGAATAATAAAACTTCCTTTCTGCAAGGCCAGAACAAGCTAGATAGGCTCATTTGGTACCAGCAGATAATTCAAGTTTGTCTGGTTTTAATGGGCACTCCCACAAATTGTAACGCAATTCACATGGTGAAGTACTGCATAAAAAAATAATTATATATATCTATATCTATCTATCTATATCTATATCTATATATATATATATATATCTTATAGAATGATATTTTTCATTTAAAAATACAGAAAGAGAGAGAGACTTGCATTTGATCACAATATCGATAGACTCGCTGGTCAGTCAGTTCAAGTGAAGGGGAAGCACACTGGACAAAATAGGGACCTGGCTTTTGGAAATACAGAGTATATCCCACAGGAGAGCAATGATGCCTCGGGGTTCTCCACAAGCACAAATTTTCCTCCTGTCTTTCTATCTGCATTGGAAACCAAAGAAACAGCTTTCCGTGTGAAACGTGTGCTTAGCCCTTAAAGAGATTTTACACAAGAGGCAAGAAGAACAGAATAGTAGAGCTACGATCTGAGAGACATGATTGGGACTGGAGGCTAAGAAGGTAGATTGTGTTTTCCAGGAGAAAATGACAGGATTCTACTTTCCCTAGCTTTGTGGAACTTCATAAAAATGCCCATGCAGGAATGCTTGCCAGCGCCGGCTGCGGGCACTCCTCCATTGCTCACCTGCTTTTAAAAAGAGGCAAAGGAGCAAGGGCCAGGCCAAGGCGGGGGGGGCGTTTGAACAGGTGAACAGATGCACATGTTCACCTCACGTGGGGACCAACCTGGAGCAGTTCCAGCTGGATCTGAGTCAGAGGAAATGTCTCTGCTATGAGAAGATTAAAACCAGGCATCGCTACGGTCACTATCAGCTTCCTCGTAGTTCACCTTTCAGTATTCTGGGGGGCTGTTCAAGACCCAGGCTGCCCCTTTCTAGTGGGTGCCGCAGAAACACGAAGGATTGCGGTTTCCCACCACAGGAGGTACCAAACCACAGCCTCCTGGGAGACCTTACAACCTGTGAGAATCTCAGCTGAAGAATCTGACGCACCTCGGAGCAGCATTTGGTTCTCTTGGTTACTGGCTGTATAACGTGA
This sequence comes from Microhierax caerulescens, assembly GCA_035590215.1. Taxonomy (NCBI): domain Eukaryota; kingdom Metazoa; phylum Chordata; class Aves; order Falconiformes; family Falconidae; genus Microhierax; species Microhierax caerulescens. The sequence goes on from JAVJGJ010000014.1 coordinate 119,468,771, forward strand.
GAGCTCACGGGGGTGATTTCTGTGCCCATGTGTAAACTGATTACACCAGGCTGGCACCAAAATGATGAAGATAATTTGCTCAGTTCCTGTAAGGCAATGATTTTACTCCCCTGTTCATGTCTGGTGTTGAATGTTTTATTAACCCACATGCAGGAATTATTTGCATATCGCAAATCTGATTGAAAGAAAATTTCCCTAAAATACTGGCTAGGGAGCCTCGGCCAGGCCGACAGATCTCTGACAAGCTCCTCTCTGTGGCTTTGAGAAGAGCTACTTGCTTAGACTGAAGGCAAAAATAGGCAAGATTCGACTCGGGGGCCCAAAGCACCATTTTTCATGAATTTGCATGAGATGAAAGTTTGCTCAGCTTTTAGGGAAACAAAACCGTCAACTGTTTGACTAAAAAATGAGCATTTTGCAGCAAACACCCATTGTTTGCCTTTTCTGTACACACCAAAAATGTCTTTCCCCTATACAGAAGAACGGGCATTGAGAAACCACATTTTTGCTTTCTCTGAAGGCTGAGTTCCCCACTGAAGACAGTTTTTCCTATGTAGCTATAGGGGTTTGGAGTCTTGGAAGCACTGTTCCTTTTCTCAGTCGGTAGCTTGTAGTCACATTAACCCCATGAAACGCCCTTGCTGTGCTCCACGCTGCCACTGGAGCTTCCCTGACATGGGCCTAGCGCCTGCACCTCAGCATTGGTTCCTTGTACCCTGGGCTGCAACAAAAGCTCTTGTTTTCTTGGGGTGGTTTGAGACAGTCTTCTGATGTGCTATGAAGTTATTAATGTTGCTTGATATTTGCTTTGACAGCTGCTCTGTACCCTCTTTAATCATCTTCATCATGGTTCACAGCTCTTTTTTCCCTTCATTTCACTTTCGCCTATGCTTCCTAGGGAGAATGATGCAACACACAAGTTGACAAATCTTTCAGCCCTTCGTGTATTTCCCCCCTTTATCTTCACTTGCAAAGTTTCGCTGTTTGACATTTTTTTCCCTGCTGTTCAATAAGAGAACAGAGAAATGTTCCAGGTGCAAATACCACTGGAGTACAGTATTTTTAAAATATTCTGACTCTCGTGGGAGAAAATTAGTTTGCAGCCCACATCCATTCAACAGGTAATTTGGTTATGCGTTAAAAGGGCTCCTTCCATACTTGAGAAAACTTTTAAAAATCATGTTCTGAACATTAGCTGCCTGCCTGTATTGTAATAATACCTAGAGGAGCAACCTTCGCTATGCGAGAGCTTTCTCCTCTCCTGACACTTTGGGAACATCATGGAACGATGTCATACACCTGCTTTCCATTGCCCAGGGCAAAGTGTCCCCTGGGACGCTGTAGCTGCGTCCACCTTGTCTGCTGCCAGCCAGGCTCCCGTTTCTGCCTGACGGTGCAGTGCAGGAGCACAGACCCTCTAACCAGTGTCGCTGCCCCCCTCAGCTCCCCCACCAGTCCTGGTCCCTCAGGTGCTGCCAGGGGTACCTGGTTTGGGTGCTCGTGCTCCGGGCTTAAGACCTGAGATCCAAACAGTTCCCCAGGAGCGACTGGCAAAGATCGCAGGCTCTGTGCACCCCCCACCCCCCCACCCCCCATACCGCCCGGGCCAGCAGGCCGGGAGCACGCAGGACTGCAATGCTGCAACTGAGAAAGGAACGTTCCACCAACTGGAGCGATTACAAAGCTTCCCAGAGGGCCAGGACACCCTCCGACTTCTCAGTCTGCATGAAATGGACAGCATTAGAGACAGCCAAGAAAATCCATCGCCCAAAGCTGCCTCCCAGGCCCCGCAACCTATTCTGCACGTCATGGGACAGTGTCCACAGTCCCTGAGCATCTCTGTGGAGTGAAGCATCTACATTTACACATCCTTTCACAACGGTACAGACAGGGATTTGCAAAACATCACGATATTCTGTCTGGTTGGTATTACCGAGGAGGCTGATGAACAGCCAAGCTTTGATCTCCTTCACAGCTGTGCAGTTCAGAGATCAAGGACACCTGCATCAATCTGGGAAATTCATAACCCCCCAAAGAAACCCCAAACCCCCCAAAACAGGATACACACACACACACCCAACAACAACAACCAACAGTAAAACCTAACCTAAAAAAAAAAAAAAAAACCAAAACACAAACATTTCAGGAAATTGAAAAAGAGAAAGAAATTCTCCCATCATCTGTCAGGCATGTGGAAAATACTGTTGTACTTCAAATTTTACAAACAGGATCCCTGACTTCAAATTCTTGGGATCAAACTTCTGTTACTCTCAATCACATTAAATGCATTCTTTTCATGTCAGTAGATTGCATACATCACAGAAAAAAAATGGCTCTTGATATCTGTCGGTTTCCAAGTCAGATGATTATGATCAAAGTTTAGAATCTCAGCGCCTTACAGGGAAAATCCATTTAGAAATACAACGGGGGAAGCAAGAGCAGAGCTACTCCACTTTGATTTCCAACCAGGGTGTATCTAGGAACTGAAAATACACAGGTATGATCTTTTCCTTGTTCTTCTTGCACTGTAGTATTCACGAGGGAGTCTCTGGGTGGCTGCCCGCCCCACACGCCTACCCTCTCTGTCTCAGCTCACAGAAAAACAACATTTAGCAGGGTGGAAAGGCAGAGCTTCTATAAGGTGACTTTCTCCATTTCGGTACAATCTTTCTGTCCAGCTGTACCCTGCCACACATGACAATCGTCTCCAGTTTAGCTACTGCAACATCAAAACCCGCAGGAGACACTGCTGTCTCCCAAACACTGCTCTGTGTCACGGCATCTGACTCCTCCTAATTAATTTCCTTTGTTGTACAGAGAGCATCCAGGAGCTAATTGTTCTGATGAGACAGATAAAACATCAAAGGAGGTTTTAAAACGTGCTTAAAAATGTGACACGTCGACAGCACTGCACTCTGAAGACCACCCGAAGCCCACCAGCCTGTGCCAGGGAAAGCTGGTCCCGGGGGGCTCGCCAGGGCACCCCAGCAGTGCCTCCACAGCTGGCTTCCTCGGGGAGGGGGAGCCCGGGGAACGGTCCCATCCCCACAGTTTCGCTTCCATAGCCAAGGATGCGGGCAGGATGCTCTCTCAGTCGTAAGGGCAGGTGCCGAATGTGAAGTGCTGGATGATTCCCTGCCCCTTTACCCTCCCTGCCCCTCCCCTAATTTCAAGTAAGTCCTAAGTGCCCATCAGACCGTAAGGAGCTTTTTTTTTTTTTTTTTTTGGATTTGAACTACTGACCCAAGAATTAAAATACTCCGTATGTGGTTTTCTGTGCATTTGGAATTTGTCCGTGTCTCACTAAGCACAGCAGCCAGCTTGGATTTCTGACCAGATCCTTCCACTTCCCCCAAAAAAAAAATACCGGTACCTCGGCTGGAAACAGGATGCGCTCAAGCCCCCGCTACCTGATGCTGAAGTTGCCTTTGTGCTCTCAACAGAAGAAAAATGTGATGTAAAAACCCACCAGCCCAACTCCAGCCGCTGCGGAGAAGTTTTTTCCCTTTAAAATGTTCACATGCCGAACAAGAAAGGTGAAGAAAGGAAAAGCCAGGTTCAGCCCCTGACGGCTGCTAACACGGGCGCGCTCACCGGGCTTCGCGGGGCTGGCGTAGGCGCCCCAGCACCAACGGGACTGGGACTGCCGCCGTGCAACGGGCCTCGGGAAAGAGGGGAGGCGAGCGCAAAGAAAGTGTGGGAATCTGTTGAAATATCTGGAAGGGAATCGGAGGCAAAGACGTAAAATAGCTGAAAGAAACAAAGGAAACAGGCAACAGATGAACTGTGCTCAAGGTGTGACGAAAGGAAAAAGCAAGGTCATGGTAAAAAAAAGTCATGGTAGCACGGGGAGGGTGCGAGGAGAGCACTGGGCTGTACGGGGAGCTGCTGGGAACCACAGCCCAGATGAGATGGAGCAGCCTGGCAGCAAACAGGAGCCCTCACACACTGCAAACCAGCCTGCTCCTGCCCCCTCCCAGTGCTCCCAGCACCGAGGGACTGGTCCCAGCTCCCAGCTCCCGACAGCTTTGCAGAAAAGGGCCAGAAACTGTTATGCAAAATGCCTTTGGGCACTGCAGGATTTACAGCAAGTACCTGGGCAAAATTCCCTCCTGTCGCCGGGCTGTCAGCAGTTTTGGGGGAGGGAGGCCGGTGGTACTGTTCTGATAACAGACCCTGTTGATGCAGGTACAAAAAGGAGGCTCCTGGAGGTCAGCCACCACCCTCGGAAATGGAGCGACAAGTGTAACAGCCTCACAGTGTTGTTTTCAGCGTTTGACCTTAAACAATACATGAAGCTTACAGGATAAAAGGAAAACAGAGTTATAAACATGAACCGAAACAAGTTTTTCAGAGTTCTATGTAAAATGCAAACATGACAAGGAAACGGAGAAAATAACCACATACAAACAGAAAAAAACCCAAACCAAACCAAAACAACCCGACACAACCAAAAAGCTGCTGTTAGAACTACAAGGGGGGAAGTATTCAGAGCAGACACATTGCCTGTCACAGTAGTTTTTTTCTGATTTGGGCCAAACATGTGAAAGGGCCGGGCACTCCATCCCGGGTGGAGAGGTGATTTGCCCGCGTTAGCCCTCAGGCTTTGCTTCAGGCTATTTCCAGCACTATTGATGGAATGAGATGAAGAGAGACAGTTTCATCTACACTGCGCTAAGGATATGTGGCCAGAATTTATCTCCAGATCCGAGCCCAAGCCCAGGCCTGGAGGTACGGTGGCACCAGGCCCAGTGGCTTCGGTGGCCACCACCACGCTCAGCACCTCCCAGGATTCAGCCTTATGCGCGAAGGCTTGAAAATAACTTTTGGCCGGATGGTTCTCTCCCAAGGATACATCTCTGAAAACACTGTCACGCTCAGCGTGACGTGACATTCCTAATCCTGGAGTTCCAGACGTCTTTTCAGAGAGGCTAACACCACATTATATCAAATATAAATACCTAAGAGATACAGACGACCAATATGGGAGAAACCAGATATTTATAAGGAGTCTTTGAAAGCAAATTTTTCTGACATGGGATCTGATTGTATTTTTTCTCTTTCAAATGAGGACAAAATGTCAGCATTTTCCTCTTTACTTATTTTTTCCCTTCAACTGCAATTTTTAAAACTCATTGGGCATTTTTGATATGCATTTTCAAAGCGTATTTCAAAAAATGAAAAGTCACTGCAAAGTAAAACTTCAAGTTTCTGATTTGTAAAAACATCTTCAAAAGTTCTTATTAGAAATAAAGACATTCCAGCATACTGACATGGCACTAAATTTAGAATAGTTAAAATGGAAAGCTCTTCTTGAAGAAAGTTTTGCAGGTGGCTGCAATAGTCTCTGTAAATTTGACATAGGAAGCAGCATGCTGAGCTTCTGGCCGCGTCCTAGATAGCACGGGAACAACACGGGGCATTCCTCAGGATTTCCTCTCTGGAAAGGAAGCGTGTCCTGCCAGAAGTCGAGCTCAGGGTTCACAATTCCATTTCACTGTGAGGTGAGGGGCCTTGCCCAAGGACGTGGAAAAAGCCAGAGCCGAAGGTGGGTCAGACCGGTGTGGTCGGTCATTGCCAATGGTTCGTTCAAACCCGTTACGGGGAGCAGTGGAGCAGAGAAAGAACAGGCTCAGAAGGGACTTGAAAGTCTCATTACACTGAGAGCCGCCCCTCGGGGGAACACTGGACGAAACTGAGAGCTCATCCTCTGGTGATGGCGATACCAGCCCTGCATGCGAGGCGCTTCCAGCTGGGAACACACCGAGTGCAGGAATTGGCCTCAGGACCACAGGGCTGACAGGAGGGACCAGAGGCTGGGTAGGACTAATTGCGGACCTGATTTTAGTTGTTTTCCCATTGTTGACACAAACAAATCTGCTTCTGCAGCATCCTGTTGGCTGAAAATGCTGTAAGCACCGTTTGGTTCTTCCCCCCCGATCCCCTTTGCAAACCTGGAGATGTATTTCACGTCTGTGCCCTCCCAGCCCTACTCTGCAGCCTTCTGTTTAGATAATAATGGTGAAATACTGCTTTTTTCACAAGCTAGAAGCCAGATTTCCTTGCCATTCATCCATGAGAGAGCAAGAATACGAAAATGAATACTCTTATATCCATTATATATATCAAGAGACTGAATCTACCTTTTCATTCCGCGAGCTAGAGATGACTGCATAGCTCATGAATTACAAAGCAATTTTGAGACACAACAGCAGCAGAAACAGTAGCAGTGTTTGGCACAATGTACCACACAGATGCGGCATCCAGAGATTGAAAAGTAAAGGGAATTTCTATCTATTTATCCATCCCTCTCGTTACTGTGTGGCTTTTACTTCCAATGTGGGAAAATAAAACCTTCTTTTACGTGCTTTTTTTTCCATGCGTACTTGACGTAAATGCTGTTGATTTATGAAGCCTATATCAGTGGCGCAAAATATAACTATGTCACAGAATTTGGAGAGGTATGTTCAGACAAATATGCTGGAATACCTGAATCTGTGAATTAAGATGCATAGTATAAAAATAATAAATATATTGTTACCATAAATTAAAACAGTAAAGATTTTTTTCTTCGTTGTTGGCAAAGGGAGCGATCTCTCCAGTCAGCACTGAACTGCAGGGCACTAATAAAACATGACACAAATAACAAATAAATTTCCTCTGTATTGAATGGTTTGAGATTTACTGAGGTCTCTTATACCAAGATCTATTGGGAGTTGTATAATCTAACGTATAAAATTTATAGCTAGGAGATAAAATGTGGATAAAATAACCATTACCTTACAATATTATTTCAACTCTCGCATCTGATTTGAATATTGTTTAATACAAAACATGCAGCTTTGGTGGAGAAAGGCATTTACACCGAGTGAAAGTCATGACAGTACTTTGAAACCGCATTACGAAAAGAAGAGAGAGTATATTACGTTTTCCTGACATTTTACAAGTACACAGATTTACATATTAACTAGTGATCAGCTCCCTTTATGCTCCATGGGGTTTGCAGTCATTTGTACACACGTATATTTTTTTCCAGTTCTCAACACTCTTCTGCCCCTTTCAGCAAAGAGTTTAGCTATCCTACCTTGGCTAATTTGAGCCGCACGGAGCAGATCCTCGGCTGGAGACACAGCACCGAGGGGCACTGATTTATCCTACCTTAAAACCTGGCCAAGTCCAGCTCGGAAAATAAATCCTGACCAACCCGACCGGAGGGATGCCAGCGTAAGCGAGTATGGACTGCAGCTCTGCTTCTGTTTTCATTCATAGCGGTGTCATTTCAGAGATAAAACAATGACTTCCATTTTGGCTTGAATGTAAGCCATCAGGAGAAAAAACAATCGGTTCTTTGGACCTAATTTTACTTCTGCTTGATTCTATGTTGATGAAACCGCACTGACACAAAAGGGCGATCACTCCCTATTTATACAAGTATACATAGAAACAGAAATGACTTCACATTTTATTTGACTTCTGTTCCATTTTTGCAGGACTTGCCAGGGCAGATATTGCATTTTTCAAAACTTCATTATCCTTTGACACTGTCAATTCAACTGAAAAATAAATAGCTCCTTGTTCAATAAGCATAACTTAATTTTTCACAAAATTTCCCATATGGAAAATTTGGATGCAGAAGATTGCTGACAGCAGACCTGAGCCTTTCACTGTGAAAGTTATTCAGGAAAGCCTGAAATAGAAAAGATCCTCCTTTCCTGAAAATTTAAAGCAGGTGTCTCTATTTCTTTATTTTCAACTACTCTCATTAAAGAGGTCCTGAAAAACACTGTCACCAACTGAGGAGAGCAACCTGCTTTCCTCTGCACCATACAAACTTCCTGGAAAGAATTCCACAGTAAGTTAAGGTGCCCTGGAAATCCAAGTCTTCCCAGGAAGCCCGAAGAGGTTGGATATTTGCAGTGATGGGGCAACCTCCCTCTACGCTGTCAGACCACCTATCAGCCACGGTGCTCAATGTGGCCTTCCAGAAGGCGAGAAGTGAACAGAGGAACGGCCTCAAGCTGCATGGGGGCAGGACTGGACTGGACTGGACTGGACTGGACGGTAAGAAACATTTCTTGGCCTAACAGGTTGTCAAGCACTGGCACAGGCTGCCCAAGGAAGTCACCGCGTCACCATCCCTGGGGGCATTTCAAAGACGTAGCCGTGGTGCTTAGGGACGTGGTGCAGTGGTGGGCTGGGCAGCGCTGGGTTTTGGTTGGACTTGGTGATCTTAAGGGTCTTTCCCAACCCACATGATTCTATGATTTCATTCTGCCCAGGCAGGCTAGCATCATGAAACAGCTGTTTACCTAAATGTTGTATTTATCAGAGCGTTGACGCCTACTCTGGATTATTTAACAAAGAACTACCAGCAGCTGCCAGAGGTAATGATGTGTTTAGTGTTTACCTTGGAGCCAGATGTAATCAGTGACCTCGAGGTGAAAGGCTCGGGAACCTCTTCCAGGTCTGCTGAGCCCTTCCAGTTACAGAGTTTAGGTCAGAAGTATCTTGCTGAGCTTCGTTCAGAGAAACTGCCCCCAAGATTTCACTGCTAATGCTTTCTCTGACTGTTTCTACCACTCCAACCCTTTTTCTGTGATGGCCTTGGAGAACCTGCTGTTCCAAGTGCTATGAATTAGTATAAAATCTCCCTCCCGCTCTTACGTTCAGGCACTCGATTGTAATTTGTGAGTTGGTGCGCTGCCCAGCAGAGACATGATCCTACACCTACTGCAACAACGGGCTGAGCCGTTCCTCCTGTTCTTATCCCCCAAGGCACGGTGTGGGGCGCAGGCGGTCCTGCCTCAGCCGTGCACAATGCGCTAACCCAGCACGCGTGCTCTGCTGGGGCCGGAGGCACACAGCCCTCCTGGCCCACGGCTGCCCCGCAGGCTTTGGTGACGACCTAGCGCTATATCACGTTGTTCGTCTTTGCGCCACCGATATCTGACTGGCTTCTGTTCGGTGCCTGCTTTTATCTGTTTGGCATTTGACTGCCCCACGTGCAGAAGAGTGCAAGGACAGTTTGACAAATAACTTACCCCCAAACCAACCCTCGGCTCTCGGATGAAATGGTTTGCCCACCGCACTCCTGGTGAGAGAGCTTAAATAGCGACTGGAGTAAGCTTTTGTACCTCAGGGGCAATCCTTTGGGCTGGGACACGGGACAGACCGTAATGGTCCATCAAAGTTAATGGTTTGGGCAACTGGGATGCCTTCTGTCATTCTGATATTGCATTTTGCTGTCCTCGATTTACCTCTTAATTAATCTGTGTGTAAAGCGGGTTTCGTGCTTATCCTTACCTGTCTGTCAGGAGCGGCGTTTACGCCTGGTGAGCACAGGTTTCCCCAACTCCCTGGATGAAATTAACTGTGTGAGTGCAAATTATCCTCTCGTCTACCCTCTCTGAAGCCTAACTACTCTGATGTGATCATGAGCTATGGCACTTGTGGTGTGTCTTATAGGAAGGGTTCTCATCGCCACAAATGTAAGTAAAGCCTTGAGTAACACAAAGTCACTCATGAATGTGTAAGTTCAAACACAGGATGGAAATTACTATTTTAGGCACAGTTCCAGGATTTGGTTAAAGTATCTTCAGTTTTTAAATTACTTGCTCTCCATTTTCAGACACAAGCTAGCTTTCACATCCTCCTTGACTCATTAGAGGCCAGACCCTCAGGCTGCTATAAATCATCGGTACTTTACCGGTACCAACAGAGCCGTCCTGATTTGTACTTAGCTGAGCACCTAGTCCTGTGAGGTTTATTCCAAAACGTAGCCAGGGGCAGCACTCCATTGAGATGGTCAGTAAAAGTAATGTGAATAAAAGCTGCCAAATATGAGAGCTGAAATTCTTATATTTTATAGTCTGATTTATAGGGTGACTACAGAGATTAAGTAAACCACCTCTGGATTTGTACCACCGTTCACTCTTGACCTTTGCACTACAAATGCTTTAAGGAACCATTAGCAATTCCTTACAAATATTCAACTATAAATACAGGTATGTCTATTCTGATGTAAACCTGAGAAGGGCTGAGAAGCAACACAGACTTTGAGAAACAATTCCTGCTGTCCCGCCTCTGCAGGTGCCCCAGTGCACGCAGGTGACGGGGTCGCTCGCTCACGGCTGTCGGACTCCCTTGCTGCACTGTCTGCTCAGGGAGCACGGGAACATCGCATTGCTACGGGCTCCTCTCTGCAGCAATAATCGTGACTTCTGTTGAAGGCTATCTACAGAACCTAGGAGAAAACCAAAGAAACAGCTTCCTTCTTCTAGTCCTACAACACAAAGTTAGTGGGCAATAGAGTTTGCAGCAGGGGAAAAGGAAGGAAAAAAGAGGGAGGAAAGGAGGAGAGAGCTAAAAGTGGAGAAAATTTACAGGATGCAAGGGGATAAGGATAGATGTCAGGAAGATTTGCCAGCAAGGTAGTTTTTTCAGTTCCATCTCTCCTGAAAAGTTCACTGGCTCCGAAGAACCCAGGTCCCAGCAAACTACTACCACAGAGCTTTCACAGGCAGTGCGCAGGACTTTTTAAAAATCTCCAAAACCTTGATTCAGCCTCCCCAAACTCCTTCATGAGTACACAGTATTCCTGCAGACAAGATGCTACGTGCCCCTTCCTACAAGGTCCATACTACTACGTGTGCAAGTGCGAGAAGCAAGAGGAGGAGAGCAGCAGCTTCAACAAGTTCAAACCCGACTCAGCGACCGAGCTGGGTGCTCCTTCTCACTCCCAGTCTCCAAGCAGCACCTGATTCACCACAACAATTCTGCCCAACGCTCTTGGGTTTTTGTAATTATTTCTCAAAAAAAAGCTCTCAAAGAACATTCCCTTGATGCAGATCATGAGCAGGCAAATATGCCTACAGATTCAGGCATTCGCCCTGTTGCTGCTCTTCCTTTTCACCTATCCTCTTTCCACCTTCGTTTTAAACCAGAGGGACTTGCACTTCATCCCTGTAAACTCAACAGCAAAACTGTAGCTGGTTTCAATGGAACAAATGCTTTAAATTGTAACAGAATACCGATGCTTACTATTTTATTAAAATGCTGTATTTTTCCACCCATGAAGCATCTCTCCCCTCCTTTCTGTTGCACTGAATGACTAATTTGATCTGTTTAATCTGTAATTAAACACAGTCTTAAACACATAAGTTCTTTCCCTTGATGATATTTGGAGACTTATTTTCTTCGCTGCCAAAACATTTTTATGCCAATGAAATTTTTTTTGCACCATCATTACATTTAGTCTTAACTCGTACAAAAAGCACAGCAGCGTCTCCTTCCAAAATCTGCTGTTAAGGAAAATAAGACTAGGCCAGTAATAAGAATGATTTATTTTTTTTCCCAAAGCACTGCACAAGGGGAGGAGGGGTGATTTTCCAGCACATGCTCAACTCTGATTACCATAAGAGGCATTTGAATTGTTCAGCCCTTCGGTTTCAATGTGTGCTCTAATGAGTCAACTTTGGTGCAGACTCTAAAATACCAAGTTTCTGAAATTAAAACAAAAAAGTTCCTTTGTGTGGATGCAATCCAGAATAACAATAAAGGAGCCTGAAGCCTAGACAACACTCTGTCTGCCTTCACTGATGCCCATTCCCTGGGTGTGTAAGTGGTGGCTGGTTGGATCTCAGCGGGCAACGGGCAGGAGGCTGTTTGCCAAGAGGCAGCATGTTGTGGGTGTTCAGTTCACGTTCTCCTCTGTTCCTGGCCACTTCGAGAGGCAGGATCCAGCTAGGCTACCCGGACCTTAAGTCTGATTTGTATATTCTTAAGAGCCACCCGAGGATGAGAACACAGCAGCAATGCAAAGCGCCTTGAAGGGCACCCCTCGCGCAGGGGGCTGGGGGCGGTTGGTGCCGCTGCAGGTCAGACCACTGCGTCGGGTACCGATACAGACCAGCGAAGCAGTTACGGTCTGACCATGTAAGACCCTGACTACGTTGCATTGCTCCACTGCCTTCTGCAATGCTGCTACAGGGATGTGGTTTCAGCCCAAAAGGTGTTGGTTTTGGGTTTTTCTGTAAAAGAAGGTGACTGAACTTGGTAGGCCGAATTGCCCTCCAGCTGAAACGATATCACCGGCTTCATCAGACGGCCGGATTCGGCTTGTGTTGCTCTGCACGGGCGTATTTTGAATCTCTGCTAGCTAGCGGTGTTCTGAGACGAGCAATTAATAGTGCTAACAATTTTGGTTAATATTTGGGCAAAGAGACACTCCTCCTGATATGCCATTTAGGTTAAATGCATTCTCCTTCTGTTCAACTTGTCTGATACTGTAATGTTAAGCCAAGAACTTATCTAGGTAAAAAGATTAAACATATCTCTGAGGAGTGCACAACATCATTACAGTTGAATCATGAGGTTAAAGTGTTGCACTCAGGTTGCAAAATATCAGACAGAGGAGAGACTGAAAGGATAAATCCTTACTCATTTAGCATAGTTGCCCTATTCCACCTGCTAATGAGATTGGCAGGTAAAGTGCATTGGAAAGGGGCTCTGCACGTCAGACATTTCCATACAAGTTACACTGCATTCTGCTATGGAAAGTGATGGCTTATTGTAATTATTCTTCAGGCTTGTTTTTCACTTGGGATCAGAGAAACGTAATTCAAACATAAAGAGAGTTGCCAATAACTCATTCTTAAAGAGCCCTATAAAGATATGTGGCCAATACTGTGGCCTCTTTCAGGAAAAATAATGGTCAGACATTTTGCATGAAATTATAATTTCATTAATGTACCGATCGTTCCAAGTGCTTTCAGACTTAAGTATGAATTAAACAGTATCATATTCATCTTAGAGCTGCAGATAGAAGACTCATAACCTGCCATAGCATTACATTTTATTCACCTCTGGAAACAGACTTGTGTTTATATATCTGAGCATTAAAAGCCCAATGAAGAAAAGCACTTCATCACATGCTTAAACAATTTAGTGGAGCAGGGTCTAGAGTGGGTGCTAACCCTCTTCACTGGTGAGCATTTCAAAAGCAAGCAGACCAATTTGAAAACAATTAAGAAGACATTGGGAGGTGAGACTGCATCAAAGAGTAATTAGACTGCACTGTCACTGGTTAATATTAGGGACACGGGACGTTTTCCAGCCTTTCCTAGCAAGTTCGCATGCATAAGCTAAATGTAATATTCCTTTAAGGCAATGCAGGCTATGGATGGGAAATACAACCTGACGTTGCCTTAAAATTCAGGATGGTACTTTTCAGTCAGTGGGAAATGAGGAGTGTCTGCCACATTTTCCATTAAGCAAGTAATATATGACAACACTTGTGTCTTAAGCTGCCAGAGGCATCCAAAGGTGGGTTTTGAACTAACAGACTGGAGGTGCATTGGAAACAGGTCGCCAAAAGAATCTAATTTAGACACGAAGTACATGCCTTAGGTTCTGTCCAGATGAAATTCCTGTGACCTCATGGCTGTGGCCTTTGATTCTCTTGGAAGGGGGCGAAGGTTTCCCTGAGCCAGTTGATGGGTATCTCAGAACACCGTCTGTAGGTCCGTGTAAAAACGTTACTTGCTATGACGGCTGAGCTTCTGATCTCGTCGTGCAGCTCTGCTGGGGCTGTGGTTTCCAGGCATACGTGCCTTACACAGGCTTTAAGCACAGCCAAGGCAGGGGCAGGAACCTAAACCCTGCACCCACGTCTGCCCGGGGTTAGTCCTCGTAGTGCTAATCCCTGAAAAACAAGTGTTCCCTAGACAGGAAGACTAATGAGCCTCATTTCCTGTAAATTTATGGCTCGTGGCTAATTGGATTTGGCTGTTGGGAAGATGAAAGAGCCACCTGGAGTTTTCCTTGCAGCTGTAGCTCCTCTATGGGCTTCTTCCTGAGTGAGTGGATTCTTGGATGTCTCATCAGGATTCAACCCTTCCTACTTCCTTTTACTTATTTGCCCAAGGCACTTATTCCTGTGCTTACGCATCTGTGTTTATACATATTTTTTTTATTTTTTTTTTTTAGGAATGTTGTTCCTAAATTCTACCCACATCAAGACTTGATTGGAATTGGGCAGTGGGTCAGAATACCTTAGTGTGAGTACAGATTATGCAAAACAGAGATCTTGCTTCCATTAAAAAAACTGATTTAGGAGGACAGCCTAGGTCTACAGAGCAAACTCATTGCCCTGTTCCAGAAACAAGGAGTCAGGAAATCAGAAAAAAATGCAGGTGAAAGTTGGGCAAGCAGCACTAGCATCACAGCAAGGGCTGAGAAACAGGACCCAGCACTGCAGCACGCAGCAGAACTGGAGAGACTGGGGCAGGGGTTTCTGCTGGGAAATTTGACAATTTCTCAGCATCCATAACGAGTACTGTTCCCAAACACTGGGCTCAGGTGCTGTCTCATCACGCTGTTTATTCCCTAGGGAACATGATCCATTAAATAGAAATCACCGTTACTGCTTGCGAACTGGGAGAGCGGAGGGAGACCACTGCCTCCACCTCGTACCACTCGGGAGCCATCAGACAGCTGCTAACGTGACTTCGGGGGGTACGCAGCGGGCAACCGAGGGGAACATCTTCCACCTCCCTCTTCTTCTTCAGCTCTCCGAAACTTATGCTCCTCAGGTCAGGTCCTGAGCCACCTCCTGACCCTGCATCCCCTCGGTGAATTATTTCCCCTTCCCATGCCTATCGGTTCCTCCTCCGCACAGCGAAGACGGTGTTAGGCTAACACAGGCACCACTCCAGGGTGCGTCACCAGCTGTATTTCATAAGTGGGAAAATTAAGATATAGAGATTTTAAGTGACTTGGTCTGACAGGAATCATGGTCCGATGACAGCAGGCATCAAAATGCAAGCACATTTTGTAATTTTCTAAGTGCAAATGTAACGGGGCTATGGAAAAGCAACAGCGACTTCTGTTGGTGCGGCTGCCACTCGCTTAACCAGTTAGTTAGCTCGGACCCAGCCTCCCCGGGCTCGTTCCTTTAGCAGCCTCCATGTACTGTGCCCTGGGAAGTCCAACACAACTTACTGCTGGCCGGCAGAATGCTTTGGGACTGCGTCTTAAGCTCTGAGATTGCTGAAAATCTTCTAAAGGGCTTTTTTTGTGTCTGTTGATGGGTGAGGAGAGAGGTGGCACAGAAGAGAGAGAAGGGAGGGGCAGAACATGAGATCCTTCAAAAAGTGTCTTTGGCTGGAGATTTCAGGGAGAGAAAAGTGGTTTGGAGCTTTCTGGAGGATTCTACCTCCCCAGAAAATTAAGAGGTGAATGAAATAAGTAGCTTCAGCCGTTTTTACAGGGTGAAAACTACCACCCAAAAATATCCATGAAAAGGAACCAACAAATAAATGCAAGCAAAAAACTCCTAAGCCAGCACAACTCCCCAGCCATCGGTTTAATATTCTCCACATGTGAAATATTTATATGCATTCAACATCAGATGAAATTTCACAGTGGTTGTCTTATGTAACCACAAGGTTGCATTAACAAGTCTGGAGGTGACAAAAGCATGAATGAATGCGGTAAGCTCTTTATGCATGAAAGAAACAAGGCCAACAAAGCCCTAAACAGAAAAACCTTTAGTTTATTTTGCTTTTCAAGCACCCAAGGTAGTGGAATACCTAACGGTGTATTTTCTGCAGTCCTGGGTTTGCATTATTGCAAACCTCTACAGCCTTATATTAAATTCCAGAAGTGAATCAGGGATTTGCCTTTTTGCATTTCATAGCCATAATTCAAGAGGAAGAGAAAGAATCATTTAACAGAGAAAATTGAAAATATTATTTTGTTAGCACTACAGCCACAAGTAAACACGGGGAACAAGGAAATTAAAGTAATTAAAGTAAGAAATATGGATATTTTGGTAGAAAATAAAATATATCAGGCATGATAAAACTCACAGTAACATAATGTGGACTTACTTAGTTCCTTAATAACTTAAATATGACCATGTAGAAACATACACAAAACGGAGAGAGAGAGAAGTACACAGACACACTGATTTAGAGATCTGTGTGGGCTGCTTTGTTGCTGCTGTTATTATTGGGGTTTGGGGAGAACCCTGCCCAACACGCTTTCCCGTTTCTGCTCTTCACAGTGCTATGAAACCAAGGAGAGCTTAGCCGAAGCTGAAGTGAACGCAATAATTTTTTCATGGCAATTATGAAGTATTCGGTACAAAGGTCTGGAGCCCGCTCCCGCGGCCAGCCTCCCCTCCACTGCAGTCAGCCAGGACACAACATCCCGCCGCTGCCGCTCACTGAGATCCCCCACACGTGCACTCAGTGCCGGCCTTCCAGTGCTCTATAGGAACCTCATTCTAAGCCTGAACCCTGAGTCACAGCCAAATCACGCCACTTAGCCTTCCATCCACATTGTCTTTTTGCTTTCGTGCCTTGCCCTTTCCTTCACGATTGTAAAGGGCAACCAGATCCCTCTTAAGCTTTATTCCGCTAGGCTAAGCCAACCAAGCCTTTTCATCCTCCTTGGAAGACAATTCTTCGGTCTTTCAGCGATCTAAACACTTTGTTTTCTCTGGTTTCTATGTCCCACCTTCAGTTCACCTTGAACCAGGCCCAGCCCACGGAACAGGCACTGCCCCGTCAGCGACCTGTGCCTTGAACAGCGGCTCCGAGAGGTTCCCTGCCTCCACCGCAAACACCCTCCCAGAGCATCTCTGCATCACACCTGCCCTCCTCCTGGCTGGAAAGCACTAGCTGTCACCTTCATCTGTGGATTAATTACTGTATGCAGATCTCTCCCTTATTTCCAAGTGCCAATAGCAGGGTGAGAGCAGGTACGTAAATGCAACCCAAACACCCGTGATATCACTTACTACAATATGTTATCTCAGAGCATGACACCCTGGTACAGTGAATAATAGGGAAAATTACTCTCTACTCTTCAGACCTATGATATGAAATATTCAACCCGTAATACCCATGTCTTGTATTAGAGGGAGTGCTATTTGACAGCTCTGGATGCCAAATTGGTCTCCAATTAGCATTTTCTCTTCTATGTTTTTCACAACAGGGACCAGCAGGAAACCAATGAATGGCAGCTAAGCAATGAGAGAAATAAAAGCACTTGAAAGCAAAAATCATCAAGTCAATAATAATGCTGTTCCTATTATTAAGGGAAAGCATAAGTGTTGTATAAATGAGCCTTATCGTTTTGTATGCCAGTCCATAAATACCTAGTTCTGCAGGCAGAAATCAAAACTAAGTGATTCACTGCAACAGATACAATTAGGGAACAAGTCTGGAAATACTTTCTCCCTCCCTTCTTGACAAAAATTTTCTTCTCTTCCACACATACGCGATTCTTGTCACACCAGAGAACTTTCAACAGAGCAAATAAGAACCCTCAGAGTTACAACAATGAAATGTGCGAAAGAGAGAAGAATGGAAGATAACTTTGCAATGTTGATCGTACTAATTCCTTCTGTAGCTAAAAGCTGGAGTGGGAATAATTCAAGGTGTAATTATTAAGTTAGAAACTGATGAGCAACCCCTAGGAGCTTGGAAGAAGAGGGAGGTAGAAATCAAAGGATCCCCAAGATGTAACCTAATATGTAAAAACATCACACATTTAAACATGAAAACGGATCAGCTTCCTTTTCATGCAAAATTGGAAAACATCTCCTGAATATATCTTTAAAATAGAAATAAAACCACCCACCAGCAGCAGAACACTAACATTCACTAACGAACCCTGGATGTCAAGGAGGAAACTAATACCTCACGTGTGGAAACAACCTAAGACACAGACGTACCTTGCTCTACGTACCTACCCACTGAACGTACTACGCAGATGCTCCGTGTCACCGTGGAAGGACTTTGATCGGTCCCGGTTTGTACTGAAGGAAAGGCAGACTCACAGAAAATACCACGAGTTCGGGTGTCTCTGTCTTTCCAACAACATTAGCTACGAAGGGGATTCGGATGCTAAAGGTGCAGGAAACTCCATCCTGCAGTCATCCTTTTTCAAAAGGCACTTAAAGTCCTTTACTCCTTTTTCTGGTGAGAGTTTGAAAACACAGCATATCTCCTACCCACAACAAAACGATCAGCACCCCCGCCGGCCAAAGGCATGCCCGAAGTTCTGGGGAAGTGCTTGTTCTTTCTTCCCCGCTGCCGTCCATCGGGTGGGTCATTCTCGCTGCTGCAGCTCAGGCTCAGACGTCCTCTGAGCACAGCTAAGAAAGATGAAAGCTCCACAACACGTAGAGGTTAGTGGCATCCTCACGTACCGTGGGCTATTCCGCGGACTGCCACTGAGCTCCTGCTACCTAAGAATTGCTCACCAGCTTTCAGGTTTTATATTGCTGTTCCCCCCGCTCCCCATTTCAAGTAAAAATTCTCTATAGCAACTGGTTTGCATCCCAGTGCATCTGAAGGACGGGGACAAAAGAAAGCAGTTTATTTCAAGAGATGCTTTCATTTCCGAAAGTCACTTTGTAAACAGCATGTGTGCATTGTACATATATAGTTTTTATACGCAAAAATGTCCAGACTTCACCTGGATTCCTGCGACCCACCGCCCACAAAATGCCATGCCTCAGCGCCTTATCTGAGATTCCTGATGGGACCCGACTCGGCAAGAGTGATGCTCCCACCCTCTGGGAAATTGAACCCCAAATCCTGGTCCCAAAATAACCGTGAGGAGTAGTCACGTTCATCCTTCAAACCGCACTTTACCCCGGGCACGCTGCAGACATGCCCGAGCCTGCAGGCCAGGGTCTCCCCCAGGTAACACGTTCCGCCGTTCCCAGCCCGCGGCACCGCGCTGTGAAGTCCTTATCGTTCAGCGCCCACAACGAGAAACAAAGACACTGAACAACAACTTTGAAATGAATATACGGTAACAATAAATCGGGTATTTCAAGTACTCAATTCAAAAGCATTTTGTGCCTGGTTTATCATGAAAACATATTTAGACAAAAGGTTTCTCCAGCACAAAACCACCGTTCCCAGGAATCTGCCATTTTGCCCTCACCTTGGCAATGTTTACTTTTCAGCTGTGGCTCTGAATATTAGCAAGTACATGCCTTTTGCCTTTTAGGCTAATTTAATTAAAAATGATACTAGATTGTATTATACCTCCTTAAAATACCGTTGTAAGAAACAGCCTGGGGAACCACTCCCCAGCTGCTTCAGAACAATGCACAATTCTGTTTAACTTCCCGAGCAGCGAGCAGTGCTGGTTTATCATAACTACTTGGAAGGTTGCCATGCCACAACCTAACAGTTCTTTTCTTTATTATTGTAATTCCTTACTTCTTAAACTCGGAGGATGGATACCCAATGGACTAGGGAGAATAATTTGCGTGATTCTGACGCCTTTGAGAAAACCAAGCTTCGCTGTTTGCTTGTCACTCACCGAACATGGAAAATCTCAGGAAAGACATGCACACCCCGGTAACTGTGCAGTGTCTTTGGATGTAAGCATCTGTGAGATATAACTGTAACGTTTGCCGGGAAAGGGCTCTGAACAGAGAAAGCATGGCATGTGCAGCTAAAACGCCGTGTGTTGGGGGCCTGCAAGAGAACAGGCTCTCTCCAAAACACTCACACCATTTTGTGGGGTTCAACATTTATAATCACATACTTCAGAAGCAGTTCAGCTTGCGAATTACAGCTAGAGCTTACCTCTAGAGGTAAGTAAAAGTGAGCATAAATTTGGGGATGAATAGGTATAGGTCAGTTTTTACAATAAGGCAGATTTTTAGTGCCAGAAATGTTTATTTGCATGTCAAAGATTACGGGAAAGAAAAGTGGTTGCTCTAGCTGGAACTGGTGATCTCAATTTCATGAAAATACAATCCATGTGTCATAATATTCACTCAAGTTTGCTTTCGTTCTGTGAAGCAGCACTACGAGCATTTAATTCCTGAAGGGGTAAAACCACCCAAATTCTTTGGAGGTAGTGGGTCGTAGGGAATGTCTCAGCGATGTCGAGACTGTCACTGCCCGACAGCAAAGCAGTGCTGCGTGGGCTGGCCAGCATCACGTACGACCCACGGGATAAGAGGGTTCCATTTCAGCACAGGCAGAAGCGCACGAGTTGACTGGGCACCCACATGAGCAGAAGTGCTTGGCACAGCTCGCCTGGCTGAGGAGACGGTGGGCACTCGGACCTCTCAGGACCGGGTCTACTCTCTTTCCAAGAACACTAGCAATGGGAATTCATGGCTGAGCTCAACTAGCTTTTGGATAATTTGTCCTCTGGATGACAAGGGTCCTCATGCTAAAAGAAACAATACTGAAACAGATGGAAAGGGGTTTGGTTTTGGTGGAATGGAGCATCTGCAGTTTAAAGTATTATTTACTTTTTACAGGGCTCTGATTCATTCTAGTAGTTGAATACCGGAAGGGTTTGGATTTGGGAGGGGAATTGTGTTTGTGGTTTTTTACTAGTTTTAAAATGATATCAATGATGATACAACATAATGTTGCAGGAACACAGAAATTAATTAGGTTCCTTGTTCTTTTCTGTTTTTCTCCTGGATACTCATTTATCTCTGTGAATAACCAAGTATACAGGAGAACCAGACTTGGGTATTTCCATTCATTTCAACAAGGGAAGAAAAAAAAAAAAAATGGAAAAAGGAACCCAAAGATGATGAGCATCATTATTGCTGATGAAAAATCTTTTACCTTTAACAAACAAAGGACATAAAACCTTCTGATCTCCACTTACCTTTACTTGGTACAAATTCCTATTAAAGCCAATAGGAATTTTGCCTAATAAAAAAGAGAAAGCTCCTTCCCCAAAACTACAGTATTTCACAAAAATATTTTAAAAACCTGCAGTTGTAACAGGGTCATCTAGAAACCCTTCCAGAATGGTTACACTAGTTTTCCATAACAGTATTGCAGCCAATATTTGTACAAATGTAGACATGAATCAGGTTAAAATTACTCTCAAGTTGGCTGTAAGATTCTGGAATCAATATTTAGGTTAGTAATTAATTAAGCTAAATTACTTTAATTAATTAATTAAAGTTTAATGGATTTAGCTTAAACTTTAGAAGAACCAGAAGAAGGGAATCTTTGACAGGTGGGGCTTGTCTGCTCTTCAGATTTTCTGTGGTCTTTTTCCGTGGTTTTACATTACTACAGCTTGTTACACCTGACTCTTTCCAGTCTGCCTATATTGCAACTAGGATATACCTAATAGTTACAGAAAAAGGTCAAATACAAGTTTTTTGTTTTTTTTTCACCTTGGTGATGCCTTGAGTAACCCCCTGTAAATTCCTTAATCAGCCTGTGTATTTGTTTAAAAAGGAAAAGTTACGCCACCAATAATAATCCAAACTTGCCAAAGGTGCTGCACAATTTAATTAACTTTTAAACATGCTCAGTGATCCCTAGCTGGCAGAGTCCAAGTACAGCGTTGACTGTTACACCTTGGAGCGGTGCACAACTGCTAAAATAAACCTCCCCACGTAGCACACCTGATAAATCCTGAGAAAAACGGAGCCCTGCAGCTCAGATGCCGCTCAGCTTCCGTAGCTGGGTTATAAAGGCTGTGGTGTATGTGCGGACGCGTTCCAACACCGAGCTCTACGTACTGCCGTTACTCTTACTATTCCCGTGTACTTTCCTTCTACTAGCAGGTTCCAGCAATCAGATGGATTAATGACATGTTGCTTCATAACAACAAGTCAAGTGTTCCTCCTCGTGAAAAGATAAAACAAAATAAAGCACTTCACTAACAAGATTCATTAAAAAGGGAAGCAGGCTGACTCAAAGCGATCCAGCCCAGCGCACCTGCTGCTCAGCCTGCCTACCAGCTCCAGCTGCGGGTGCTGAGGAGGGGTAGAGCTGGATGCAATCCAATGTGCCTGCCCGCACGCGATGCGTTATCCTTTGGAGAACGTGCCAGGATGCAGAGCAAATCCCCGCAAAAGACTTTACGCAATTTCCATGTTAAATTTTGTTGCCTAGACCACAAAAGAAGGTCTTGCTGTCGAGAAAATGCAAAATTAACTAATGCATTTTCCAGGCCTTCCAACGCTGCCATTTCTCACCTCCTCTCTTATCCCCCAACACAAGCTGCTAGAAACAGTAAAAGCACAAACTGCATAAACACCACGCTGAATAGCTGCGCCTGGCAAGCGATAACAATCCTCAGTTCAAGTTGGTGAACCCTGGGGATGCTCATCTTTTAGTTCAAACCTTCAGCAGCTCCCAGGCTCAACCTCAAAACCACCATCAGTCAGCCGCCAGCCTCTTCCAGCCAGCCCACCATGACGCGGTGCGGATCTTGGCATCCGTGGGGCGTTACCATTGCATCGCTTGCACCTGCCAAACCCACCCGTACCTTTACCGTGGTTATCGCTACTGACAGAAAAACAGGGGAAACGGCTTCAGAAAACTAGTAGACACAAGTGGTGCAGATTTGGGGGGGGTTGTGGGTTTTTTTCCCTGAAGCAACACATGCAAATCCACTGCAGGGCTTACTATTTATGTTTCCCTTCTGTTTGTCTTACAATGGGGCTGTTTGCGGTGTTTCTGTCACAGGGTGCGATACAGGCAACCGAACGGCATGCTCCTGCTGAAAATGCAGCAGCTCTGGTTTCCCTGAGCCTGGATTTACGTACCATGGCTCCCTCTGTGTTCTCTTACCCTACCGATGCTAGTGCTGAGCCGATGCACCTCTAGATGTCACGGCGCACTGTAGCGCCAGCGTTGTGAATAAAGAAGCGCTCGATGGCAGGTGGGGTAACTAACACGCGTCCGATGCCACAAGTGCCGGTCGTTTTTCCGTACTGTTTCTCACCAGAGGTGGCTCTGACGGATCTTAGCAAGCATCAGGGCTGGGATCGAAGAGTATGGTAAGCCTTTAATCTTGGAAATGACAAATAAAAAGGTTGGAAGAGACAGAGGGACCTTTCTGAGCCTGTCAGGCTGCTAGAGCTAACTAACACTAACTCATCTGCCTTGGAGCGCTTCGGGAGGCAGAGGGGATGCTTTATTTCGGTGTGAGACTTCTGAAGTTATCCTATAGAGCGCAGTTTGATGCGTTACGGAGCGGTTCTGGGCTTCCCAATCACAACTTCAATAACTGAGCAGTGCTCTTACACCATGTGCCAATTAAGAGAAAAAGGTTTTGTGAACAGCCCGCGTGACAAGGCGTAGAGCCCTTTTTGTGGGGCAGGGCGCAGAGCGACAGCTCCTCCCCACACTGAACGTGAAGGAGAGTGCCGATGCTGGACAGGCACGGCACGGCCCTCGGGCTGCACGCGGCGCTCCGCAGCACCTCTTCAGACATTTGCTGGGGAGGAAGAGAATTTGGAACGGAGGAAGGAGAAGCTGTCCCAGCCACGAGGGGCAGCTTGGCAGGCTGGAGGAGGAGACAAAGCTGCGGGTGCCATGGGATGTGAAGGCACAGGGGAGGCGCGCCGGTGTGGGAGGGGGGGCTGCAGATGGCTGGGGAAGAGGGGATGGGGCTGCACTTGGCTCTACGTGACCAGACCACGGCAACATCCTTACAATTTTTTGCCTGAACAAATGTTTGCCTGAACAAACTTAGGAGTAACGACTGAGAAAAGTATCCGCAGCACGGGCAACCCACGCACAGTTAGAACCCGGGACCCAGCTTCACTGAAATTATTATTTTTCCTTCAGCCCACACATGTGTGTGCTATTGATGACGATTTCTGTTCCCTCTGAATTCATTGCAAGCCTCAGCCTGAATAACCCCCGAAGTGAACCCGTGAGCCTTCGAGCCACGCCGTCAGGCAGGGGGGCCGCAGCAACGTGCAGCAGAGCTAACGCCAGGCGGCAGGGTACAACGGCCCCGTTATTGAGTGCCCTTGCACTTGTCTGACGCTGGGTGAAATCCCCTGAACAATGTCACGACCTCTGAAATGTCAAACCTTCCTGGGTGGGGGCACTTCTGCCTGAAAGAGCAGCAGGGGCTGGACTGCAAAGAACAACTGCAAACTGTTTGCTGAGGAAAGCGAGCAGCGGCAAATGAAAAGAAGAAAAACGTGCCTGGGAAAAGAGAATTTTGCAGCAATCTGTGAGATTTCGCCTGGTAATTAACTTAGGAAACATGCAATTGTTGCAAACAGTTGACCTGAGGCTGCCCCCTGGGTTGAGAGCTAGATTTTGTATTTACGAGCTACCTTGGGAGAGCTGGAGCAGATTGAAAGTAGCGGTGTTAAGGAGTATTTATTAACAAATCACTTTTAAAGTGAAGGGCAAATAGCCAGAGAAATCTGGCTTGTGAATTTAACATGGGTTTGTCAGCATATGGTACCACTCAGGGGACAAAAAGGAGGCATTTTTGTTACATATGTGTGTGTGACTGGCAAGGAAGCTGTAATGAGAAGACTGAAGCAAAAATAGATGTTTCTTGTAAATACATTTGAGCAGAGGAAATGAAAAACACTGAAACTGTTGGAACGTGCGTTAGCGATAATAGCACTTCTTGTGAATTTTGAGCTGCACCTTGCAGGGCAACTGTGCCGAACTCCCTCTGGCAGAAATGGGGATACCCAAACAAACAAACAAGCAAATGCATGAGTAGCACTTTGTTTTGTTGAAGTCGTTTGTGCAAAACATATTACTAACTGCAAGTCAAGGCTTTGGGGGAAAAAAAAAAAATCATCCACAATAAAGTGATTCAGTATGGATGGACTTATCCTGTGTCCATGCTCCAAAACTCCCACAGACCTCACAAGACCTCACAGGGTGCCCAGCCCCGATCCGTTGCACCTTTTTTATTCTTCAACCAGAGCCCACTATTTGAACAACTGAATTGAGACTCTCAGAAAACTCATGAACTGCAAACAGAGAAGAAAGGAAAAAGATGTCCCACGTGAACTTGGAAACATTCCTAGTGTTCTCATTTTACCCTTGGAAAGATTTCAGTGGACTTTGGCTCAAGTCTGTGAACATGGGGAAGGTATTAGGAACAACAGAAATTTTCAGCAAATTAGTTCTTTTGCACTAATTCCCTAGAATATAATACTTCAAGAGTGCCGGAAAACCCTTGTGCTAGGCACTTCACGTTTGGTACCTGCAGTAACCTCCCTGCAGACAAGTCTTTAATCCTTCATTTACCACCCACCACACGCTGCGGGCACCCGACTCGCTGGGCAGCGTAGCGCTTTTAACTGCAGCACACAGCCCAGCTGAGCGAGGTATTTGCTGAAGTAGCGCAATGATCAGGAATTACTCCACTCCTTCTGATATATCTTGTGTTGCTGAATAAACAGTCCCAAAATGTCATATCTAAATCCATGACACATACAGGTAAAATGATACAACTATCTCCTGCAGTCACATTTTTCTTTACTCCTTTTATCTGTCATGAACTCACATGGAACCAGAATGGATTCAGGTTTTGGGTGAGGTGGTTGGTTTTTTGGGTGGTTTTTTTTGTTGTTTTGTTTTCAGTTTGGTTTTTTTTCTTGTTGTTTTGTTTTGTTAAATAAGGAACAGAACTTATACCACACTTGAGAGAAAAATTACAAAAATATGAAGTTGAACGTGACGTGATTCCTTCACGGTCTGATACTTTTCAGTCGACTCAAAGATGGAAAGGGAAGGGGAAGGAAAGCCAGGAGCGGTGGTTCTTCCATAGGCGAAGCAAGCTCTGCTACCTGATTTGGTAGCTCTTTGCCTCCCAAAAGCAGCCATGGTGTGTGACCAGAAATTCACGCCACAGAATATTACCGAACCAACAGAAAAGCCTCATCCAATATTGTTTAGAAAATACTTCCATTATAAGCATGTTTTCAAATACTTACAACATTCTTAAGGACTAAGGGAGGCAGGGAGGAAGGCAGGTAAAAAATAAAGGCAAGGTATCCTTGGGCAGGGTATCTTTAAATAGTCTTGCACCCAACAGAGAATTTTTAAGAATTCCCTTTATCTCTTTTAGAAGTTCCAAGTAATTCTTCCCAGTTCATTTGTACTGCCTTATTTATATTTTACTACTTTGTTCTCTTTAATAAAATTTAGAAGTAAATCCAGACTTCGATGTGACTATCAGTGGCCTTTAGCTTTTGGTCCCTTCTCTTTGTTCTTACATTTGGTCTCTTCATTTATCAAACGCTGCTACATCTGATGATCAAATATTTGAGTGGGATCACTATCCATTATGTTACAGCTTTGTGGCTGACATTCACTTAAAAAACTACAGGGTGGAAGACAGAAAGGTAATATTTTTGCAGAGCTCCCAGCAAATGGGCATTAATCTAGTCTGAAGATCTCATTATTTAAGTCAAGATCTACTTTTAGTTCTAGGCGCATACATGCAAAGTGTCCTCAACAACTTGTCTGATGACTTGTGTAGGATGTCCCCTAAGAAGCCACGAGTCTCCTAAAAAAGCATTCCTTATTCACCAGTACTCACCGAGACTCGCCACCTGCCTGCCACATCGCCTGCGCACGGTTCGTTGTGCAGAGCCAAGATCTGAATTTCCAGTTGCTTTTACTAAACACAAGTCATAGCGTTCATTTCAGTTTCTCGGTTGGCCAAGTATAGCTTGTGAAAGGACCAGTTTGAGCAAACCCTAACGACTGAGCTAAAAAAAAAAAAAAAAAAAAAAAGAACCCCTTCCAGTGATCACTCTGCAATACAGATTTGGTATTTGCTATTGTGACGAATATTCCTGTTTGGAAAACAGAATACATACCACTTACAGAACCAATACGGGATAAAAAGGTTTGCTTAAAGTTCACAGGAGACATTGGCAGCCCATCGGGTTTGCGTGCAATGAGCTAGCTGCCACCACTGCCAGGGCTGCAGGCTCCGCGCGCCTGCCCCGCTGCAGGACCTTGTGCCGGGCGGGTACCGGGGGCCCGATCTCGCCGCTCATCGGCGTGGCTGGGGGCGAGCTGCACGCCGCAGAGCGTGGCCAGAGCTGCAAGATGCAGGAGGAGGCGAGGCATCGTTCTTTGGGAAGGCACGGACCTCCTGCGAGTTTGGGGTCTGCTCAGATCCCACCACGGTGACCCCGGGAGCTCGCACCCGAAAGCTCCGCGCGGGCAGCCACGCCGGGGGAAGCAGAGGGAGCAGGGTCTGACCCCTGGCACCGTGCCACGCTGCCCAGCACCCCCGCTGCTCCTCCAGACCAGCAGCCTGCACGGCTCCTTTAGACGTGTGAACTGCAACTCCAGCGCGGCACCTGCTGCCGTTTGAGGTTCAGCTGTGCCCAAGAATTTCAGGACAAAAAACCAGCAACTGTTTCAACTCCCCTTTTTTTTTCCTCCTTCAACACGGGATTTACCTTTAATGCAACTGAAACTTTTAGTTAGGATGCGGCAGAAGCTATTTTGCTAAAGAAGCAGCAGCCTTAAATTTCAGACAGATCTTAAAATAACTCTAATCTTTATGGAAGTTCAGAAAGAAAACATTGGTAAGCTTAAAGAGGAAGGGGAAAGGGGCAGCCTGAAAAGTGAGAGTGAACATAAATGCCTGGTGTGATAACCACGGTGAAAACATCCCACAAATAAGCACAACACTGGCAACTGTACTCCCATGCCAGTCACTTCAGGGCTTACAGCTCTAAATAAAATGAATCCTACTGATTTTGTGGTCTTTTAAAGAATTAGCTTCTGCTACACCTGTAACGCTTGGACACAGCTACCCTTAGCATCAGTGGGCCAAGTCTTCTCTGCTTTCCACCATTCCTGGCCAAAAAAAAAAAAAAAAAAAATTGTTCTTAGAAAGCAGCTTTAAAGTGCATGTTTAATACCTGCTGACATGGCAGGAAATTTTAAATTCCCACTGGCAAATGTGTGAGCCATAAGTGTTTGCTTGTCCATCCAATTAGTGGGAGGAGGAATAAGAAAAAAAAATAAATAAAGAAAGAAAATGTGCTGTGTGAGTCCTTCAAACAATCCCAGCTTAGCAACCCAGTTCAATGCTGCAATATTTGTAATCAGTCTCTACAGTGAAAACAAAAAGTATTTTTATTGAAGACTTTTGAATAATGGATAAATTTAAGGAAATTGTAATCTGTTTTGCTGAGAAGAAAATCAGGCTAAATTAATGAATAAATTATTCATTGTAAATGATGGGCTCAAGTCTGCTACTGTCTTCATATATACATACATTCATTTTCTGGCATCTCTGCTGAGCTTGTTAATGAGGATACCAATTAGTAACAATGGTACTGGTGGTTTTATTTTAGCTTTACTTGTCTCTGCATTTCCTGGTTTTGTCTGATACCAAAAGCTGATGTACTAAAAGGACACGGATTCTTCCATTTCAAACAAAATAAGAAAATACTGGAAGTCTAAAAAAAAAACAAACCAAAACCCAACCAAAAAAAAAACCCTGAATAGACAACTTGTCTGAGCTTTACAGCCTGATCCTTCAGTCAGGAGTTTGAAACCATTCCTGCCAGGGGCCAGGATTTGCTATAGGTATTTGGAATAAGCCTTCCAGTTCTCACCGTTGTTTCACATCTCGAGTTATGAAATGGCAAAACAGCTGCCCTCGGTAACAGCCAGACCTCCAGCTCCGGCTACGCAAAATGAAGCTTACTCTACCGCAACCACTTCTGCTTGTGTAGTGATTTGGAAAGTTACATGCTGCACGTCTGACTTAAGCAAACCAAAGTCAAGTCAGTCATAGAAAAATCCACCTGAGGCTTCCCAGGAGCCTGACCGGCATGAGGACCCGAGCGGCTTCATGGACAGACCGTACACGATGGGTTCAGCAAAGCCCTTAGGTTTTTGTTTGGGTTTTTTTTTAGGGTTGGGTTTTGGTTTGGTTTTTTTTTTGGTTGGTTGGTTTTGTAAATTAAATTCAAGTCTTTCTAAAGTTTGAGACAACATTGAACTAAAGAACTAAAGATGGAATATTCTGATCTGGTTCTATATGTCTTCAATATAGATATTGGCCAGAGACTGCCCTCCGTGGCTGCTTTCTAACAGCGCTTTTACTGCAGATCCTCCGACCCCAGGTGCCTGCTCAGGTTGACATGACCTACTGGGTCAGCCGCTTTCTCTCCTGGATTGCAAAGTAGAGTAGGGGGGTGAGTAGCTCCTCGCTTTAGGAGGTGAAGTCAAGCACAACATAGATGTCCGCCTACAAACCACAGGGCCAAATCAGGGACGGGTGTTGAACTGTGCGCTAACGTCCGCGAACAGATGCCAGCCAGTAACACGTGTTGACCGTGCAAAACGCTGTCCCCGCTGTTTAAGAAAATGATCAAATACACAAAGAACGAGAAAGACCATTAAAGCCCCAGTATCTGCTGCCTTCCTCTAAAACCAAAGTTCACTAAAGCCAAGCATGTTTTTATTTACTAAATCATTTACTAAAAACTAGGACGTGAAACCACAAAACCCCAGAAAAAGGACATACCGTTTTCCAGCTTTTGTTCAGGTTTCACTTGTTCCACCTCCTTCGCCCGGTGGAAACAATTAAGATAACTGAAGCAAAAGTGATGAGTAATGATAAGTAAACTTAACCAAGGTGTAGTGTGCCCAAAATGGGCAACATGGCTTATGTCTACGTAACTAGGCTGCCTTTGACTGCCAGCCCAGTGTGGCCTCATCTGTACCAGTTGTTTAAAACAGTTTCTGACCTGCAGTACTCTCTGAACTGTGTCCAGGCACTGTGTGAAAAATAGTAATTGGCATGGACCAAAGCTGCCAGGGAGCGTGCTAACAATTTAGCAGCGTGGGTCACCGGGGAGCACTGGTTCAAGACTATCCCTTTATCTCCTTAGCTGCCTAGCTTGATCTCACTAGGGCTAGCTTGGATTATCTGGCCTTATACCTATTCAATGAGGTAAAAATTAAGTGACAGGCAACAAGTCAAGGGAAAAAGTGGAAATCTTCAGGCTTTACTCAGCTACATCTTCACTTAAAATCCGTGGGCTTGCTTTGTTACACTCTTACGTCCTGCATCAGTCAGGCTTGCAGGGCCCCAGTCCTTTCATTGCCTGCTGTGCTTACACGCTGCCTGGCAAAGGTCTTGGTTGATATGCTTCCTGTTCCACAAATGAACGCTATCCTTTTCTCTGGAAAAGACATACAGATACAGCTTACACGACGTGATATGGAAGAGCTAGTGGAAAAACTGTAGATTGACAGTCTTTCTTCCAAACTTCTCAACTCTTTCATTGAATTTATTTGAAAAAAACACTCGTTGAAACGCCAACTTGCAGTTACCACTTCCATGGCATTTTTATTTGGTTTTTAAATGACTTGACTTTATCTGCTAAGCTAACCCATGACTGCTCTCTGTGTAGTCTTCCAATTCCTCTTCATATCTGCGTACCTCACCCTCAGTGCGCACCTGATCTCACACGGGGCCGCTGCAGCAAAGAGACCGATACGTTTTCTTACGCTCAATCTATGGGCAGATCTCTTGCCATGTGATGTAAGACTTTGAGATAACCCAACTGGACACAAACTGGCAGGATATAGCACTGCAGAGATTACTTAGTCACACAATTGCTGGGTCTAAAAATGGCAGAGAACCCAGGCAGGGCATTGAACACGCTGTACACCCCCCTTCTCCCTTTCACAGCTCTCGCTCCCTCGCCAGGTGCCCCTTTGCAGCTGGGGCAGCGCATCGGGAAATCTCAGAACTTCTCAAGGACGGTGAAACGTTTTGTGAAGGATTGACGCAGCAATGAAGCAGCACGACAAAACCAGAACAGAACTTCCTCATAAATGAAACAGCTGATTGTCAAAACAACAGCCTGTGCCCCACGGATTCGTTACCATTTGGCTCCTTAGACCTTTGACCTCATCAAGGGTGGGTATCATGGTCTGGACATCCCTCACTGTCTGTCTCTTCAGAGAGAGACGATCTGGGAGATGCGGTAGCAGCACGTATTCTGTTCATTCTCAGGTAGGAGTCGGCATGAAGATTCACCTGAGTGTGAAGGTTTACCTGGCGATGCTGGTTTCCAGAGAAAACTCCTAGTGTCACACTGGAATAAGACTGGGACTTGGATGTGGGCAATGCCGGCACTGCCACCCTCTCCTGAAGGTCACCGACGTGGCACCCGGGCTCAGTATTCTCCACGGATTGCCTATCAATCTATGCTGTCCATCAAAATACTTCTGGGATTAATTGTTATACTTTCCTACGCAGCGCTGAGGAACCACACTGACAGGGGATTGTTTCAAGGGGAATGGCAGGGAAAATGATCCTGAAGGTCTTTTCTGTCAACTGCTCCGCACGGATGAACGCGCTCATTAGAGGTGTTGACTGGGGATGGGGGGGGGGCTGCGCACGCAACAGGCCATCCCAAAGATCTACAGAGACAGAAGGAGATTGCTTTATTTTCTCTACTGCATAACCTGTGATTTGCTGGATGGTGATTTTATTCAGCTTGGGTTCTGTTGCTATGTAAAAATTACCGAGACCCAGCGCTTCTCGGTAAAGCCAATGCCGGGTTGTCTCTGTTCCCTGCTTACAGAGTCTCTCAGTTCCTCACTAGATGCCCCCAGTGACAGCAGAGTTGACATTGGCACAGTTTACATCACAGAGACAAGCTGTTAGGAGCCAAAAGAAAGCTGATTCTTTCCTACATTAGTGTTGATTTTCAGTATAATTAATCTCTGCGGTCTAAATGGCATGGGGCCAGACACTGTTCTTTCTTTTTAAACTTAGCAGCTACCCTTGCTGAAAAAGCCTAGTCTTATTTTAGTTGCCTTTTATTGTGCAGTCCAATAAATCGTGAGGATGGTATTCTGCATACAGCGTGGTTCATTATTCATCCCTATAAATCTTGGTCTAAAGAACAGCAAACATCACACTTTTTACTGTATGAACAGTAAGTAATAAATAATACAAAACCAGAGAATTATCATTCTGCAGATTACCTGGTGCAAAACAAACAATTTCAGACTCACTTTATCCACTTTTAATTACTCTTTCAGGTATTTAGAACCTACTCATCTCTTCACCCCGCTGCCTCATATATGCTAAACTTACTGGCAAGTAACTAGCATGAACTAATGAAGTAATATTTATATATTTCACTGATTATCACTAAAACAGAGGGAGAGAGCAGCCAATTAAATGACAATCAGATCTGTGGGAGACTTGAAGGACAACGAGGAAGGACAACGCTTGCAAATCAATGAGTAAGTGGAACCTTGCACTTACAAAATTTTCCCATTTCCTAATTACAAAGCAAATTATGTAGCTCCTTTTTCACCCCTGAAATAAGAAAGTGGCAGGCCTCTAGTTCTGAAAGGCTTAGTGAGAAAATGCTTTTTTTGAAACCTAAAACATTAATTTAACCCATGAGTATTGTAAGTGCCAAACACTGCTTTTTATTGAATTCAAGCTCATTTTTCAAAACGTAATTTCTTATTCAAGGTGCCTTACTAACTTCAGCTAAGGGTTTTCACTAGCTCGGGCTTTAACCTGAACTGGATTTCAGAGGAACACGCCTAAAGGTCAGGCAGCAAGGAGCCAACCACCTACAGCAGCGCGGAACTGCTCGTGTGCGCTACACAGCCGCGGGACCGGCTCAGCGCCAGGCTTGCTGCCGGTGGCCGCAGAGTAAGCAGCACAGCCCAGCCCGGGGGGTCACCGGCAGCCTCCTAAAGCCACCCACCCACTAAGAACCCCAAATAAAGGTGCCCTGTTAGGCCAAGGAAAGACAAGCCAAACTCGTCAACAGGAGGCTCTGGGCACCTTTGGGAAAGCAAGGCATTTCAGTCCTGGTGCCAAAGTCCGTGTTTGTGCTGGTTTCAACGACGTGGCCGGGATGTGGGAGCACGCACGGGGCTTCTATCACTGCCCGCCCAGAGCCAGCAGTGCCCGACCTGCACGCGCCTCCATAAGCTGCATAAGCTTATGTTATACACATACACATATAGGTATATGTGTGTATATATATGTATATACATATACATATAACATATAACATATACATATAACATATACATAGACATATGACATAGACATATGACATAGACATATAACATACATATAACATATACATATGACATACATATAACATATACATATAACATATACACATACATATACACATACATATAACATATACATATACATATAACATATACATATAACAAATACATATAACAAATACATATAACACATACATATACATATAACATATACATATACACATACATATAATACATACATATACATGTAACACATACATATACATATAACATATACATATAACATATACATATACATATACATATAACATATGCATATACATATAACATATAACATACATATACACATACATATAACATACACATATACATATACATATAACAAATACATATACACATACATATAACAAATACATATACACATACATATAACATATACATATACATATAACATATAACATATACATATACACATACATATAACATATACATATAACATATAACATATACATATACATATAACATATGCATATACATATAACATATAACATATACATATACACATACATATAACATACACATATACATATACATATAACAAATACATATACACATACATATAACAAATACATATACACATACATATAACATATAAATATACACATACATATAACATATACATATATACATATAACATATGCATATAACATATACATATGACATATAACATATACATATACATATAACATATAACAAATACATATACACATACATATAACATATACATATACATATAACATATATACATATACACATACGTATAGCATATACATATACACATACATATACATGTAACATATACATATAACATATACATATATACATATAACATATACAAATAACATATATACATATACCATATACATATACCATATACATATACATATAACAATATGTAATACATATATACATATAACAGCTTCTAACATAAGCTGTTGCTGCCGAGTTGCAGCTCTCAGCCTTGCCTGGGAGGTGGGTGCAGACCCTCTGCGAGACTGCTGCTTTCCAGGGCTCCACCTTGAAAATAATTTAGGGGGTGCTGTGCCCACCCACCAAAGCACAGAAGGACGAGAAGAAGAGTTTGTAAAACATGACCTGTGACAACTGCTGCAAAGTGCATAGCGCAGCACATGCACCTGCACAGTGCAGCACCCGCGATGCTACCATCCCCCCCCCCGACCCAGCGAGGCAGCTGCCCGGGCCGCGGCTGTGACTTCAGGGCGACCATCCTTGCTCTGACCTCCGCACATACGG
Source organism: Microhierax caerulescens (assembly GCA_035590215.1). Taxonomy (NCBI): domain Eukaryota; kingdom Metazoa; phylum Chordata; class Aves; order Falconiformes; family Falconidae; genus Microhierax; species Microhierax caerulescens. Next base: position 119,502,934 of record JAVJGJ010000014.1, read on the forward strand.
AGAGCCTGAATCACGCAGCTGCTGCTACCAGTGCCCACGCTCACTGCGCGGGCGCCTCCTGAAAGAAGTAGCCCACGGGCTTACCACAGCCCCCTGCAACGCAAAGACTGACGGAGTTCCACACGGGAGGGGGTTCCCGCGGCCGGGAGCCACCATAACCAGCCGCGTTCCCTCCGGCGCGTACGTGAGGCTGAAATCGGCCCTAGCCACACAATGCCCACGCAAATGGTCTTTGGCATTGCTTCAGTCGACAACTGATAGGAAAGAATATTTGTTTCAGCAGAATTAAAACGAAGAAAAAACCCACCCTGACAATGTAAATATGGCATCTAATTTTGTTTCGTTTCTTTAGATCCTGCTAACTTCTCTTAAAAACGCATCAATTCCTAAGCAAAATTATCTGCATTCCCTTTCTTTCTTTGGCTAGTCATAACTTCTGACTTTAGTACAAATGTGTCTATTCCTTTGGTCAGGACAAAAAAAAAACCAAACCTACCAGAAAATAACATCAATACCGCTATTGATCTAGTTGTGACTGCTTCCTTCAAAGTTACAGGCAACAGGCGCCTGTGCCCAGAAAGTACACATTTTCAAAAATATCAGAGCGTTTCTAAAGCACCATGCTGCATGGAGGGGGAGGGTGGAAGAGGGGTATGGTGCCAAGCACACTGCTCCCAGTGTCACTGGGATTCTCTAATCCCATTGCATTCTCTAACTAAATGCCCACTGCATTCTCTAACACTGTACGTACAGTGACCTTGTACTATTTTTGGGATATAACGTTACAGCTTTGGTCCAACCGCTAGCCTTGCAAACTGCAAGAAAACTTTCCCTCTTTTGGGGAAAAAAAAAACCCACAGATTATCAGATGTGCAGGCAGCCTCAACCAAATTCTAGATACGGGTGAGAAACAGTCCATAAGGCCAAACCTGCAGCACTTTTGCTCACTGCTCTCATTTTTATCTATCTTGAAGTCATTATACAAACGTTGAATAAAAAAGACAGTTAAATAAGTCACGATCCAAAGATAGGATTCGTGGTTAGGTTCTTTTACTTGATTTCAGAGTACAAAAGGTTATAAATACACCAGGGACTCGGACAACCAAAACCACG
>JAVJGJ010000014.1:119504146-119519585 GCA_035590215.1 Microhierax caerulescens
TGCAGCCCTGTCAGGAACACTTCGCATCCCTCTCAGAGTGCGTTCCGTCCCTGTAGCTGGCACCTGGCAAGCGTCTCACCTCGGTCAGGCTTATGCAGAGCCCCCCCTCGCCCTCTCTTACGTTTGAGATATTTACAGTCTTTGTCCTTTGTCCATGATTGTGAGGCAAAATGAGAGATTTTCGGACCATCTCTTACAATAACCTAGCTAGAAATAAGGGTGATGGCACAGGCCAAGGAAGACCAGCATTCTGCTCGTCAATGCCATGGCCACCGGTGGCTCGCTTGAGGAACAAATGTTCCTGAACGTTGTGCTGGAAAGCATGACCACTCCAATATAACATCTTCAAGCTAATGAAAGACAAAAGAAAAGACGACAATTTTCCATAACCAGTCGAGAAAGGCACTGATAGTCACAGCGTGGCAGTTTCAGGTTGCTGCGCTTTTATTTGACTGCTTGAACTAGGACATGGAGTAGATTTTGTGGATATTTTCTAGAGTAAGACAGCTTGCTATGCAGAAATTCTGGGTGTACATAGGGACTTTTTTTCTTGGGAAAGACACATTAGAAAACTTCGTGAGGCCACAGAAAGGGAGGACTTTTTTCCCTCCAATTGTATTATGGGCTCTATCTTCACCCCCTGAGTAAACGTTCCAGTTTCTGCTATTTATAAGCCTGGGTGTTCCTAGCATGGCTGCAGCACAAGTTGCCTTGACAAATGCAGAGTGGGAATTATTCTGAGAAGGTGTTAGCAGAACCATCCAAGTGTGGCAAATATATTAAATAAAAGCTTTATTGAAATAAATATACAAGATGAAATGCTACGATAGTACCTACCTCACTGACAGGTTAATAGCTCAGTGTTTAAAGGCACAAAAACAAGAGTGGGCGAGAACAGTTGATGGGTTGTGAGATGCCACGCTTGAACCTTTCTATATACCGGACTCGCATAACTCCCATTTCCAGGCCCTACAAAGTGATGCATTGCCTTTCGGAGAAAACTGATTTCTTTCCACTTACAACACAGGCAGCCTAGGAGCTCAAGCCTCTTATCCTGAGCACATAATATTTTGAGTCCTGTCCGTAGCCTTCCAGGTTTACACGACTCAGCACTAGCATCCAGTCATGCCCTGAATTTACCCTGCTTAAGTCTGTCCCGCACTGTTCCAGATGCTTCCTGCACCACGGCTTGTAAGTAGGGTCATGGATTGGTCTCCGCAGGGCTGGCACCGGAGAAAAAAACCCTCCCGCTTGCTTTGCAGGCAGCTTTTGTGCCAATTTGTATCTCAGTCCAAAATAAAGGCAAGAGGGTTGAGGCTGGGAGACAAAAATACAGGAGAGGAGATTGGTCTGAACGCAAATGAGGAAAAATTCTGGCAACAACCCTTCAAAAGTATTCTGGGCATGTAGATTTTGCTGATGCTCTTACTCAGCTCAGGCAAGAATTGACCCAAGTACAAGCCGTGCTATAGAAGGGGTAAGTGACAACACAAAGATTTTTACTCTTTTTCTTCTTTTTCCTCTTTTTATGGAAGAAAAGTAGTTAATACCATCATTCATAGCACTCAAAGGGCTCAAAAATTCAAAGAGAATTAGGTTCAAATGCTTAACCTTGTGAGTTGTTGTGTACAAGCATGACTAAAAAAAAAAAAAAAAGTCAAAAATAAAAATGCTAAACACCCCAAAGCAGTCGGTACACGAGAGAAGCAGTAAGGACGGAGCAATCATGCAGAACAAGAATTGGAACCTGAGTTCCCTGCACTGCAGATCCTGGCTCCATTTGGAATTATTTTTTTTTAAGGTATCTAAAAGTTTTATGGGAGAGGAAAGCAATTTATTGTCCAGACTAACTAAAAGCTGACACAGCTCTCAAGCTTCGAACATCTATTTGCAGGGGGACGTTAGAAACTGGAAGACTCTTACCAGCAATGCCCTTCGCAGCCGTACAGATCAATACGGTTCCATACCACGGTCTCTGATGGACTTTGTCATTTCCCCAAGCCAAGACACATTTGTCATTCAGCCGGGGGCCTCGGGATCTAATGCTCCCAAAATTGCAAGTGGCAAAATTTAGAGGTCTGCATGGAACGTCTCGGAGATATCCAAATATGACACAAATTTGGTGAGAAAGACAGCATAACTTTGTGTAAATATTGGCATTAATAGCAGCAATGGCACAAAAAAATCCCAAACAAACCCAAGTAAACTAAGAGAGCAGACTTGGGGAAAAAAATACCAGACCTTATATTGACAGAGATGGCATTGATTCTGTAAAATTAATCCACTATTTGAACAGAGGAAAAATGAATACTAAGATAGACAGAGTGTAAGAGGAATAAAAAAAATCACCTTTTTTTTTTTTTTTATGGCTGCAGAAAAGGTGGTGAGTGGCTGAGCTGGGAATTTCACCACTGAACTTCTTTCCCAATAACGGGGGGTGGGGGGGGCGGAGAGACAACATTTCCAGAGCACCAACCACCTTGTTAATTAGCAGTATAATTTGTGCTCCTTGTAATGATGGTTTATTCTGCTCTGGCTGTCAGGAGAAGAAAACAGGAAGGGCATTTGGAAACCTTATGAAAAATAACCACAGTTTTAGGGCATTTGGGCTTGAAAAATGTACAGCTGTTGATGGATTAAAACACACACACACACACACACAACTCCCATAAACATTCAAAGAATAATAGATGGAAGGAAAATAGGTAATAAGAGAGTGAAAGATTTTGTTTATAGACTTGACTGGTTGACTAGGGTATAATTATGGGACCTGCTTCCAATCCATCCTATGTAAAATAATTGGTGTGTACAGAAGACAGATTTGCTCATAATAAATGGATCTCCTCATGATGGAGCAGAATGATATCGGTGTGAATACACTAGAATGACAGCATAATTTAACAGGAGTGATGCTGGAGGGTGGACGTTATTAACTTCAGCATTTCTGAAGGCATGTTATACTTGCAGGCACATCTTATTTTCACACAGAAGGTGCACAAGGTAAAAGAAGTGGCAGTCTTATAGATCAGAAGTTTTAAAGGAGTTAATTAGATTGCACTAATCTTCCGGCTGTACTGCTGCCAAGCTGTGCTAGGTGCTGCAGAAAGAAACGTGGCCAGCCTCAGCTCAGGCAAAAGTGCTCATCTCCGTTTGGAGACTGCCCTTACATGCGGAGAATCTCCGCACTGTGCTCTCAGAGCTGAGCCAGCCAAGGCAGGTAAGAAGTAAGAGAAGGTGCAAACACCTGCTGTGTTGCTCCACCACCACCAGCAGCCAAAAAAAAACCCCCAGCCCCAATACTGAGAGTTGCTGTACCTAGTACTGCTGGCTGTATCAGAGCCAGGGAGCTGCTCTGCCCTTTCCCAGCACACTTCCAGTTCCCATGGGTAGCGAGCAATGAGGAGCTAGGTCTGGCTACAGAACGGGCACCAGAGTTGATTACAGACCACAAATAAAAGGATCTGCATCCATGGCCCTGGTGCAGCTTTACAATCCCCTCTGCGGTTCTGGAGGGCTGAGATGCGTTCAATGCACACGCTGCTACCAGCGATAACCTCGAATTTATGAATCCTCCCTGATGAAGTTGGTATTCTGAGTAGAATTAGAGCAGTTCAGATGTGCTCCGAGTTAACCAAGCATCTACCGCTGTAGGTTAAAAACGTTCTCGTGGACAGGCTTCAGGAAAAGCTGTCCCCACCGACCCTACCACAAACCTACACCGACCCTACCACAACCTACACCGACCCTACCACAACCTACACCGACCCTACCACAACCTACAACAACCACTCCTGGGCACTGAGGATCTGGAGACGGTCCTTCCAGTCGAGGTGAGTGGTGATATACTGGCAGATCAGCACCCCAGGACCACCGTTTTGTCCCTGCAAGCAGTGGGCAAGGCTACTGAAAACAGCCATGGGCCGTCAGACCTGGCCAGCCCAGCTCAGAGAGCAGAACCCTGGGCTGGGAGCTGGGACTCCGGGGTCGTACAGCTTACCGGGCAGCCGCCTTTTCTTGCTTAGTGTTGTGTGAGAGAGTCCATCGTGCCTGTTTCCTTGGCTGTTGCAGATCAAAAGACATAGATACTATCGTTATTATATTTGCTAATACATTAGTAGACACAATTACTAAAAGAAGTCCAAAAGTTAACTGTTCTGCAGTGTGTCGTAAATAGTACAAAAAAAAAAAAAAAAAAGAAATTACTACTAGCGACAATTAGCTGCTGAGCAGAAAGTTGCAAAGAGTTACTTCAGGGTGATATACTGTCACCTATACTTATATTTAGTAGAAATAAGTAACAGGGTATCTCTGTGGAAAAGCCATTTAAAAATATATACTCCGCAGAAGAATATGTGGTGAATGATTTATGCAACACACTAAAGAAATTAAAATGCTTAGGCATAGTTTATTCATTTTTGTTAAACATCTGATAATTTCATTTTGGAGGTCTTCATCCCCTACTTCTAATGCTAGGTTGACAAATCCTCCAAAGGCTGGCACAGATCAAAGCTATAACTTATATCTTAGTTATTTGCACTCCAAGATACTTGCTCCAATTTGAATTTATTAAGAATAATAAAAAGTGTATGTCAGAAAGGAAAGGACATAAAACACGCCACAGCTAAGTCACAAGCCTTGCCAAAAATTAAATAAAAAAAAAAACCTTCCACCAGCTTTCCAAGAAAGAGGAGCCAAATTTATCTCTGCAGCAACTCTACTGAAGTCATTAGGGTGGCACAGGGAACGTATTTGGCTACTGTTACCTGGCATACGGCCTTCTAGGGAGCACTGCGATTTATTAACAGATTGGCCACATTACTGTCTTCTGTCTCTCAAGTACATCATATCTATTCTGCAGGATACGTTCCCCCGCTGTACTACCCCACTCACACCAGTAGAAAACCAGCAAGGAATGACTGACCAGAAAGCACTACAGTAGGTACTATGAGTAAGATTTTTAGTTAGGTGATTTGCTCTTTTCCCTGCATCCCACTCGTTTTTTCTTGTCTGGAAAAAGCCAAAATGCACATTGACACGGCTGACGGTGCCAGGTAAGCCCTGGGCTCCGGTCAATGAGCAGGAGCAAGCCCGTGGGCTGCCGTGTCACCTACCAGCCCAATCTCTGCTGCACAGATGCCAGAACCGCTTACGTTACAGCTCCGGGCGCTTGCAGCGTGCCGTATAAAGACAACAGAAACCCAGGGGCTGTTCACGGCACTGACAGCTGAAGCAGCGTGCAGTTGCCAGCGCAGCAGAGATTTCCAAGCCAGCACTTCGTTTTTCAGAACCATTTTTGCTGCATTAATCAAAACCATCACTTCCACTCTGAAGGGGAACACCCAGATCCTTTCCTTCCTCTTTGTTTGTCTTGTCACAGCAGCGATACCACACCGTGATCCGCAGGAGGGCTTCGATGCCCCCAGAAGGCTCAGGAGCGGCGGCCAACACGGGTGCTCCACCTCACGCCCAGTTACACGCAGGAGCTGCAAAAGCTCCTGTAGCCGCGAGCAGCAGGCAAGCCCAGCCTCAAGGAGAGCCGCAGTCCCACTCGGAACGTAAAAGCTATCCACCAAAAAAACCCACTCTGGAGCTCACTCTCTCTTCAGACACTTTGTAGGAATTAGAAAAATTGAGGAAGAGCCAGCGAGCACAGGAGTGCAGCATCCAGAGCCACGGGGCTTTCTGCTCCCCACCTCAAACCCACGAGCAGCGCCACAGCATTGCCTCCGGCGTGGCCGCAGCCGTTAGAAGTGAACGTGCAGCTCAGAAAAGCCTCTTCTTTGTAACAGCAGCCTTAAAAACAGGCCCAGGAATGTGGTTCTAAAGAAACCATTTAGAAACAACCTGATGCCGAAATGAAATCTAAATCGTGATTAAGAAACAACAAAAAGATACGCATCAAGGCTAAGGAGACAAACAGCCTAACTCAGAGGAGAGCAGAGGGGCTCGTTCTGCTGCTGTTGGCATATAAACACTATAAGAAACGGGTGAATTGGGACAGTGTTCCACAAAGTCAGCCCAGCAAAACGGTTCAGAAATAGGTTTGCTGGTGGGGGGAGGTGGATGTTACCCTGCAGATGCTTATGCATGTTCTGCTGCTCCTCAACTCTCTGTAAGAAGCAAAAGCATTAGTTAAAATGTGTTCTCCTTTCCACTGCAGACTAGACTTCCAAAGCTGACAAACACCAACACTCATAACATATGAGTAAACTCTTCGTTACTTGAAATTTGTGCTTAGCCGTGTTTGAGTCACATGAACGTGGGTGTGAGAGAAAAGGACATATGTTCTGCGAAACCTCAACAAGAATTAACATTGAAATCAAAAGCCTACATATTAGCTTTTTCTGAGGATGAGAGTATCAAGTTCAATCACTTGTAGTAAATTAAAACTGTAAAAGTCACATATCGAATGACTCTGCTATAGGTTACTCTCTTCCTCTCCTCAATACCCTCTGCAGTTGATGTTGGAGAAGCCTGCGACATTGCCAAACGACTTTGCAAATGGTGTTTACAGTGAAGATGCCCACAGATTCCTCCTGAAAAGCTGTGGGTATGGATGTTGTCACCGATACCCATGCTCATTCCTCTCTTCTCCCCCCATCCCTAATCCCAGAAATAAAATAGAAAGAATGATGGAGAAACAAGAACCTAGATCAACACATAAATACAACAGGAAATGCCGTGAGAGCAGCTGACTCTCCACTGCTTCATAATCTATATGCTCGTTTAGATCTATGCAACATGATCTGAAAATCCAGCTGTGCTCCTTCAATTACACTGTCATCAATAATAAAAATCCTGCATTCAGAATTTATCTCGCAGTTTTGCTGCCGATAGATGAAACAGCAGTGTACAGCTCGTTTTGCCTTTCTATGAAGCATACATAATATAAAAATCTGAAGCACAGGCTCAAAGGAGGAAGAGCTGTTAAATAAAGAGAGCCTTTTTAAACAACTGTTTGGGTTTTTTTTTTAACTGAAACTTGTTTGGGTTTTGTCCTTCTTGTGCTTTGATTGTTTAGACAAGCTAAAAAGACAAAAGGCTGTAACAATCACTGTAGGTATTGCTGGTAAAGTCCGCCAGCCTGCTGCACATACAAACCCAGCCATGACAGTGGGAGGCACGGTTACTGTCCATGAAGTTTTTGATTAACCGTGAGGCAGATTTCCCAAATACATATTATCAGAGTTCTGCAGAATAAATGCACAAACAACACAGCTCAAACAAAGGGCTAACGGGAATGCACCAGCAGGTGGGAATATGGGGAGAGACAACTGCTGTAAATCAGCCAAGGCACAGAGAACGACTCGGGACAGAAAGGAACCTGCAGCATGGCTCCGGTGAAATTGCCTGAACAGAAGAGAAGCTGCCGGGGAAAGAAACATCTACGAGAAGCTACAAAGAGCTGTGTTATTTGCGCAGCCAACTAAAGAGGTTGAGCAAATACCAGCTGCGTCCATTGCCACGGAGCTAAGACCCAAGAGGTGATGGCAGACAAGGGCCTTGGCCGCCGTCAGGAGGATGGGGGCTGGGGCAGGGGACAGCCAGCGGCCGTCAGCCTGACCTGCCTTGGGTGTACGCATCTCCACGGCCTCGAATCACCGGGTTCAGCTCTGCAGGATGGTGCCACCCCAGCACGAACCAGGGAGGGTCACACTCACGCCCCGTCCCTTTGCTCAGGCCACTCCAGGGGACGTTCTCCTCCAGCAAGCCACATGTGGAGGAAAAAAGGGGGGGCTGTGCCGTGACATGGGACACGGGTGGTCCACACGACTCCTGTGCAGCCTTGCAGTTTCTCTCCAGCTTTGGTCTGAGGAAGCAATATCCTCCAGATAGAAATGCTTTCCCCTGGCCACGGCTGAAGGATCTGCCTCGCTGACGTATCAACCTCACCCGGGTACGCTACGAACATCATGAGAACACAAGTTCCCGTCACACTGCACGACCACGGCTGTCCATCAGCTGGCACGATGTACTTTTCAAAAGTACTTTTGGCCCTTACAAGTTCCCTCTGCAGTTGCAGATATTCACTGCAACCCTTCCCTTCCACCCACACGCAGTTGCCATATCTATGCTAATATTCTTTCATTGGCGGGTAGAACGACCTCTAAAAAGCAGTTTTGATTAATAATAACTGACATTAGGAATCCCTCACCAAAGACACCGACAGTAAATCACCTAATGATCACATGGGGCTTAAGAGAGATTTGCGGGGAGAGAGATGCAATAGACGTGCAAAGTATTGAACTGAAAAGCAAAAGCTGAAATAATCATAATGATATTTGTTTTCCAGGGAGACACCTTTTCAAGCACAGTGATTGAACACTGGATTTCAAGAGAATTAATCTCCTGCATGTTAGTCAGCCGATTGAATCATCCTGTAATACTCCACTTAGCTTATAATATTCAATGTTATAACAGCATCCGGAAATTTTCAATCAAGAAAGTTGTTTGGAAGCCCACATACTAGCTAAAATGCTAAATATATTATAAAGCAGTGAATGGCAAGATACTTTAAAATCCATTTAATAGCTCTTTTTTGAGCACTAGAAATATCCGGTGGTTCTCAATCAGGGGTTTGAAAAACAGCTGATCCATGATTTTCAGAATTGTACCCTCAGTTTCTCACAAGCCAACTTTGTTGCTTACAACAGGCACCATTTCATTTGATGTTTCTTTTCAAAATAAACCTCTCTGACAGTAGAAGTTAACAGGGTGGGAACACCGTAAACACACACTTAAAAGGCATTTACTGAAATTCCTGATTCCGTGTGTTTCAAGATGAAGTACAAAACTATCTCCGTTGAAGATAACGCTGGATATTAAACCCGAGCATACAGAAAAGGGAGGTTATGCCTTTAAAAATATCAGGGCTTTATCAGTCTTTGTCTTCTGTGAAGAGTCAGGAAGTTGTCAGGGCCGGCATGAAAGGGATATGCTAAAACCCTGCTTCTTCTCTTGTGCTATTTCTGAGATACTTCAGAAAGGAAATTTCCTCGGCACAGCTTAATAACTAGAGAATAACAAAGTACAGAAAGTTCCGGATGATTTTGGCATTATAGATCATGCAGACAAGGCAGAACGCTCGCGGGGCAGCTTATTCTTTCAGATTTAGAAATGCAATTTGTGGGCAAGTTTTAAAAATATAAGTAGTGTGTAAAATAAGCGTCCCAGGCATCTTAGAAGAGAACACGAGCCCTGGTACTGTTCTCTGAAACTATTATTTGAAGGGGAAAAAGGCTCCAGATAGTCCTCGGCGAGTGCGTGCATTTATCTTGCGCAGTTTTCCCAACTGTTTCTTCAGACTCTTATGCCTATAGCATCCCATCCCTGGTGGGCCTCTGAGAAACACTGCAGGTTACTTCCATGGAAATATTTTGGCTGAATCAAGCACTGGAGTGGGCACTGGCACGCAGTCAGCGTGGGCAGTCAGCAGCAGTTTCCCACTTCTCCTCCTTCTCCTCCCTGAACCCAGGGGATCCTGGGCAGCGCCGAGCAGCCGGCGTTGCACTAGGGGTTATACATTCTGGTGATGGAAAATTATTTTCTCTCCATCCCTGGGTTTATTCCCGAAGCCTCTCAGCCCTCTGCTGGGTCTGGCCGGTGCTGGGAGGCACAGCCAGCCCTCGAGGGCCGGTGCAATGCTGGCACTGGTGCAATGCTGGCACTGGTGCAATGCTGGCACTGGTGCAATGCTGGCAGTGCAGGACTGGGAGCGTGGGCTGCCGTGTTCCCTTCCCACTGGGTTACCGTCTCACCGAGGGCAAGCCAGCTCCGCTCCCCGCACGGGTAAAACCATGCAGGCTGTGACATACATCCATCTTACAGGGGTGCTGCAAAGGCTGATGAATTAACGAGCATTTGTAAAGCATTTGGGGAATTCTGGATAGAACCTGCTCTGTAAAAGTAAATTGAGGGGGTGGGGGGTATTTATCTTCCCAGACTACCCCAGTTTCTGTTTTGTTTCTCTTTGCTATTGCATGGAGCTGCACCAAAAGCACGAACAGAGACAGGGAAGAGCCAGCCCATTCTGCAAGATTCATAACAAGACGTGACTTCTCTCTGCTCAAGCAGCAGGAGTATATTGCACAACTGCATCACACACTCTTGCTTTTCCTACCATTTCGTTGTTTTTTTTTAAATATAGAGTTTTTATGAATGTCAAAAAATAAACGGCTTATCAACTACTTCTAAATCCTACAGTCAAAACACTTTATGAGACCAGAGCAAACTACATTGGTACAGCTAAGAAAATCAAGGTGTACCTACAAAGGTGGCATTAAAAGAAATATAAAAAGAAAAGCCTCAAACCCCTTGACTCTCCACCCCTCAGGGAACAGCCTACTGCACAATCACCACAACTCCCTCCTGCACACACAAGAAAGGAGACCTTCGTGTGGGATACATTGACCATGAACTCTTCACAGACAATCAGTAAAAGTTATTTAGCACAGATGTTGCTGTAATTGTGAGATACTGGGAAAATCAATGTTTAATGGCAGACTCCCAACTCCACCCTGGCAATGCTCTTGCGCTAACATCACCAGGCTAGAATTTAAAACATGTAGAACAAAATTGGCTAAGTCCTCTAAAGTTGTTATCATCGCTCACAAGATCCCATGCTTTTCTGATCCCCAAGTCACCCACAGATAAATAGATTGTGATTTATATCCATGTACATCTAACCTTTTCCATCCACTGCCAGTTTAGGGGCGATGCTTTTGTGAATTGCTGTGCGTACATGTAACGTCATTCTTTGGGTAAGAACCATCCTTCCGTTGTGTTCAAACAGTATGTATACACAGCGCGAGCTGTTTCAACATGATGCACCACCCCAAACACTGAGACCCTCAGACAGCCATTAGTAACGAAACACATCATCGTCATGCTGCTGTGAAAGGCAGGTACGGAAGCAAACACAGAAATGAACGGTGTAAATCCTGGTAAAGCACTGCCAGTGTAGCATTCTGCTGATACCGATCCCGCATAAAGGATGAAGATGCTGATGACACAGGTGATGTCACTCATTCTTTGTTTCATTTAATGAAAGCATCCTAAATGCCAGACAACAGAATTTCTTTCACTGCTTGCTCTGCTACATGGTCTCGCTCTTTCTCTCTTGAACAATACATGGGTAGAAGAAATATATACAGGAAACAGAATTTTATAAGCTTAGTGACATTCCTACATGGCATACAAGAGTCTTACCAACAATTCACAGATGTACACACCACACGAAGGGGCAAAATGTAATTTGTAGGGATGACTGACTGATCTGTATCCATCTGTACATTCATCCCAGGATAAGCATTCCATCTGCTGCAGATGCTAGCTACGGGGGTTTTGCAATATCGGCTTTCAAGGCAGGGAGGCATCTACAGTATACCTAAAGGGCTGGCTAAGAGAGAGAGTTACAAGGGTAGTTGAGTTGCACAGAAGGGCTTTAAGTGGGTCAGCCATCCAGCTGCAGAACTGTGTGACATATTCCATCTGAATTAACAACACTTAAAACCTGCATAATCAGAGAGAGTGCCGAGAGGAAACGTCCTCTGCAAGGGTTTGCTTTTCTTTGGTGTTCACATTCAGAAGCAATTATGTTTATAACAGAGGGACTAGAGTCCTGATCTCTCTGTGGCTTTATCCCCTTGCATTACCTGCATCACAGCGTTTATGCGTGTGACCTGTCTGTCCGGCGTTCACGCTACTGAATAACCTCTCCTTCTCGCTCCCCGTGCCCGGTGAATTGAAGAGCGCGCTGGCTGAAACGCTGACGCTATTGCCCACATCCCTACCTGCTGCCCTGAAGGTTTGCAGCTTGCCTGTTGCAACAAAGGTGCTCTCTGCTGTCACATATACGAGTACAGACCCAGAGCAAAAAGGAGAAGACAGACAGACCTGCAGGAGTGCTCCAACTACCAGAACGGCAGCTGCAGCAGAACCACGCAGGATCCCAGTCTATGGAGCACAGCACATTTTTACAACCTAGAACCTGAAACCTTCCAACGCGCTACGACACAAAGTGACTAACGTCTGCCGCGTGGTTTGCATCTTCTCTCTCGCGCCCATGCCCACGCACACACGCACAAACTGTGCGACTTAGGAAAAAAAACAAACCTGTCATTGCAATATGTCTAAAAGCTGAGGGAGTAAAAGAAAAAAAAAAAAAAGAAAAAAAAGAAACAACAAAACCCAAAACTTGGCCACATGTTGATCAACAACCAGATTGTATGGATTAAGTAAAAAAGCCACTGTGACTGCATAGCCACATAAAGTGTTCTGCACGCCTCGTTTTGGGGTGTAAGACACGTCCAGACTAAGGCGAAACTCCAGGCTGTTTCTGCCGTGGGAGAGGTTACATTCCTCAGTAGGTAACAGTCATTGGTACAAAAAGCAATAGAAAGACATATAGGGGAAAGATGCCTGTAATACAACACTTTGCATGTGGAACCTAGTCCCACAATTACCATCTTATTCCAAAAGGTGCCTGATTTGGGTAGAGCAGGGCAGCAGAGCCATTAGGAGATGGATGTTTGCTGACCTCTGCCCTTATGGAAGTACTCATACGGAGAGGCAGAACTTCCTTGCTCCGTTTTAGGAGTAACCGATTAATGGGGGACATTATATCTCTGAAGGGATTTTAAAAATCCATCCAACCCCGTCAGAATTTCTCCTTTAACAAATAAACTGCTCACCATCGTCAAAAGCTCTCAGAGGAAAAAACATGATCTTGTCCAGTAATTTTCCTTCATCACAACTAGACCTTGGTGGGACTGGTTCACAGAAAGTCCTTCAAATGTTTTAGGGTGCCCACATTCAGTAGGATTCCAAAGAAAGGGATACAATTATTTCTGAATCAGTGAAAAGAAGAAACACTCTGTCTTTTAGCTGCTCTTACACACCAAGCAGTGCATTAGCAGCCGCCAGGATCAAAGCTTAGCGGGAGTTCCTAAAGGGGCAAGTGACTACATGGTGTGACTGCTGATTACACCTTCCCCAGACAGCCTCAAAATGGGAACGTTATTAAAACTGGATTATTTTAAGCCTGTGTTCTCAGTGTCTCCGTCAGGCTGAGCTCATGCAGTAAAAGCCGTAGTTAACAGCACGAGTAAACCACAGGCTGAGGTATGCACGGTGTAGCCTCCGTCCCTACCTTTGATCAGAAAAATTCCAGCCGGAACATTTATTTTGGAAATATGGATTTACGTTACAGGATACCCACTGCTATTTTGTACAATTTACTTACTTTCTGCAGGTGACTCATCTAAATTGGACTCAGGCTGCTCAGCAGGCGCATCCATCACAGTGGCCAAACCCTGCGGGGACCGGTGGCCCTGCGGAGGTCGGGGGACTAGCGGCAATGCCACAGCATAAGCACGTGAACAGACTCAACAGAGCTCTGTCCTGCCTGAACAACACTGAACACACTTTGTCTGCCTAAAATAATTAGCTTTCCACTTCTGCCGCCAATGAATGCCTCTGTAAAACTCTCCTTCACTTTCAGAATAAGGCTTCAGCAGTGAGGGAATTTAAAAAAGGTTCTAGTTTTTCTGAAGAAACTTCTTAAGTTAACATGTGGTTTTGGTTTTGTTTTTTTTTTTTTAATTTGTTTTTCTTTGGACTTACAAATACGAGATACAGCCCTTCTAAGAAAAAAAAAAAAAGGCAGAAAAAAAAAAGGCATTTCCCTGCTTCTACTTTACCCAGGTATATTGCATGGAACAGCAAGCTTTTACAAAATATTTTGCTTCCCTTCTGTCCCAAATGAAATTAAAAGATTGAAGGAAAGAAAGTATAAGGGAAAGAGAGGAAATGTCCTTATTTTTTCCACAAAATTCAAGAAGAGTTCTTTGTTTGGGAGGGAGAAAATAAAAACAACACGCCAGATACCATCAAATAAGATGACACTGTTAAAGATCATTCACAGCGGTGGGTAGGTCTGCGATGGTGCTTCTGCCCCCTATGATTAAACAGTATTTTGGGAAGCTGCTTCTACCCACTGCTTCTGAAGAAGGAGCTGCATCTCCTACAGGACTCCAAAATTCATTAAAGGTCTCCCATTTGGTTCCAAGTTCTGGCAAGATTCAAAAGGGTTTATCTTTTAGTACCTGACAGGAATACACCCCAAGATTCACAGACTCACGCAGTCTATATGTGGAAAAGACCTCACACATTTTATTTTTCTGCAGAAGCATACTGATATGTTTAATATTTCTCTTCAAGTCTCGTTTTAAATAATTCAAGTGATAAAGTTCCCACCACATCCCTTGGGATATTATTAGTCTCATAAATCATAATGTCAGGAAGTTTTTCCAAGGCATACCACCTAAACTTCCACTTGAGTTCACTCCATCCTCCTCCTTATCATGCCAAGCAGTCCTCTCCTCCGTGGGTACGCTCTTCCAGCGTCTGTAGACTTCCCCATCTGTGTGTCTGCCGTTACTTAAGCAAACGGCAGCTACTTACCTGACTTTTACATTGCAAATGTAAAATGAATGTCCCTTCAACCTTCTCGCTGCTTTCTTTTTTAATAGTTTTCTGGTACTAGTGGGCAGTGAGGTTATACGTCCTTCAGTTTGGAGTCCTTTTGAACAGAATACCAGTCTCTGCAATTACAGCACAGGATTTCAGAGTTTAACTCCGCTCCAAAAATAAACAAAATAAACAGACATATTTTTTTTCCCTTCTGTGTAAGTTTCAGAATTATAATTAGATTTATTAGCACTTGCAACTGTTAGCGAGAAGTCAGAGCGACTACTTTTCTTTTTTATTATTTCTGCACTGCCCGTTTGCCGGCACAAATTATGCCAGTAAGTTTTGTACTGCGAAAAGCAGAGCTCCTTCCTCACCGCCGATGCCACCGAGCTCAGCCCCAGAGGTTCAAAACGCCACTTCTACCACGGCAGCCTTCTCCGACGTTCCCTACGCCGGGGGGCAAAGCCACCACTAACCCCACGCCTGCTCCACGCGCCGTCCCGACAGGAGCGGCCGCGGCTCCTGACCCAGAACCGAAGTCACCTCCCAGGCACACGGCCGCGCTCGCTCCGCTGTTTGAGCCCACAGCAGAACGAGCCCAGGCTGAACCGAATGATGGCTTTGCCCCAAACCCATGAGCTTACGGTTTATATTTCTGAAATAACGCCAGAAAAGCTTCTCACCCTGCGCCCAAGGCACAGCGACCCAGCGCAGCGCGGCACCTGGCAGCGCAAAGCTCCCGCAAGCTCAGATACATGCAAAGGGCAGAACGGACTGAAATGCATGAAGACGCCGCAGTAAAAAGGTGATATTTTACCTGAGCAGTAATACTTCTAATTAGTAGACCACGGTGCCTTTGATCATTTTCAACTATTATAACAATTCTATGAGGGAAATGGAAGCACCTCATTTAGTACAACTACACCAATTAAATGGGGGGGGGGGGGGGGGGAAGCAGGACTTTCAA
>JAVJGJ010000014.1:119522403-119539939 GCA_035590215.1 Microhierax caerulescens
AAAAAAAAAAAAAAAAAAAAAAAAACATAATGGGTATGATGGATCACAAGCCTTTTTTTGTTTGTTTTTTTGTTTTTAAACAACAAAAAACAACTCCAAAGACACAGATTGAGAACTGTTGGCTGGGAAAAAAAAAAAAAAAAGAAAAAAAAAGAAATCAAGATCAAGGCTCCCAAACTGTTCTCAAGCAAAACACTTTTTTGAGCCCCGAGCGCTTCTTTCAGGTCACCACCCACTTTATCATCGGTCCTTTCAAAGGCAACAGTGATGCTGCTCTATGCACCATTTAGCAAACTCCTGAAAACCTGGAAACCTGCTCTTTCTGAAGCATGGGAACTGTTCCCACTAAGTCCTGCCTTCAGAGAGGGAGAAGGGTGTTTGGTTTTCATAGGCGTGACACAGAACACCAGAAAATTTGGCTTTTCCCAAATAGGAGTTGTTTAGGACAGCTGAGAAAGATCAAGTAGCCAGTGTAAATAGCCTGGCAAGCACAGGGCTCACAGCAGCAGCACAAAGATCAACAGGCCCAAGGCTGCTGGGCGAGAGGTAAGGCAGGTAATTATCCAGGGGGTGAGTCAATAGAGAACGTAAGGACTCACATCACAGAGCTTTATTGTTGCAAATTATTGATTGCTTACACACGATGCTATTTACTTTAATTCCGCATGTGCATCACCATATCTGTCATTGGTGAATTGGTTCATGTTTTTAAGATGCTCACATATTACATTATAGCCACTCCATTTCACACTAACAGCAACACTACATAATTCATCACTGTCACTTCAGGCAGTGTTCTGTAGCTGTCTTGACCTGGAAAAAGAGAGGCAATAAAGATGTAGAGCAGTGTGGCTCTTCGAAATCTAGTGTGTCAAGCCCTGTGGCAGCATGCTTTCAGTGCTGAATTTCTTCAGCAAACTCCAGCTCAAGACCATCCTTCAGAGAAAGGCAGAGGAAAATGAGAAGTTTCTGTCCCTGTTGCCAATGATTAAAGCCCCCAGTCTGCCAGGGACCGTTACACAGATGGATAGGTACCTCCTAGACAGAGGGCTCCACAGTTCTGCAGAATTTTAGAAATTCTGCGCAGCTCAGAGGCACGTGACCTCCGGCATCCACCAGGCAGCCTGTGCTAATGGAGGCACGGATTTGCCTGTGCGAGCTGAAATTAGACAGGGCTGCACATCAGACACCCACCTGCGCGCCCAGGGTCTGACAGCCTGCGAGGTAACCACCTTTCCCAGAGCAGCTACGGGGATCCAAACCGTCGCAACGCCAACCCAGTCACTGCAGCAGATCAGAGCGTTAGGCAGCAACTTTCTATTTCTATGTCTGTATAAAGTCAGCCCGACTTTGCACGGATCAGTGTAAACCCATGAAAAGAAAATGAGAGAAAGAAACTGTAGGCAAGAACGGTGCTGTGTTTTAAACAGCAAGACCCGGAATAAAGTAAATTCCCAAGTACGCAAAAGAGATGGCTAGAGCACTTGGGCCTGTTTGCTTATGACTCTGCTCTTTTATGGCACTGCTCATTTCTTCCAGAAATAAAAGTGTAACTATTTCAAAGCTCAACGCAGCCACAAAGAGAGCTCACCAGAATACATTAAAGATGCTTTTTGGTCTCTTGCATGACGGTTGCTATTAATATTGAAGCAACGAGGAACCAGTGATGTGGAAAAAGCACAGACATACAGAGCCCAACGTAAACTCACATTTTAGGCAAACCACATTAACCAAAACAACGCCCATTGAGGCTTTTAGGTATAAACGCAAGACAGCAGGCAATCCCTTCTTTGACCTCACCTATTTATAAAAATAAAAAAAGAAAGAGTAAAAACCAAACTTCTGATGAATCCAGCTATAACTGTCCCAGCAAGCCAATACTATGACTCACAAAGGAAATAATTCACTGTTGGGAAACACAAAGCAAACTATCGGCTAAAGTCAAGCCTCCTGCTCGGGTATAGCCCTTCTGCCCCGAATGTGACAATGAAAAAACCCTACAACTTCAGCCCAGGACATGAAAAACTGGTCAGGAGAGGCCGGGGAGCAGCCCAGGCAGGGTTTGCTGTCACAGCCTGACACCCAAACTGAGCGTGAGTGCCTCCTGCAATGGAGCATCTGCCCAGGAACAGCCGTTTGAGGATGCTTCCCCGGTCCAGGTAAATAATGCCTGCTGCCTGCAGCTGGGCAGGGTCTGGTGCTTTTCAAACAAGCTTGAATGACTTAATGACAAGTAACAATAACACGTCTGATTACCCTTGCCTTAACTTCAGCATTTTTTTCAGTATTTGGTCAGTTAGAGAATCAGGGCTGCAGAAAGAAAAATAAGGTTTCCATGGGAAGAGAAATATTATGATCCCTCAGTCCTGTCAATTAGATACTCCAAAAATCACATTAACTGCCAGGTCCTAAACCTTAAAAACCATCCCGTTCCCTTGGGTGATATTCAACATGTCAATTCCTCATGCTGGAAAGAGTAAGCAGCTAATTTAGTTCCCATCACGACTATTCCAACACTGCATGCCTGAGAAAGACATCACCCAGAGTAAGTGAATGGGGAAATAATTGTCCGGTCCTGACTTCCCATCTGTATTTCCATCTAATCTCCAAGACCTAGTCTTTTCATGCCTTCTACCAAAGCCTTTGTCTGTGCGTTCAGTTCTACCCAGAATGCATTAAAATAATAGTTAATGCGAAAAATAATCACATCCCAATATTAAGAGGGGGAAAAAAAAAACAAACCCTCAACCAACATCCAGATGCTTCCCCCCACTAAAATTACATAAATCACTACTTTTGATTGCAAAAAATTAAAAAGCAAATTATTCTGGAATTAAAGCTTGCAATTTCTGAACTATTTAGAAACACGACGAGAATATAAAAGCTAACGGCTGCTTACATTACCTACCATCATTAAACAGTTTAACTTTCTATAGTAATTCTGCACACTTAAAAGAAAATAAACCCAAAACGCAAACAACACAGAAACCTAAAATGAAGGATTATTTGAGAGAATAAACAAGCTGTTCTACAATGTTGTCACCTCCCTCCTGGCCATCTGGCAGAGAGTTGCACGCCTACCAACGAAGGCACTGAACCTTCAAGCTGGAATTGATGCACCCCCTCAGAGCCCTACAAACCTGCCTGCACTAAAGCCTTGACCCCCTTCTAGTGGCACAGGTGTCCCCTGGGGAGAGGCTGTGGAGGAGGATGGGCAGTCTGACTCCGTGCGGTCCACGAGGGCAGTAAGGACACCTCTAACAAGAGATGATGGTCTTTCAGGGTTGATGAGGCCAAGCGCAGCATCCTCTGTAGATGGCTCTGAGTCTTCCCGTGGCCTGAATCGGCACCTTTCTGCTGAGGTGGAGCAATAGCTCACTGAAGAGATTCTGCCCATCGTTCCTGTACAGAAGATGAAGCCTAAAATTATTCCGTGGCTGCTTTTTCGATCTCCAAGCTAGACCTAACCAGAAACAAGGAGGGGGGAAATAAGAAGCAGTGTAGAAAGTAATATGGGGCAGCGAGCAACCTTCACAGTGCTTCTCTTCTGCCCTCTCCTCCTCAGACCCCCTCTTTTATGAGGGCAAACACTGCTGGTTACCTAGCCACGGCTTGCAGAAGCAGCCACGGCCCTAATTCTGAATTCCCCAGTACAACACACAAGCCAGAGTGCTGAAAGCAAGATCCCTCCAAGCACCAAACCAAAAGGGACACAGGAGTCTGATCAAACCAAAACCGAGTATAAACACGGCCCCAAAGTGGTACCTTAAAAAACTTTTAACAATTCTTCAGGGACAAGATGCAGTAAGGAAGATAAAAGTTTTCTTTTGCTCCCCTTTTTTCCAACAAGAGTTTGTTTTCCTTTGCATAAAAATAACTTCATTGGAGAAAAGTGAGTTGTAGGCAAAGTTCTCTAATAGCAAAAGTAGTTTGATTCAATTTTATTTCTGATGCTCAAAGTCTATTCCTTCTCTGACCCTCATATCCAGTCTCCATGGCAACAAAAGTGCTGAAAAATCCTCTGCCCATTTGATCATCATTTAATCATTTAACAACAAAAGAGGTTGGGAATGGGAGAGTCGAACAGTGGGAAAACCAAATGGAAAATAAACCCTGGTATTAAAAACTCACCAACAAGTCCCATCCTGTGTTCGTCCTCCCCCCCACCCCGGAAAAAAAAAAAAAAAAATTATATAAAAAAAAACCAAAAACACCAAAAACCAACAAAACAAGAAGAAAGGAGAAGGACCAGAAATAGACAAATGGCCTATAGGATCCCTCTGTCGACACTGGGAGTAGGTTTAAGCCTTTCACTATGCTCCTTCAGACACCACGGTGTATCCCCCTCCCCCAGGGAGCCTGCATGCTGTCTGAACTGTCCTTCAAGGAACTCACAAAATCCAGCGGATCTGAGGATCTGTGTCAAGAGTCCAGAAGCTGAGCCAAAACCTAAGGATGTTCCCAACCAATAAAAGCCACATTCTAGAGTCTGTCTTACTTCTTCCTTCTTGTCAAAAAAGGAGGGCTGGGCCTACAAGGGGGTTTTCATCGGAAATCTCTGAAATGCTGAGCAGAATCCGCTGGGAGGATGCCCTGGCAGAAGCCCCTGTCACCTTTAAGCAGCAGGGCTTACGCTTCCCTGAGGACAGCAGCAGTGCTGTTGGGCAGCTGGTAGCCCAGACCAGGATGTGTTCCCTGCCCCAAAACAACATCACCATTGTGGGTAATTTTCCATCAGGGAAAGGCAGATGGGGGGAAAAAAAAACCCAAAGAGTTTCTTGCAGCATGACCTTGCCCCTGAGACCCGCGGGAGATGAAGCGCAGCTCAGCTGCGAGTACGGCGGTACTCACCTCTTCGGCCCCACTAAATCTGTGCCTGGGGTGCAGCTACAGGATGGATGAGACATGGAACTGGGATGTCAAATGGGGTTGCATGGAACGAGACAGACACAGTGCAGTGGGCATGCAGCTACAGGAGAGCCCCGGCGTTGGACCTCACCTCCAGCAGCAGCCCTCGGTACCCAAACGCATCCTCGCTGCCCTTGCTCTTATCAGTACCCCAGCTGTGAGTAAAATGATTACTTCAGGTTTTTGTTTTAACAGCTTCATAATATCCCTACCCCTCTGAAAAAAAACTCCTATAAACAGAACCCCAAAGCGAACCCCAAAGTCACGGCAAACCTACGTGACGGACAGGCCATTCAGCACAACATCCAGATCACCTCTCCACTCATCCATCTAGACCTGAGCACGGAGCTATCAAGGCAGTGATTTAACTTACACTTTCCCCTTGTGTTGGGATGGAAAACCCAATCCATCTTGACAACATCTCATTAAACAATGGTTTCTTTATCTGTTCAAGTTAACTCAGTTGGAATGGAAATTATTTAAAAATCTTGGTGCTAGAAGCCAACAGCTCCTGTGTCACTGGTAGCCCATTCGATGTGGGAAACTGCAAATGATCCACTGTTCTTGCTGTACCCTTGGCAAAATGTTGCATCCCAAAGAAGGTGGTGAAGGTGGTAAAGAGAGGGAAAAAATGGTGTGACAATCTTGGCTACTCATGCCTGCCAGAGAAGAGCAGCTTTGCTCTTTAATGGATATTATTGCAAATACCTTATGAAAAACGTCTTCCGAGTATGCCTGTAACAGGGAAAGGTACAGACTTTTTACATGGCATTGAACTGAAACGCCCTAATTTTTTTAAAATAATTGCTATTTCTCAGCTAGGAACAATGTATCTTCAGGACTTTTAAATTATTTGTAATAATTTTTCTGAGGTGCCACACTGACGTGGCACCTCAGCATTCGATGCAATTATCCAAACACGCCTGTTAGGTCGCAAAAGCTGTGTTATTCTCACTGCAAAGAAAGGAAACCACACACTACAAATTTCTCCTTCAAAAGCAACATATCCAAAGGTCACTTGTACTGCTAGGGAGAGAGGGCCCAGTCCTGCTTGCATTTCACAGTGTTTTCACCACAAACCTCTCCTTTTTTGTGTAACAGAGGGATGGTGAGCAATCATCATCCTCAGAGCTCACCCCAAAAGGGTCTACTTCGATTATGCTTCCTCTTTTAATTCAGGAACGTTTGAATGTGAATCTAAACCCATTGACAAACCATTGCCCAACAAACTAAGATACCAAATAGGAAAACTCCAGAACTAGGGATCTTTGGATTTAACTCCCAGCCTCAAGTAAACAACCAGGTAACACTTGTTTTTACAGCTGCCTCTAGATTCGCCTTGATTCACACTCACTGTACCTTTTGTCTGTAACGCAAGGATGTGTCAGATCTAAATTCTTGTCACAGATGTTGAGGTGAGCATAACAGTAGATATGGATCCGAGGGAATTTTCAACGTGATCTGCAGTCTTCACTCATATTTATGTAACACTGATGTGCATAAGGGCTTCTGGCACTGCTTCCTTTAGTACCTACCCCTGACCCGAAGCTCAAGGCTACAGCACGAGCTCAGACACACGAGCCGTGTTGTACCCGCAATACAAAGAACCATTCCAGCAGCTTTCCCCTGCAAGCCCCCATGTGTTTCACGCTTCCAAACCTCACTGAAGGATTTCAACCAGAAATTGTCTCAATCCTTCCAAAACCCCAGGGTAACGCCACCAGCATGCTAACATTCTGCTTTCTGCCAGTCTAGACCAAGATCTAACTGAGAACTTCCCGAGGCAGGCAAGCTACAGTGCAGCCTGAGGTTTGCAAAATTAAAGTCTAAGTGCATCTCCCTGAGCGACACTGAGCCACAGCGCCCTTCAGATTCGGCAGACACGGTGGGGGGCTCTGGGCTGAGAGCTGACGTTCTTGTGTCACCATTGCCATGTAGCAACGCCGGCTGGGGCCACCAATGCCAGCGAGAGAACGCAGGCGTGAAATGAGGTGTAATTTGTGCAGATCGAGGTCTCGCGACCACATCGTAACGGTACCGCCTGCCGACGGCCCTGCCGCAGAGCGGTGCACACACTGCTCTGCCCAAGCTAACTCGTTTAACTTTTTGGAAGGGTAAATTACCTCATGCTGCACTTGATGCCATGGGGTCTGAAGCGTTCCTTTAACCTGAGCTAGATTCTTTAAAGTGATTTCACGTCTTTCTGCATTGCATTACATTGTGATATACAGACATTCCTTGCCTCACCTTGCACACATGCAGGTATCCATTCAGTCATTGAAATCTCTGCTTTAATTTTTTTTTTTTTGCTTTACTCTTTACCTTTCACTCTTCGCTTCAGATTGTCTAAAAGTTGTTCCCACCACCCTTTGCCAAGTTTTTTTTCTAATCACTCTCTACTGACTCACATAGGCAAGAAGGGAGAGGCAGGTTTCAAAAAGCAAAATATACTCCTCTTGCAAAATAAACCACCTCTGTTAAAAATTCAGCCTGCCCTCAAATTTATAAGGTGGGCAGAAAAATGATAAATCTTGCCTTTTTATTTGTCTTTTGGGCTTTGCACCATAAAAATACATATAGGATAGAATTCAGAGATTTTCTTCCAGCAATCCTGAGGCAAAGAAAATTGCTTAAAAGTATAGATTTCCTTACCTATTCATTTGAAACCAGAGCTTTCAGTAAATCACCAGACCATACAGCAGTTGGGCTAAAGTCACAAGAAAAAGGCAGGAGCACTCACACTCCACCCCTGATTCTGTAGCTCTGGAGGAACAGGGCCAGGGGAAAGGGCAGGGAGATAACATGAAGCACATGGTTAAAACCAATCACTTAATTCTTTCACCTGCTCCTCTCTCTCTTTCTTCCAACTGGGGTATGGAGCAGACAGAACAAGAAAATCAAGGACAGGCAAGAGGGTACCAACCTGAAGTCAAAGACACCAATATACCTTCTTATGAACTCCGTCTCTTTGTACTACACGTGTTTTCTAATGACCCCTGTCAGGCGCAGGGTACTGGGCTGTTCAGACATTTCACCTAACCCAATCTATGTTGGGTCACTGGGTCACCTACATCTTGTCATCATATCGCAGTCTTATAAAGCCTATGCGGACTCTGGATTACTCCTACTGTGATTTCACTGTGTGTGTGTCACGATGACACTGGCTCGGTACCACGCAGGCACAGAAAGGGAAAAATTACTTCTGCTTCAAAAAATAGTACTCTCTAGTTAGGGTCTGGCTCTATTTTCATTTTGTAACTTAAAAGTTGGGGGGAAAAAAAGCCTTCTTTGTACTGTAGGCAAATGTCATCGTCAATATATTGAAAGGGAAATTCTACAAATTAAGTGTAGGCAAAAGAAGGGGGTAAACCCCCACATCCTCACAGATCTTAGCTTGTCTTCTGTTCTCCAAAGGCAGGGTTCACCTTTAAATCCCACTGGGAGAGGGGTGTGCCATCATTTCTTACGCAGGTGGACTCTGCAAGATGTAGAAAAGGCTCAAAAAAAGTTGGCTTTATGCCCAACTAGCTCGTGCTTCTGCAAAAAGTTCATCAGTTCCAGTACCACGCTCACACGATTGTCTCCTGTTCTTTCAGACATCCTGATTTAAGTCCCTGCAAATCCAGGAATTTAACACAGCATGCGGAAGCACCTTTATTATTGAAGAGGAGCTGACTGCATTGCAAGCTGCTTACCGCTCCAGTAGGATAAACCAAACTAATTAAGAGCAAAGATGTCTGATATTTAGCTAATGCTGTATTTAGGTAACCCACTATCGCTCTTTTATAGTAACACAATCGTCTACTAAAATATAAGCAGTCATTTCAAGTAAATGGTATTATTCCTACCTGTAACTAAAAAAGACTCTTCAACACTTAAATGCCACCGTTATTTCAGAAGGATCCCCAAGCGCTATGGAAGCTATCTTGTTGGAGAGCACTCACGTTTGAGCGTACCGCTGAGAAGCGCAGCCACCGCTGTGGGAGATGCGCCCCACCGAGGGCCAGGCTGTGGCACGGGCAGCCCGACAGAGAGCAGGAGCACACGCTTCTCAAAGGGCAAGAGGAATTTTGCTGAGGCAAAAACCTCATTCTCTAAGGCAGAGTGTCTCCAAGGCACTGGACTTAAAAGCCTAACGCAAATGAAACCCCGCGATGTTTCACTTTGTTAATAGCCATGTAATTAATCATTTGCCTTTTATGTAGCATTACACCAATTACACACCAAGTTGGTTCACGGGGAGGGGGGACAGAGCAGTAGTATTTATACTCCCATCGTTTTTCAGAGGAAATCTATTTTAAAACAGTTGCAACAAAATTCACAGTATTTGATCTGTATAAAGAAATTCAACACCTGTATATGTTAATATGTCAGAGACATTTAGAAATAAAAGATAAAGGTGAAAAATGCACTTTGTTCTCATTCCTTTTCAGTTAGGCAGGTTTTCAGTAGAGAAAAGTTTTCCACTTTTATGGATCATGGCTGTGACAGATGAAATGTCTGTGCAGCACAGAATTTATTTTTCTTGCAGAAATAACATTCTACCAGTTGTGCCAGGAGATGGCAAGTTTTATGTGCTTATTTCAGCTGAAAACATCTGCACTAGATAATCTAAGCCGCTGGGTCACATGTTAAATAACACTATTATATGTGACTGCATATAACGGCTGTTTTGCATCTTCTTTATAATGGTTTGTAACTAAGCAGAATTGTCTTGGATCATTAATTGAAGTTGCTGTAATTTTAACCCTTAATGCATTTATACTTCTTAGTTTTCCAATGAATTAAGGTTTGATTCAGCTAAGCACCTGAATATGACCCATTTCCAGAAATCTAGCTCAGGTACCGACATTCAAACTGAAGTACAACAGGCATTCTCAAAGCACCCGCTTGCCTCCTTAAACCTCAGGTCCCCAGAGATTTCTTTATAGGACAATTTCCAAACCATCCAGTCTTCTCTTGCTGAATACATCAGTGCTCAAGGGCTCCTTGCCAAAAGCCGTGTGCGCATCTTCTCTGAACGGATGCTGTCTGGGGGGCTGTCTAACCGGGCTGTGCCAAGCCCAGCTGCCGAAGCAGCCTGGCTGCCGGCTGAGGGTGCAGGAGCGGGGACCCACCGATGCCACACCGACCCACTCCCCCACCCTCAGCGTGCTGCCTCATCTTTCCAGCTAGGCATATGACTGAGCACCTGGCTGGAACCTGGGTAACGGCGGTTACCTGACCGGGATTTTGAGGATTGATTTAAAATCTGACATGCCTGAAAATCCCACTGTTTGGTCTTAATCAAAAGGTAGCCACAGTGGAATTCTAATGGAAAGTTAGCGTGCAGCCCGTCACGTGAAGACTCCCCAGATTGGAGTATATGACAGAGAAAGCAAATGTGGAATGGGAAAGGATGTTTCACGTCCCATTTGTCCTAAGACTTCCAAAAGTTCACAATTCATGTTCTATTTATACCAACTAGTGGCTTGTTGAAAACAGAATCCTTTTGGCTTCCCAGTTCTCCCCCACTTATGAAGTAAAACTGGAAATGTTTTTCTAGATAAGAGTTACATCAGTGTAAAAGTGGTGAGTTTGGCTCCCTTCCCAAGTCTTTATAACACTGGAATCCAACACATTCCATTGCACGAAAACAGATTAATGGGTTGAGATAAAATGAAAACATCTTAGAAAGCAATGCGCCTTCCACAAACACTTGGCTACAACTTGTGGGAACAGGTTTCAAAAACAAGGATGCAGCCTTATTCAACACACCCTGTTAACCAGGGATCTTCGCATCACGATATACATACAGCTGGTTCTCTTCTGCTAAATGAAGGCATCAGTGATCTAGTCCACAGTGATTTACTTTCCTGGAAGTCTATATTGAAGCTGATAACGGCTAATGATGGGAAGTCATTTTACATAGCCCTCCCCAGCTCCTCTGCCAGGCTGCTAGGAGCAGAGATAATAGGTTGTCTCATGCTTCATCAGTCTAGATCAGTTCTATTCTAACAATTATAGAAATGAAAGGTGCAGAACAATGAAACGAGGCATATTATTGTACCAGATGGTCCATTTTAGAACAATTCACACGCAGGTCTAGAATAAACTGTGGCTCTGATACCCACTAATTGCATTTGCAGATTGTTCCAGTAGTTTCAGCGCACTTTCCTTACTTTGATCAGGACTGCAGAAATTACACCTTTTTATGTGTTGCTTGCTTTCAGGATTTAATCTCATTTGTTTAACAGCGTTATAACTTCCACTGGCAAGAGTTTATTCATTTATTTTGACATTCATATGGGCTACCATTGTAATTGTTTCACTATCTCGATATCCATCATAATGGGATCTCAGCAGGATTTTCTCTAAGTAATCTTACTTTATAATTAGGGGTATCGTATCCAGTCTTCTAATCAAACCAGCAGAAGTAGAGTGGCTGTATGTAAATCATTTTATGTGCATTCCCAAGCTACCTGTGAAGCCCAGATCCAACAAGTGCTTAAATGTATTTGCACTCAGTGAACAAGTGCTAGTAGCTTCATGGCATCTACGTAACGTGGCACCAGAAGGAAGCCTTCCTCATGTCCGAGTAGCAGAAAAGGGTTTGTTTAGTACTCACAGCATGGTTTTCCACTTCCTCCGCTCCCCCCAGGTCACTTCACATGAAGGAATATTGCCTTTATATTGAAGATGATACTACGTAACCCAAAGAAGCACAACATAACCTGTGTTCACCTAGCACAAGGGGATGGGAAATGCTGGAAAACATTTTCATAAATTCATTTTCTTTTGGGACGGGTACTTGCTGCTATTGAGCGGGATGCTAATTCCAAGTTAAGTTTGGGCAGCACACAGAAATCATTCTGGCTTCCTCAGGACAGCCCTCCCCCAAACAGATAGCCCACTGTCAGGTCTCCATAATATTTCTGAGCCATCTGTCGCTGGGGTTTTTTTGCTTAATGCATTCTTTATGGTGAAAGAA
Organism: Microhierax caerulescens; assembly: GCA_035590215.1. NCBI lineage: Eukaryota > Metazoa > Chordata > Aves > Falconiformes > Falconidae > Microhierax > Microhierax caerulescens. Next base: position 119,534,282 of record JAVJGJ010000014.1, read on the forward strand.
CGTGCACGCATTATGTTTCCTTTCTTCCATTCCCTTCCTTCTTATCAGTTCATTCAATATGAAATACGAGAGTCCTGTATACAGGGCAGTAAAACAATGCTCTGTGTTAATGCTGCTGAGGAATGAGATCTCCTGTAACGTCTGCACGCTCCCCGAGATGAACCAAATATGCAGGAAAATTGCAGGCGAAGCCCAGCGACAGGTGAACGATTCTGGTTTAACAAGGGCTATTACGCAGAGGGAGAGGTCCCTGATAATGGCACCGAGAGGTTCTGCATGTATTTAACGCATCTGCTGTCTAAACTCTGAAATGCCACGGAACAAGTACAGATGAGGAAAAGGTTGACATCTGTCTCCGGGAGGGACAAACAAGCTGTCATAACAAAACACGAAGTCAGCAAAGATGTTGTCTAAACTATCAGGGGCTGCACCATGACAAAGGACAACACAATTTATTGGGAATCAAATGCCATTTTACTAACAAAATTTTGGCACCAAATATAGACCTTTTACCACATCACACTGATTTAAGGGGAATAAATTGCACCACCTAATTAAAAAGAATAGAGATACTACAAAAGGACAGAGGCAGGGTTAAAGCTGACATCGGAGAGCTGTAATTTGTAACAAAAAATCTGGAAATCAAAAGCCTGCTGGCAAGGCATCCCCTGAAGTGAACGAGGTGACAAATACACGCGCTGTCGAGAGGCGCCTGTGCATCAGCTCTGTTGTACTCTGCTATCTCACTCCAACAAGTTTCCAGGGTTAGGAACCAAGTCAGAGAGTTCAACAACGAAACTTTTGTGTTGGCTCATCAAAACTCAAACTCTTTGCAGGCAAGGGATTTGGTTTCTACAAGGATCCCCACTTATAAAAGTTGTTTAGGTTTTGGTTTTATCTATCTATCTATCTATTATTTTTACTGTTGAGGTATTGTAGTTCAAAAGGACTGCTTTGAAACACTGGGAAGTTTGGTCTGAAAAGGACCCCACGCTCTTAGTTGCTAGGAAATTCATGACAAAATTCTGCTGACCCAAGCCCTTCCCCTCCAGCCTAGGTTATTAATTTAGAAATATTTGTGAGACCTTCAGTGGTACATCCCTGATCAGAATAGCAGCTACTCTGAAACCCTCTGAGATAGGAAGCCTGACTTTTATTTGGTTTTCCTAAGGGTCTCCCACTGTGGCCAGTCTGCTGTTACACATGGTTGTTCTCCTTCACTGCCTGCACGGGAGAAGTTTGTTCACACTGAGCATCAACGGGAGGCAGCTCTGTCAGAGCTCGGTTTGAAACGACCACCTTCAAAGCAGTAGAGAAATTAGGGGGGTTGTCCAGATTTAAGGGGGGTTGTCCAGATTTAAGGGTTGTCTCTCTTTTTTTTTGTTTTGTTTGGTTGTTTGGGTTTTTTGTTTAGTAGAAAGCCAAGTATAAGCAGATCAAGGATACAGCCAGGACCTTTCAAAACTTCTCGTGAGAAAATAAAAGCAAAGGGAGAAAATGTCCTTGCTCGGGAGCGTTCCGTGGTTAGCGCAGCAAGAGAGGACAAGGGGAGAAGTCAGGCTCCGGTAAGGAAGAGATCCTGCTGCTCCTTGCTCTGTTGAATCTCTTTTCCAACATTTAGGTTCATGCCCATGAGATCCGTGAAGGCTTTTCTGGAGTAACCACGCAGGCAGTGGGCGCAGGGCTGGAAGCACCCCCGGAGGGGTCCTGCTGGCAGCTGCTCCCAACCCGCAGCACCACAGCACCATTCCCGCCAGTACGGCCTCAGCGATGCTTTTCTACACTTTCCTCTAGATTCTCTTCTCCTGATCCAAACCTCTGCTGAACCACAGTACACAGAATTAGACTGACTATTTTAGCCATCCCCTTTTCGAAAAGAACAGAAGAATTACACCATGTGCCTTACAAATATGACTTGTTTACATCCCCAATATGGTCTTCGGTTGTTCGTTCTTTGGTTTGTTTGTTTCCACAAAAGCATGAGGTTGTTGTCATAGTCATTGTGATCATCATTAACTACATAATCATTAACTACAGCCTTATATTTCTTTTCCCTTGGAACAGGGCAGCGGTAGCGGGTGCAACTACAAGACAGAATTTGACTCCCCCGATTTTTTTTTTCTTTTTTTGACAGTGTCTTCGAGGAAAGAAAAAAAAAAAAAAAAAGAGAAAGGAAGGATCAACTTTCAGGTCCCTGATACAGCAATCATGTGCTCTCCCCCTGAAACGGAGTAACTGAGCTACAAAGTCACTGAGTTGTGTTAAAATGGAAATCCCCAAGACACCATTCTTTGTAAATCACTTTTCAGAGAATAACAGTGAAGCAAAAGAATTTATAGGTCTAGTAATTTTGCCCTTGATAGTGTAATTGACATTACTGTTCTGATTCCTAGAAGGTCTGATTTTTCAGAGGTCCTGAGCAGCTGCAGTTTCCATTGATTTCTGGTGGAACTGTAAACGATAAGGACTTTTGAAAAATCCATACCCACTGTGATCCAATCCTTACCAAAAAAAAAACAAAACAAAACCAAAAACCCCTACCCTTTTTCATTTTACTTGAAAGTTACTTATTTCCCCCAATACGTAATTCCGATACAATTCTCCAATAAATAATAAATCCCACAAAGAACATCCTTCAAAACGTCTGATATCTAGCAAACGCTTTGCATGTCGAGAAAGTTTTTTTAATGTTTCGGGGAGCTGTTGTTTGGGGTCAGCCAGTTACAGAGTAGCTCTGGGTCAGAGGCTCCCCCGTGCCCGTCCCTGGGCAGAGCGTGGGGTCTGAGCTGCTGCTCCCCGGGCCATGCAACACAACACACTGCAGCATCTGCAACAGGTTTGCATACTAAAACTATTTATGAAGTTGTAAGTGAGCTTTTTTTTTTTTTTTTTTTTTCCTTCCCCCTTTTCCCCCTAATAGTTTCAGCATTTGAAATGAGCTAGCAGGAAATAATCCCAACCTTTTCTCTGCTGGGCAGATTAATTCCAAATTCACATTGCTTGTTGTATTTTAGAAATCAAAGTTTGGGTCTAACCAGCTGCTGATTTTGTTTTGCATTTGAAGGGGTGGAATGAGGACAGGGAAGTGGAGCTTGAGATCTAAGAGAATTAGATATACCTAACTCCTTCATTGGCAAAATTGTCACGGTACTGCTAACAGTCAAGGAAGTAAAGCAGAAATGAAAGCAACAGGCCATCATTTGAATGATGCACATTTTAAATTAATAATTAGGCACAAAACAACAGAAGAAAGCTAATGTAAACACCGAAACGGACCTCGGCGGAGTACTAAATCAACACTATCATACAAAAGAGGGTGCGTTAATACAGTTACGAACATCTACTCACATATCTTGCATGCACGCTCCCACTGAATAAAATCTACCATGATAGCTGATCTATAACAATTTAATTTGTCAGTGAGATGAGATCTTGTTTGTGAGAAAGTTACCAGATCCTCACAGAAAAAGTTCTGAGGCCAGTTGCATGCTCTATTACCATTCTGAAAAAAAGTTTATTGGACTGAGGCATTTTACCAGATTCAATTTTCATTGGATTTTTTTTGTGTGTGTGTGTGTCCATAATTAAAATACGCTGCTATTACAGACAAGTTGCATAAACTATGTCATATGTCTAATAGTTTGACATAAATAATGAATAATCTCAAGGCAAACAGTGCTCAAAAAACCCTCAAGCTCTAAGTTATTCATTGAAAATATTCAGAGACTACTGACAAATAAAAATGGTATTCACAGAAATCAGGACTAATTCATGAATGATTCACAAACAGAAGAAACAGCTGAATTCATAATTAATATTCTTTACTTCGATAGTTCAACCACAAAAAATAACCCTATTTGAATGAAAAGCAGTGACCTGAGCTGCTTACCAAGTAACCACAGGACACTGGGAACGCTTCGTGGTATCTCAGGAAAAATGAGGCTAACTCTACGACAAGACATATTGTGAACAGTAATCTATCGAGGAAGCCGACTGATACACGATCTCCCCATACTAAATTGGTTTGTATTTGCATTCCGTGCATTGTTTGCTGATGAAACCTCAAAACCACGTTTTTTTAAAAAAGGCTTGCAAAGGAATAAGAGTAAGGCTGACTAGTTTGGGGGGAATATAAAGGAACTGCTTTTGAACAACTTCTTCAAGATATTCCAAAATGTTCTGTATCACTGATCTTTCCCAAAATCAAAAAATTTGAAGTTTTTACATTAATTCTACATTTAAATTATTAATGATAAGGAAGATAAATTTAAGTTAAAAAAAATAATCTTCAAAATATTTTTCTTCATAAAATATTTCAAAAATGTGGCACTTTGATCAGGTTAAAAGAAAAAAATCTGAAAGCTTAGAATTTCCTTCAGATTAAAGCTGTTCTTAGCAAATCCACTTCTAAGTACAAGACAGTCAATAAAAATGTCATATAATTTGTCTTGCTGATGAAAACAGAATTTCTGAATTCTGGTACATTTTTCATTTAGTTGAAATGGTCAACTGAAAAGAAACAGCCAAACATTATTTTGACTAAATGTTTCATGACAGGAAAAACAAACTGCAGTGTTCCAATTCTAATAAATATTGGGAGGGGGGGGGGGGGGGGAAAGGCACGCTAAGTTATCTTTCCATGTTTTCTTGCTAAGAAAAAGAAACCTAAATCTTTCTTCACTACATTTATTTCCTCATTTTTAGTAGAGAAAGGAAGGATAAATAAAAGAAAGAGGAGAGAGAAATGTTCTCCTCCAGGAAGCAGATACTAAAGATGCTAATTTATTTTAAAATTATGTTCAAAACTCACAGTTCTTTTTTCTTAACTAATTCTATTATTAAGACTGTTCCTTACATCGTCTCTTCCACCACAGTCACCACTCTCTGATGCAATATTATACCACATTTATGCTACAACATCTTCCTTCCTCCCTGCATCTCCCCGGAACCCACCACCTGAGCCTCCACACTCCAGCCCTGCAGCACCAGCCTCTGCTCCCACAAGTGTCTCCTCCGAGCCCGACACCACTCCGTGTTCTGTGTCCCCTAAAGCCAACCTTAATTCAACTGTTTTCACTGAATGTGTCTACATGGGACCTTTTGACATTTCTGAACACATTTTATTCCTTGGAATTTGTTTAACGCTTCTATTCTAGCTCAGGATGAAAGCAAACGTTGCAGAAGGTTTGACTCTGAATGTCCCTCAGCTGCTGGACCGCATGGCCCGCCAAACCCGCCTGGGCCTACAACTGTATTTTCAAGGGCGATGAAAAGAAGGCATTGTAAGGGAGGGCTGGAAATCGACTGAATTTTGTATTTGGAGAAATGGTTAATACCGACAGCTGGGTGTTGCCTTCCAGAGGAAATGCCAGAGGGCAGATGAGACAAGGGATTTCAGGATTGTTATTATTATGTGAATTGCTTACAGCAGCTCAGCCTTCAAAGTCTCACCTATTTCCTCAGCTTTTACATGTCTTAATACAGGATCTGCAGCCCTTCCACCCATAGAAGTGGTTTTGTAACCAAAAAAAAAAGTATAACTGTAGTAGACCTGGTATTGCCATGAGCTTGACTGTTCTATGATGAATTGCCAAAAAATGAACCTGAAAACAGCAACTGAGGAACATTCAGAGTCAAACCTTCTGCAACGTTTGCTTT
>JAVJGJ010000014.1:119553933-119568149 GCA_035590215.1 Microhierax caerulescens
GTCCTGGCTCTGCTCCCCCCCGGCTCCGTGTGCCCCCGCTCCCAGCACAGCCTGGGCAGCCGAAGGGTCCCTGACTTCGGGTGAGCGCTGCCCGGCCACAACTGCAACATCGCTCTGCCATCAGCAGTCTCATCCCAAATCCAAACCAGCTGCACCGGCTACTAAGAACACAATTAGCTCCATCCCAGCCAAAACCAGGACACTCCACCTGACCCAAAAAGTGAGCTGTTTAGGAGAACAGGGTCTGGTAAACTCGCCCAAGCCCGCAGTCCCTGTTGCACTGCACTGCTGCACCCATGTGCAGCCTGAGCAGCGTTTTCTGGAGAAGCATTCAAATGTTATTTCCAGTGCTGTGTACCCCTCATGCCATGCAGGAATAACATCACCCATTACAGTCATGAAACGTGGCAGCTGCTTAACAGAAGTCAGCCACAGATGAGGTCGGGAAATGACAATTCTGCTGGGTCACATTGGGCCTCTGTTACACCTACACGACAACACAGCAGTTATTCTGGATTTAGACAAATTTAAAAAGGAAGTCTTCAAAGCCACTGCATGTGAAGTTGCAAAAGGAGCTGTAAACAAGGGGAACACAATTGTCCATGTTACAAATTGCTCTGTCTGCCTCTTCCTTGAAGCACTGATAATGCTTGGAGGCACCTGCTCCTGGGAGACCTCGCAGCAAACTTCCCAGCTACCTTACACAGATAACTGAAGGCTAACTGGGACTTGCACAGAAATCATGGCTATGGCTTAACATAAAAAATACTGAATTATTTTTTTCAGTGGAAAGGTCGGTGAAACCCAGACTTGCCAACCATTTGGCACAGCATTATTTAATTCAGGGAAGCAAACCACAAACAGGGTATGAATAGCACTATTTATCTACGGAGAATACATGTGCTTGCCACAGGATAGCGTGCATTCTAAAAAGTTCACTGGATTTCAAAGAAGCAGTTAGAAAATTTCATGGCATAAAAATCCAACAAGTGTTATTCCATACAGAAATAAATACTACTGCACCAGAACGTCTGTCCGAGAGTTAGCCGATAACTGGGAGTGTATAGCAGGGAGCTAGCACACCTTGTTTGTCCCAGTCTTCCATTCCTTCCTAGGTATCCCATTAATCATCGCCAGTGACAGGCTCCTAGGCTGGACCGAGCTTTGGTCTGACTCATACAGCTCTTTCTGCTGTTCTCCGAGGAGAACTCTGCCTTTCCTGTTATTAGACATAGTACATTTGCTGTGTACTAGTGATATAAGATATGCAAAATCATGTAAAACCAGGCACCATTTCTGAAAACACACCAATTACTAAATCAATGTTCACCTCTACAGTAGATTTTTTACCACTTTAAAATTCACCACTGCATTTTAAGGAAAAGAATTTTCCAAGTCTAGTGCAGCAAGCATCGATTACTGTATTTTTAATGATGCACACCATATTACTGCGGTTATTACCGCTTTGCTGCAGTCTAACTGAAACCATACTTTAGAAGAACTTCTGAATATTTATTTCCTTTCCTCTCTCCTCTTGTGTATTGAAAAACTCTAAAGCAATGTAAGAATTGAAGCCATTGCTTTAACACGAACAAAGATGGGGATGTTTCATACAGCACTGAAGCTTCAGACTTTTTCCCTCCCAGCCTCTGGCAACAAGGGGTCCGAAGCGATCAGAGTTTTGCTTCATGGCTATCTTTACTGCCAGTAAACACTGAAAACTGTACGCCATCTCTGTAGTCGTTTTTCTTTTCAATACATCACACAAAGATTAGCTGAACATGTTCACACCACCTATGCAGGCTTTCTTAGTTTACTGCTCGTTATTGTTGTGCCTAGGTAGCACAGCGAACAGCTTACAGGCTGGGAAGTTCCATGATCATCTTGTGGAAGGAGACCTAACCCCTAATCCCACAGCGCAGCAAGCAAGCAGGGCTTCACTCATGTACACAGCCCTACCCGTGTTTGTGAAAATTATCTGCACTAGTGTCAATCAATCTGCATTTAACTGTTTAGACGATCAGTGCCTTAACTCTACAGTTACACAAAGCTAGCACTCAGTGTGTTACACATCCCATTCTGAGTAAATGCTAGGTTAAAAAAAAAAAAATAAAAAAAATTACATGCACTAAAAAGTTGAAAAGTTCTTGGATCAGAAGAAAACTTAAAGTAAAACAGTCTTTTTGCTAGTCCTTTTTAAAAAAAATCAATCTTTATGACTTCTAAAAATTGATATGTATTAGTTATGAGTCTTCTGTGGTTTCTTCAATTGCTCTCTGTAAAATTTGCCAAGTTTGGGGGTTTTTTTTTCTTTTTTTTATAACTGAAGCTGTGTATTTTATGTTAAAATTAGAAACTCTTCCTTTGTGGCCTTTTCAACTTAATTATACCTCACAATTGTTCATGATTTTAGAGCTATCACAGTTTTAACCTCAAATCTCTCCTTATTACTAGCTAACTCTTTACTGTCTAGCATAATAATGAAAATGTTAGACAAAGAAACAGCAGAGGCAACTCCAAAGTTTCCAGCTCAAAAGCATTAAAGTGGCTCTTTTCTTCTTAAAATACATTGCTAGATCTAGCAGCATGCATAGGTTTTATTTGAAGATTAGGATTTCAGCATTGCAACGCCTTTTGAGTGAGAGTCAGAGGTCTAATTAATCAGACACCCTTAGTTGCACCTAATCCTGGTATTACCTCCATTTATGTAAACCTGGAATAAACCCAGTAAAGTTCAAGTAGCTAAAGCCAGCGTAAGGTAGGAACAGCTCCTCCTCAGCCTTCCCCACCTGCGCTACCCTTTCTTAAGAAAAAGAAACTACTTCACCCCCTCCCCACCGTGCAGGCAGCACTTGTGCTGGTGCACAAAGCGTCACCGTGAGGACCACAGCCACTTCTGAGAGTCAAACATTAAACCAAGGGAAGGGTGGATGGCACCTGGGGTCTACACTTCAATAACGTAAATGAGTGGCAAGTGGGAAGTTTACCAGCCAAATAAATTGTATACGGTCAAGCTATATCCATTATACCCGATGGAGAAACAGTCCCATCGACAGAACTTTGCCTCAAGTGACTGATGCTGCTGGGGGAACGCTGGGGATGCTGGTCATGACCATTGTCCATCACACTGGATGAAGGTAGTGTGAGCCTTTATCTTGGATGACAAAGGAAAAGCAGTATGTCACTGCAAAGGGTTGTGAATGGCTATAGGGGAACGATCTTCCACGGGGCCAGGAAAGCCCTTTGTCGTGTGCGCGTTGAAGCCCTCTCCTGCCTGCTGCGGTTATCACCCCGTCAGTCAGAGTGATAACCACGGTTATCACCCCGTCAGAGTGATAACCACGTCAGCTGCCTGCTGGCCAGCCGAAGACAAAATGCTGAACAACTGCAGCCTGGCAGAGCTGGTAAGTTTTCTACCACTCAGTTACACAACAGGCAGGTGTAGACGGTGCTCTGCTTTTATTTAGTTGATGCCTTTTGTTCTTAATTACTTGTTTTAGAAAACGGTGTGTTTCCCATAGTTTCATTCCCATGAGTCCTTGTGCTGCATGTCTGCCCAGAAAGCAGGCACCTGGGTGCCCCCCACCTTCCCTCTCTGCCGCCCCTCTGCCGAGTCCTTCCCACCGCCACCAGGCAGCTGCTGAGCGGGACCTGCAGCTCATTCACCTGGCACATCCAGCTGCAAGGGGCGGCAGCTGAGGCACTGGGCTTTGACCTTCTGATCTACTCAGCTCAAGCACCCAAACCAGCGATACCTGCTCCAGGTCTGCAGCGCCTTGGGGACTGGAGAGCCCGGTTTTGCCCCGGGGCTGCAGGAGCTGCTATAATACAAATATTAAAGCTCTTTGTTACCCGACAGCAATCTCTGTAGCATCACCTCGTCCCTTCCCAACGAGCAATTATTGCGGTTTTGTATCGTAAAATCTCAACAGGATTATAACTCTTACAGAAATACTTTGCTCCAGCAAGCCCATCAGGGACAATACACCTGACACCTTTCTTTTGCCAGGTAGGAAGGGATGGCCAACGTGGTCTTCAAAATAGCCTGGGTTTGATAACATTCTCAATGTGATCCAAATAACTGATATAATTAGCAAATTATATAAAAAAAAATTATATATTATATAAAAAAAAACAAATAAGCTTCCAGGTACTCAAGCCCTTCCTCAAATCTGCAACAGAAATTATGGGAGGTAATGAAATTTTGCCTGCCTTGTGTCAGCCAGGTTTTTGTTTGATCTGTTATTATTTTCTTCTCTCCCAAGTGGTGGGGTCTCCTTCTCTGGAGACATTCAAACCCACCTGGACGCGATCCTGTGCAACCTGCTCTGGGAGACCCTGCTTCAGCTGGGGGTCAGACCCAATGATCTACAGAGATCCCTTCTGACCCCAGCCATTCTGTGACTCTGTAACGGTACCTGTTGGTGCACTAAAAGCTAACACTTCTCCCTACAAACTGTATCTCAGAACCAAAACCTGTCTGAGGGTTTCTACTGAAGACAGTGTGTGCACCTTAGATAATCAAAGTAAGAAGTGGCCAGCTGGAATGGATTTTAGTACTGCTGACACAAAATTTCTTTTTTTTTTTATTGCATGATTAATCATATTGGGATGCCTAAACCAATGAAGAGACGCCTTTATTTTTTCTAATAAACAAATAAATCACATTATTAAGTACAGTCTAACCCAAGTGAGGTTTAAAAGCAGGTCATCCAAGGCGAAGCAACAAGAATCTCCTTTCCAAGCTATCTACCTGTTTTGCAAATGCTTGTAGGTAAGGCATGGTCAGTGACTGATGACCCTTCTCTGCAAAGCCATTCTTTCTAGCAGGGTTATTCATCCATTTTTTACAGACGGCACTAATAAAATTGTGGAAAATCTGTCGGCTTAACATTCTGTAGCCTTTGGGAGGGGATTTACCTGTGACTGATTTGGTTCAGGAAGTCTGGGGGTGGATGCCCTATTTTGAGAGAATCTTCTTGCTGCTCTGTTTTTCCTAACGTGCATCTGAGTACTTCTCAGGAAAATCAGAGAAAGAAGTATTTTTCATACTGACATATACTTCTGTCAACAATCAACAAGCATTTTGTTCTGAGCCTTGGTGACGAATAGTCCCCAGGCACTCTTCAAAACATCAGGGGTTTCTTCTAAATGTCCTTTGGTAAATGGTGGCTCAAACGTCTTTTCACTAAGGATGGTGACATTCGGAGAGGTTTGGTTGCTAACTTCTGCCTGAAAACGAGCTGCTTTTTGCCTGTGGTGGGCATACAGAGATTCTGAAAAACATGGTCCTCTGGGATAGGAAAGCGCGGCAAGAACATCAGATCAACTTTTTACAGAAAAACAGCTGAAGGAACCTTGGATGATGGTCTTATTGCAGAGAGACAAATGTGTATCAGCGTCATACCCTCCTGCTAGCCCAATGTCAAACAAGTCAGGTCTGGCTTGAAAGGAACACCGAGTGTCTGCGGAGATGCTCCGAAACGCTGCTCGGCAATGGGGATGTCTATCAGGGAGCTCACACAAGCCAGCTCTGCCTCCCCCAGCAGCTTGCCATTAATCCTCCTCCTTTGCTGTCACTGCGGGAGTTACTGCAGCACAGCGATGCTCTGAGCCTCCTGGGAGCATGGCTGAGGCAGAGAATAAAAAACAAAAACAAAGCCCAGAAATATTCCAAGCTACCAACACCAAGTAGCTGAAATTCAAGGGCAGCTCCTCTAAGGACTTCCGCATTTTGGTCCTCTCCCTACCCCTCTGGTTTCTAAAACACCCTATTTCTCATAATCTCTCACACCATTTAATTCCTATGGAAGCAGGAATCTTACCTGGCTGGAACAAATGGGAACTGAGGAGATAAGCAACCCGCTCAAAATGAAGTGCCACCCTTGAGATGGAGGAAGGAATTAAACTCATAGCTCCAGAATCACCAATTTCCATCCCAAACCCTTGACCTCGATCTCCACTTACCACTAAGGAGTGAGGGTAGATGTGATGGGTGCTTCTGGAACGGGGTGAAACCAGGTGGCAGCGTGCCCTCCCCTCCGCCCGCAGCGTTACCGGTAGCGGCAGGGCTCAATACCAAGGCAGGGAGGTTTGGAAACAGGGGTCCCCTTCTGGGCTTTGTGTCCTCAGCGAAACTCCACATGTCCCTGCCACCGACCACGGCGCTCCTCCAGCCAGCAGGGTTTGTTTGCCTGGCTCCCGTGCTGAGGAGGGAGTGCGTGTCGGGAAAAGCAGCCTGGCCCCAAGGAGCTAGTTAATTCTAACTTTCTGAAGTCTTATTTTCTTTCTATGCTTCTTTAGGTAATCATACTTCACTCTAGGGCATAGAAGTGGAGTGTGCAATTCAAGCTGCGATATGTCGTATTATGATGCAATATAATAACGGGCTAAATGCTCGCTTCCTCCGGGACGCTGCGTTTTGAGGCACACTACTGCAAACACATAAGTTTCTGAAATGCAACTAATGCCAAAACCATAAAGTCAGAAAGTACTGATTCCAACCCAACTCAGAAACGGTTAAAAAAAATAAAAAGGAAAAAAAAGAGTGAAGGACAGGGCAGCAGTTATAGAGACTGTTGACAGTTTTAAATACAAAGCTTTTTGACAGGCATTTTTTGAACTTCCTTTAAATTTGAATACAGTCGATTCTAAAGATAAAATACAGACTTTTTTCCCTGCCTAGCCTGCTATTTCTGCATAGTATCCAATTTCAGTATCTCTAACAAAGGCATAATCAGACTCATGATTATAGATGTGGGACATCTACTCCCACCACATTTCAAGTTGAAGCTTTAAGACCCACTTTTCACAGACTACTGCAACTACTTTATTCTGCATATAGCTTTCTCCTTTGTTCAAAATCTCCAATTGTTTATAAATGTTTAAGTATAAGGTGATACCAAAAAGCTGGATATTAAGCTATATAAAAATGAAAGTCACAGATAAAGAAAGAGCTGCAAAAATTCTAAGATAATAACAATAATAATTAAAAAAAAAAACCAAAACAAAGCACCAAACCAAACCCTGCACTTCAGTTGGCTATTAGCAATTAAACCATTTTAAAATAGGTCTCACTACACAGAGATTCCTGTTGGTCCTTCTATAACTTTCCTCTCTAAGGATTAATTGGTGGACAGAACGACTGCTGAGGTGGGTGGCATGTGTCCCCCAGTACCCATGGAGCCGAGCGTACAGCAGGTAATTGGTTTCTGTCACATTACTACGTTTTGGCTCCAAAAAGCCATGTTGTCCTAATGGGAATAAATGAATGGCTGCTACTGAGAATACACACTGCTGCTCACTAAGAAAATTGCTCAAAATTGGACCAGGCTGAATCAACAAATTTGGGGAGACACCGAGCTTTAGTTTCACTGATTTCTTTGTATGGTTTAATATAGGGCTGTCACCTACAGTACTCTGAAAACATGGTAGCTGCAGGTCTTGCACAGGACACTCTGGAATGGGCTGGATCTCAGCCAGAGACCTGCCAGTCTCCTGGTTTCCCACCGGAGACTGCAACCACAGAGGGAAGGCAGGCATGCAGCAGCAAAGGCAGGCAGGGGTACGGAAAACCCCAGTGGGCTCGCCAAGCCCTCTACCCTTACCCTTGCCCAACCAGACCTGCTGACACACCGCTTTGCTGATACTGCATTGACACATCACCTTGTGGAAATGAGCTCACTGCTTAACCTGCCACCCAGATCATATATTTGATAAAATAAAATGCAACAAAATAGTCAAAAGTAGTTTGGGAGCAGTCTGGTTCCTACCGTGTGCAGTTACAAAGGAGTGATTTTCAGATTATTACTGTTGTAAGCCTTAGCTATATTGTCTGGATCACCTGGGTGACATCATGTGGCGCTGGGAAATGATATATCCAGAAACTGGTCAGAGGCCGAGGGCACGGAAAAGTCCTCTACGCTCCTTTCTTGCCGTTGCTCAGGGACAGAATAAAGAGCTATGTCCTGTTTCTGTCTATGGCATCTGGCTTGCTTGGCAATCTGGTTTAGATGCCCTGAATTTGCAAATCTTTGGCTCTCGAAACAAGGAAATGTTGGATTTCCATGAGACAGGACCGCGCAGGATGAGGAAGCACTAAACCATGCTCTCGCTCCTTGGAGGAGCCCAGGGCAGCAGCAACAGGAGCACGTGGCTGAGTTACGTTATCACAACCCAACATCAAGCGATCCGGCGCGAACCAAATGGATTCCTATCAAACCAAACCTGTACAAGGTACATCCCTCTCCTGGACACAGTGTCAAAAAGGCTGCTCTGTCCATCCCAAGATGGACTGCCATGAGAAGGCAAATCCCGTGTTTCGCCAGCAGCCCGGGCGCCTGAGAAATAGAGGCTGCAGGGGCTTGGCCCAAGGGTCGCTTTTATTTACGTTGCCAACATTTCTAAACGTCGTACTATGGATCCCAAATCCAACTGGACCAGAACTGCTAGAACAGCTCCTTATAACCGCGTAAATGTATCCTGTGTTGTAAAACATTTACCACCCAACAGCAAGTACAGCCTCTTTGTGCAAAATGAATAGGCATGAAAATGCCATGTTTGTTCCGTATTCATAGGAAATCAATGGATACATGAATAGATATATGATTTGATTACTTTCTTTTCTCTTCCCATGTGAACAGCCAGGACCAGCCATTTAAGAAAGATCAAATAGTAAGTTCTTTTTCTGGCAAATTCCACAACCTCTCCAAAACACTCTAAGGTTTTAACTAATTGACTTAATTGCTTTGCTTTTTCCATCTGTTGAATGGGAATAGTGAAATACTTACTGTAAGTCTCTCATAAGTGTTTTAAAAATTCAGCATTATATCCAATTCCTGACGTATCTATGCAACCTCTTTGAAATCAAAGGCTAGTTTCTACTCTCCTTTCCACTACTTTTTCTCATAAACACTGCAGTGTTAGATAAGGATGCTCATTTTAATTTGCTGGTTGTTTACCATTCACATAGAATTTACCATTCACATTGAATGGCAGACACACAGATCATACATATATTATCCCTATATTTTGGTCACAAATGGTTCATTGTCTCAGCAAGCCTAAGATCAGGGAAAGCTACTGAGTCTAGTGGAGTACTCTGAAGACTTAGGTGTCTTGCACGACTCATGTCTGGCATATGCATAGACCTCCTGGAGAAGTTTGCAGAACTAAATATGCTGGGTAACAAATCAGAAACACAATCGGTCATTGGCAATCCCGAAGGCACCAGCCTGGGCTGACGGGAGTTACTATTGGAATGAGCAGAATTTGTTTCAGTATTTCTAGAGGATTTGGAAACTGAAGAACACTACATGAGCACTTAGCATTACCCATGGAAATAAGAAAGCTTGATGGCCCCAGCTCGGCATATCACTTAAGCATGTGCTTAAAGCTAGGCATGTTCTTTGGGTGTGTTAGTGATTATGGGTCCCAATCAGTTGTGCAGTGCTGTATATGCATGGAGGGAAAATATCCTTCCTGACCCCCCGTGGGCAATCATCTCAGCTCCTGAAGCATGAAATTAGAGTGGCCTTATCTTTGCTTGCATACTGTAAGTACAAATGTTATTAGTGATCATAAATTTAACAAGCCCTATTTTAAAATCCACCCGCAGCACTATTGCATGACGTTTGAAGACAGCCCTTTTCGAGAACTTACAACTTTTTTCCTTCCATCTTTTAATTTCATTTGAGTGAACTGGGGGAGGAAGGTCACCGTCAAACCTGCTGAAAGGCAAATAACAGTAGTGCTTAGCTCCATTTCAGCTGCCTTAGAACAAACAGCCACTTCCTGATGTGTAGAAATAATAACATTAAAATAAATACCAGTCTGTTCTCCTCTGGAGCCTATACAAAGGCTTCGAACATTTACACCCTGGGCAAAGGAAACCTCAACTCCCAAATTACAAAATTATCTGGTCTAATTGAAGTTGCCACCCGGCCAACTTCATATCACTCAAAGCGGTGCGCACCGTTTGCTTGCCTAGGTGGTTCTCCTCTTAGCAAGGAAGCCCACTGCAGCGCAGCAGCAATGATTAATCACCAGTACAGAGGAATCACCAATACAGGCAAAGATAATTGGCTGAATTTGGAAGACAGCAGGAAGAACAAAAGACCTATCAATGCCTAATACACCTCAGCGTAACCTTTCTGTTCAGAGGGATTCGCTGTGAGTATTCCTGCTCTCCGGAAGGAGCGGGGTGAACGGCAGCGCTGCCTCCTGTGCATGGAATACCCATCCCACATGCACAACGAACAACATGTGTTTTTCACTCCAGATGACTTTGTACTTTAGCTTGAGGAAAAACAACAAAGACACAGTGAAAATAAACCCTCCGTGACCCAGGGTGGGGCAGAGTATATTTCTCACTTGACCTTACTTGAAACCCTTCCCCCCGGCGGATGAGTTCCCACTGAGTCTCAAACCATGAACAGCAGACAAACAGATGTTAATAGCATCTTTGCCGAAACACGGCGCCAGCCCAGCACTCCTGCTGAAAGTGCTACTGGGCTTTATCCCCCCTCCTGTAGGCAGCCGTGCTAAAGGAGGCATTCTGAAAGGATTACAATTGTGCTGCAGGCTCATGACAGAAAAAGCAGCGTTTTTGAGGGAGAAAGCCCTCTTCAAACAAGCATACTTAACAGTCAGATGGGAAAGAGTGGTCTCTCTTTTCTTGCTTCCAAGCCTTTTCCAGGGTGAATACCCAGAGATTTATGTTGCGTTCAACCCTTCTGCATGGAGGCCACTGTTCACCCTCCTGGCAAGCCCTTCCTTCCATTCTGTTCCTGACCTCCATGTCTTTGATAACACCACTTTAAGTAAAACCATTCTATCAGAAACCTACCGAAGCAGCTGACAGAGACCGTATCGTACTTCGCTCCGAGTATTTGCAACAGCAAAAATAATCCTTGGTGCAAAGTACTTGCAATCAACTGAAATGAAGCTAAAAAAAAAAAGAAGAAACTAAAGGTTCTTCACACGATACCCTCACAGAAACCTCTTGAAGTAGCTGCCACCCTGGCCAAGGAATGAAGCAGGGACTCGAAGACCCGAACACAGGATGCTTAAACTAATGAGGGCTGCGACAGATTCATTTTGCCTGCGGAATAGGCACAGAGGAGCTTACATCAACATGTCACCATTACTCAGCCAAAATTTACATTTGTACCTTTATTTTGAAGGGAACTTTTATTTACCTCTAGAGCATCATCTGTACTCAGCAGGTGGAACTATTTGTGTTTTAAGATTTGTGTTCTGGTACATGAGTTCTTAGGTCAAAGAAAAGTATCACAAGCTGTCTTTTTTTAGCTGGGTGCTGTCTGTGAATGCAGTGAGGCTTCAGAGCTGTTTTCTAGAAAACTAGATACAAACTCTTCCTTATCCAGCTCAGAGTATAGTGAAGCGAAAGGACTTTATGGGGTTTCTGTGGTCCGAATGGCAGGCTTCGGTGTAAAATAAAAGAAGAAAAAAGTATTAGTGGGAGAAAACATCTATAGAAATAAAAAAAAAGGGCAATCTGAAAGCTTTTCTAATTTCTATGGGGTTTCTAATTTCTGTGGATTGGAGAAGGTGAAGAGAGCTGAGGAAAATGAGGACATGCACAGAATAAGATCAAAATTAACTGTTAGAGCAGAGAAGGCAGATGAAGTAGAAAAGCAGATGCAGAACCTCACTGCAGTACTGCTGGATCAACTTCCAGGTCAAGCAACGCGGAGCAGCCATGAATACATCTCTATTTTCTATACCTTGGACTGAAAGTAGAATATGTTCTCCTTTTCAAAAAATAACATGTGCACACTTATTTCCCTTTGAGAATGACTTTCTAATGTGGAGAAAATGAAGGTGCAACAATGGCTCCTAAATGTGCTAAAATGAGATCTCCAGTTGGTAAATGGGTAAGAGTTTCTCTTCTCTTATTTTTTCCCCTTTGCTGGAGCTTCTGAACATTATTCAAAAACAAATGCATTTCAAGTGTATGGATGCACTTATGTGCAAAGTGCTAGTGCTATTGCATTTCCTTTTTTCTTTTTATTTATTTCTTTTGCCCTTCCTTGCTCCTAATATTACCAAATGATTTTGAACCGCAAGGCTTTCACATTACTGGAAGCTCTCATTCAGCTAAATTCAAGACCCTCTTTACTGTGAATACTGAGGGATAACACAAGCAACATTAAAACTAGCTGGAGGTTTTACTTTATTCAGGTATCAGTTATATTAATACATGTAAGAAATTACGTGTTTAAACACTGAAGAAAAGAAAGAGGGCTGGGGTCAAGAGGAAAGAGCGATCTGCTGACTGGAAGGAAAAAATGGGAGTTTGCCCACAGCTCTGATGTCAAAAGAACAGACGTCATGTTAGTGAATCTAAAACATACACCCTTTGTAGCAGTTTCTAAGCTTCACGAAACACCTCTGTGCAAGCTGTCACGCCATAGTAGGAGCTTTTGTGATGCTTTAGTAGGTTTGCATCACACTCTGAGATGACTTCTGTTGTTGTGATATTAATATTACTATTTTTAGTAATAATAAGGTGGTTTGTCATCCTCAAGGACCTCAAAGGCCACAGGAGGACAAGTCTCCTCCTCCAAGCCGAACAACTGCACCCGGAGATGTGGAGGGAGTACCAAAAAGATTGAAGAAGGTGAAGAGAGCTGAGGAAAATGAGGACATGCACAGAATAAGATCAAAATTAACTGTTAGAGCAGAGAAGGCAGATGAAGTAGAAAAGCAGATGCAGAACCTCACTG
Organism: Microhierax caerulescens; assembly: GCA_035590215.1. NCBI lineage: Eukaryota > Metazoa > Chordata > Aves > Falconiformes > Falconidae > Microhierax > Microhierax caerulescens. The sequence goes on from JAVJGJ010000014.1 coordinate 119,566,683, forward strand.
CAGTACTGCTGGATCAACTTCCAGGTCAAGCAACGCGGAGCAGCGCGGAGCAGCGTGAGTAGCGCAGAGCAGCGCGAGCAGCGCAGAGCAGCATGAGCAGCATGAGCAGCATGAGCAGCGTGGAGCAGCGTGCTGGGCCCTGTGCTGCTCTGCCCCTCCGGGCCCCATTCAGTTGGCTCCAGGCCCGAGGCGGTGACCGGGCCCACCTGCGGCTGGTGGCACCAGCAGGGCCGCTGGTCTCGTCTCTGGCTCAAGGGCAAAGCTGCATTAGATCTTGAAGCCACACGTCTTCACGTGAAGCCACACGTGTGACAGAGGGGGGAAGTGAATATGCCTTTAATTTGGAGATGAGTAGCCAGGCTATGAAGCTGACGTTGGCGTTTTGGTCAAATATTTATACCCTGTTTTACAGAGGAATGGATAGAAAACCTCCTTCAAAAGCTGAATAAGCTGAGAAGTCTTTTTTTCCTTTTAAAGTTTAAGTCAACTGTGTATCACTCAACAGCACAAAAATAAAACTCTGACAAAACAAAAATGGCAAAAAAAAAAAAAAAGACCAGAGCAGCACAGCCACAGCATGCACAATTCCTGCTCAACAAAAATACTGGCCTGTGAGCAACCACTTTCAAGTAGGATGTGGAAAAGATAACTTGGAGCTTATGATACAATTAATCCTAATTCTACATCTGCATGCAGGGAAAATGGAGAGAAGATGTTAGGGTAGATTGCAAACCAAACCAAAACCACAGGAACAAATCACACCCTGAAAAAAAATCACACTCATTTCAGGCTCAGGTGCATGAGATCAGAAGAGAATGTCGCAAAAGACAAGATGGTAACTAACACTTACACAGCAGCACGCTTTGGTGGTGCTGCTGCCTCTCAGGAGGCCCCAAAGAGGCTGATGCAACTGCCAAGGGGTGAGGAACAGGAATATTCCCCGTTCCCTCTTTTTTTCCCTCCCTTGGCTACAGAAAGGCCTCTGCAGGACAGGACTGCATGGGATGTAGCTTGTGCCCTGACCCCTAAACATCCAACCAAGGGGAGCTTCAGTGTGACAGGAGGTATCACTCCATGAAGCAAGTGGCCTCCCTCTCCCTTTGTCCTTTCTAATTTGCCGAAGACGTGATTCCCTGAGAAACAGTCTACCCGCCCCTAGAGCTCCCACCAGTAACACTAACTGGTCTGTTGCTGTTGCACTGGGTTCTTCCGAGATTGCCCTGACCAGCCTTCAAGCCCATCCTCACAAAGCACCCTTTGGCTTTCCAGGGGCTTGTCCTTCTCTCTCCCGCTGCCGCTGAGCCGACCACCCACCCAAGGTGGGCCCAGGGGGGCTCAGCGCCTGGGATCGCGCTCCAAGCTCCCCCGTGGCTACACCTCCAGGTGCCTCTTCTCAAGGCTTTCCTGTTGAGCAAGGAATGAATGCCCCCGCTATGCTTGCAGGGCCACCTCGCTTCAGCTTCTATG
>JAVJGJ010000014.1:119568249-119587089 GCA_035590215.1 Microhierax caerulescens
GGCAAGGTGGGCCCAGGGGGGCTCAGCGCCTGGGATCGCGCTCCCAGCTCCCCCGTGGCTACACCTCCAGGTGCCTCTTCTCAAGGCTTTCCTGTTGAGCAAGGAATGAATGGCCCCGCTACGCTTGCAGGGCCACCTCGCTTCAGCTTCTATGTCATTTGTTTGTTTCTTCAAAAAGATTGACAATATTATGGGAATGAACATGGAGAGAACAGGAGGAAGCTAAACAGCATCCCGCTCCGAAACGCGCTGGTTAAGGCACAGAGCGTCTATGCCACTGTATTTTAAACAGGCATTTGGAAGAGAAGTAGCTTTGACAAGATGATAATTTAGTCCTTTTGACTCCCTCACATCAAAGCAAAATCTGGAAATTCTCAGAGGAAACAAATTTTTGCTGAAAAATGCCAAATTCTTGACCCAAACCTCTGCCAGAGCAAAGCAGTGTTTCTAGGATCCCGGATAGATTTGTCCCTGCTTCTGAGTCGCTAGGAACCCTGCCTGGCAATTTCTGCCATCAGCTGCAGAATAAGGGCATTCTCAGTTTGCCTTTTTTTTAAATTGGCCTTCAACTGGCAAGAACTGTCTGGAAATAAAGAAGAAGAAAAAAACCCACAACTCACTCCTCAAAGCAACCAAACAACCCCCTCACAAATATATGGTGAAAGCAACCCCTTCTTTTTTAAGGTGACCTTGATTTATTTCTTTCTCTCAGTAACGAAAATATGACTACACTGTCAATACTGGATGTTACTGATCTGGGATCACTTGGGCTTTATCCACACGGGGGATTCACACACGTTTCCCACCGAGCAGGAAGCAGCAGAGGTACCAAGAGTGGCTGCAGTCAATAAGCTCTGGAGGCACGACCTATATTTCAGTTGTCTTTTCAAATGACTTATCAGCTTCTCAGCTGTTGGAATCCTTTTCTCAGGAAAGAGAATGGAGGACAAATCACTGCTATTGCTACCCCTACTAAATCCAGGCCAATCTCTCACTTGGGATAAATTGGTGGAAACACACCGAAAGCAATGGATTAATGTTTATTCACAACCAACCTGAAGATCTGTACTTTCATACGTGAACACAAACCCACAGAGGGAGCAGAACCAGGCAACAACTGACACTAGATTGATTTTCTCATTTTCTGAGTTTGGCGGTACGTTACACACCCCAGGAGCAGATTTGCCACTGGCCTAACACTTCCCTACTTATATAATATTTCAGAGGATGCTGCTGAAGTCTTCGCCTCTACTAATTTAAATATTTGCCCATTTCATGAATCTCAGCTCGGTTTCTCCTGCTTCATTTCCTCACCACTCTATGGCACACAGTGGTTTGCTGCAAATGAAAAATACCAACCCTGCAAACCGGCAAATGCAGAAAAGAGCTACATTCAATTATTTTTCTAAAACCTGAGTTAATCCATGCTCGCTGGCTCAAAGTTGTACAGCCCTCGTAATGGCCTCTATCCTCTCTGGAAACCAGTAGCTGCCACTGTTGATCTACAGCGTGCACCTACATGGGTTGGGGTGTGGGTTTTTTTCTCTAATCACATTTGTGCTATTCTGATAATTTCCGAGCAGCCCTGGCTCCGAGACTGTTACAGTGCACTGCCAAAGTACCAGCCAAATTAGTGGACACATCCTATGGCATCTGGAAGCTTCCAGCAGAAGTTGCCCAAAGGGAAACCTTTATTTTCTACTTGCAAATGATGTGAATGAGAAAAGAAACAAAGTTGGCCTCAGCTACTTGGTGCCTGATTAACAAAGTACATGCTGCTCCAGCATGCTTGGAGGATAATAATTCAATTTAAAGGCATACATTAGAAGCACATGCTACAGCTGATTCTGTGCACTTTTATTTGGCTTAACTACCAGGTTTACAGAGAGGAGGTGGAACTCTTGCTGAGATGGTCACTCAGTACAGAATGACACACCGTGACAGCCTGTCAGTTATTCAGAATAAATCAGAGCTGTGTAGTGCCCGTCTTTCTCAGGGCTGTTTTTTCTAATCTGAAACATTCCCCTTGCTCTCCTATCCATCCCTCCAAGTGCTAATGGAAACAAAATTATACCAGGGGGTTTCACAAGGTGTCACAAAAAAAAAAAAAAAAGCACCAAACATTGCTTATTTCTGACATTTACCTGAACCACGTTGTTGCTGCACTTTTTAGGAAAAAAATTATCAAGTTTACATCTATCATAATTCAGTCATCAATAAAAATAACACAGTTTGGCTTGTTATCTCATTAATCTGGTGTAGCTCACCCTCCTTCTCATAATGTACAAGAGTGTTATTATAACCTTGCTGTTCTTTTAATTGCTGTTAAAAACCACGGTCATCAGAGCGCTCTCATCATTTTTGGCAGCAGTTTCCAAGCTTTCTAACATACTGCTTTCCACCTGGTTTCACTTCAGGATTCATAATTTCTCTCTGCTGGCAACCCCCACCGTTTCCATCAGGGTCACGCGCACAGTTGGGGTAGGGACATCTTACAAGAGGAACTGTAGTGACACGGCCAGATCATTAAATCCTCCTTTTTCCTCTCACATTTCTTGTCCATCCAGGAAATTTAAAACAGCAGAACAAGGTGGAGGCTCCACACTTTAAGCGCCTTGCAAGATGTGTTTATTTTTAATCCCCGTAAGAGGCCTCCAGCTGTGGGACACAATGCAAGTTCCACCGGCTGAGACTCTCGGGACCAACTGGAAGCAAAAGTGGAAAAATGTAGCATCTTGCATTGCCTCCTCAGGACTGCAGACTAGATGATCTAATAGGCCTTACCCATCTTCCTAAATCTGGGAATACCAAGGAAACCTTCATTTCAGGCTTTCTGTGTCAAGCTTAATATACTTGACGCCTACAGAAAAAATAACACCCGACAAGCCTTGGTCTATTTCTTCATTGAACGAATAGCACAGCTCATTTGATCTTCAAATTTTACATCTGGAAGCAACACAAACAGTTTTGTGGCTGAACAGAACTTTCGTTAAGTTCCACCATCCTGGACTTTGTGAAAGTCTGAATATTTCCCCTGAACTTGCGATGTGTCCTCAAGGTGTGACCTCTAAACTCCATGGTGTGAAGAGAATCTGAACTGCTATTAATAAGACAGTATTGTAAATAGCACTGTAAATTACTTTGAAATGTTCCAGGGAGGTTTTTTGCAAAAATAAATCAGAGTTTGTGTTTTTGTCTGAATATCTAAATATAACGGCTTATATGGAAATATGTACCCGGCTCTGGTTTATACACCAAAGTATCCTGACATTTACAATGATGCTCCTGCAAACAAGGTTTGCTGGTTGATGTAGCAAAGAGACGCTGCTTGAGACATGGATGCAAGCCAGTTCCCCAGATCTAAATATCGAAGGTTAAGGGAACTCTGTAACCTCAGTATAAATACGGATCTGAATATATGTAACAGGCACTGCAGTGGAGTTCATCCAAATAACAGAATAAACACTCCTACGAATCAGAGGGGATCCAAAATCAAATCCAGAGCTTCTAAGCTGTCCTGTAAGTCAGCAATTATCTCAAAGGAAGTTGAAGGTGTTCAATAGCTCTGAAAAATCACAGCCCAGACTGTTCAGAGCACACAGCAATGCAGGTGCTGGTATTATGGCTCTCTGCCTCAGGAATTTTGAGAGAGACAATCCCCAGCGCAGACTGTTTCAGATTCCAGCCAATATTTCAGGTTCCAGCCGGTACAATCACATTAAGTCATGTAAGCCACTTTCCCCAAATGCATTACTAGTTAATAATTTTGTACTTGAAGATACACATCTTCAACCATTTTAAAGTGTTATTAGTGGAATTGAGGGGGCTTCAAGGAGGAAAAGTAGCTTCCAGTATTTTACACATGAAAAATACTAAATAAAATGGAGAAACATTAAAGTTTAATGCTGAACTTTCAATGTTATATTTTTCAGAATGCAACCCCAGCCTTCCCGGTTCATTTGTTGCCCTCAGTTAAAAACTGCCCCAAACGCTTCTTCCAAGCCCAGGACGTGCCTGCAGAGCGCTCTGATTTTCTGGCAATAGCTGAGGGCTGCTAGTGTTGTCAGTTACAACTGTAGTAGGTTACAACTTACTATAGCGTAGTAAGTTACAGCTAGCAGTAACTTACAGCATCTGAACTCCTACCATTATTTGTAACGCCATTCCCTTATTTAACAGTGCCCTATGAGACAACAGTAACAATTCCCAAACCTTCACTGTCATTGGAAGGGATGATTGTCAAGGACACAGAACGGCGCCATTAGAAAGGGAAGGAAGCAGAGGGCATGGCCCCCACTAAGACATTTCCCCCCCCCCCCCAAACAAGCACAAAAACAGAAAATTCAGGCTTCTTATTGGAATGATCCTTTGGGTTCTCTGAACCTTTGCATGAGCCGACCTCTTGCTAATGACCAAATGGCAATTAAGGGGTGAGCAGCCTCCTAGCTCAGGTGCGCCAGCAAAGTGCCCGCGTTCAAGGCAAATAAATATCGACCCCCCCACCCACTGCCCAAAAGAGGCGGCAGAAGGTAACAAGGCCCAGGGGACATTTTTCCCCCTTATCTTTCCCATCAGATACCTCATTATAATCTAGCTGACTAGCTGAACTGTGACTTCTCACGCCCAGGGATCAAACGGCACCCCGTGAGCCTATGTGCTATGAAGCACTACGGAGGGCTTAGATTTTGCCCACTGCAGTCTCTGACCCGTGCGCTCACAGACCTGCCCGTGAAGGCTGCACTCACAGGTCCGCGCTCCATCTCGGATAGCCCGGCTTCTGAGCCCAGGGGCTGCTTATGTTGCCGTATTGCTTCATCCTTTCCTTTCACCAGCGTCCCTCACGTTAGCTCGTTCTCCTCCCCATCACTCTGCCTGAACGCAACTAATTAAATTATTATTTTCACTCAATGGCACCTACTCTCCAGAGCGCATGGTCCCTACTGGCCTCACTCCCAAGTATCCCAGGCTGTGAGCACCTCAGCTGCTCAGGTCTCCTCACCCGCACGAAAATACTTAAAAGAATTCTATTTTCTCCTCAGCCAGCTAGACACAAATTTGTATTGCTTTGCCTAAGTGGTCATGGGAAAAAAACAAAGGGGTGGCTGCCAGATCGTCTTTGCCTGAGAACGTGACAGTTGCCCGCCTGCGCGGTGCGGTGCCCGGAGCTGCCACGCCACGTATTTAATCAGCGCGCTCCTCCTTGCAGTGCTGCCACTTCGGGCTGCACGGGGGTTCCCAGCCATGCCAGCACTTCCAAGCACTGCCATTTAGTGACATGTGGAAATCAGCTGAACTTTCCAGAAACGCAGGAGCCTGAGCTGCCATATATGAACACAGGATTAGGGTTTAAATGGAAATAATTTTGCAACCTTAATTACATGGCACGTTTGGCACAGCCATTAATAATGAATGCTTGCTTAGTTACCCATAAAAATTACCGTTCAAGCAAATGGTTTCTGCTACCTCCAAATAATCTTTTACAACTCAAATCCATCTCACCTGTTATTTTTTAAGTCAGAAATTAACGGACCAAGCCATCAAATGTTTATATGATGAGGATTTCTTCCTCTGCAAAAAAATCCAAACAGTTCAACATATCATCATTCCACAAATGTCAGAACTAAAGTATGGTTAAGCCAGATTAAAAGCTGACTTGAAAATGTACCTTCCCACACCTATGTAATATGAATGCTATAACTTAAAGTTATAGGTTTTGTTCTTGCTTATTTAAAATCAGAAAACATATACTTATAGATCTTTCTAACACACATGGCATGCTGAATAGAAATCAAAATATGCTAAGCAATACAGCACGATAAAAAAATGCTTTACTGTGCATCTTGAAGTGCATGCATCTTGAACACATTTTTGGTTTACATATGGACACAACCCTTCTTTTCTGCATGATGTGTTCCAAGTAGCCATGTTAAGGTGAAAAAGTAGAAATATGTCAAAATGGCTATGTAACTTGAAAGATGCCTTTGATTATGCAGATGCCTATTTTCTTCCAGGCTTTAAAGTTACAGCAAGGTTATCAGAGATCTTTAAACACACAAGCCTTTCATTCAGCTTTTTAAATTTCTGGCTTATTTCCTGACTCAGGAACAGGCCACAGTAATTCAGGTACAAACGAAACTGCCACCAGGCTGCCGCACTCCTTACGCTCAGCCAAACACATGCTCTGGCTCCAGCTTTTTACTGTTAGGATTTTGGTTTCATAACATCAATAAGGCATTTCAGATGTAATAGGCTGTAGGGATTATTACTGAACTTCTTGGGTGGTCATAGCTGTTCAGCCCCTGGCTCTGTGACTCCACGCAGCCTAAGCAGCGCTCTGGGCCGTTCCTGCTGAGTATTCATCTGCGCGGATCCCACCGTGGGCCGTTGAGCAAGGCAGGCAGCCCACAAAAGCCGGTGTCCTGGCTTCCCACCCCAAGAGGAGGTTGGGTGCATATACCATGCTTTACACCCTCCTGAAATCTCTTGTCATCCAGCCTCTTCCCATCCCACTCGGCCATCACAGGAGGGAATAAATTCATAAACTGCTGAAATCAGTCTCAAAGGAACTTTTTTGTTATTGTGCTTAAAGGCAGTCCTGGAGGGGAAGGAGGAAGGTGACTAGCTACTCTTTTTCTTAAGAGTTGTCTGGAAGTAGGTGTTTCAAAAACTGAAACCACAGGAATGTATTGCACGGATAGGGTTTAAGTGTTGAACATTTTAAACAGATGGAAAGTTTGCTCAAGAAGTTTCCGTTCAAAGTGTCTTCACTTTGTTTTGGACAGTAAAAACTGGATTGTTCCAAATTGTACAGCGCTAAATCAGAATTGCAGAAGGCGAACGGTGAAGTCCTCCTCGAGGAGGACAGGCACTCAGGAACCTTTGGCTTGTTCCAACACATCACTGCTCAAACCTACCTCAAGGTGAAAGGCAGCTTAAACGTAGTCTGATCCATGCTCCAAATTATTGCCTTTTCCAATACCTTTTGCACGTTTTATAAGGCTCATTTACATGACTCCTCTTGATTTAAATGTGTTTTAAAAGTCTCTTGGATTTAAGTATCAATAATTGTTTACTACAAGGGTTCTTCAACTGGTTCCTAGATCTCAGTCCCTTTGCTCACATCCGTGAAAAGTACAGGCATGTTGCCAGAAACTCAGTTAACCATTTTGGTCAGGTCACCTGGAAATCAGGCAGCAACAGAATAATCTTCAAGGGGCATTTATGTATCACTGAGAGTGCCCCTTGCTTCTATAAAATGATTGCAAGCTCTGACTGATGACAGCTAAAGATGAGCTGGGTTAATTTTCTCCCCTACTCAGCTTGCTTATGCCCACAAGAAGGAATCTCTATCTTGCATTCTCTTATCTCCAGCTAAATAAGATGAGATATTTCTCAGGCAGAATGAATAAAAGATCTCTCTGCAAGATGACATGCTTCTGTAGCCAGGTTGAGCCCATGCCCTTTCAAAAACTCCTCATGAAAATTCCATGTTTATTTCAGAGATTGTTTCCTATCTTTGTGCTTCACTTTGCGTACAGTCTTCTGGGAATTCTTCTTGGTGGCATTAATAATGTGGAGTAATTCAAGTGAGCATATTGTGAGCACAAGTCCCTTTCTCTCACCCAAAAGTGTTGCTGGAAGTTTCCAGTGTGGCCCAAATTAAGCTGCTTGTGGTGAGGCACAGTTTGCATCCTCCATCTCCCTTAATTTCACAGTGGGTTTTCACATAGACATGTCAACAGGCCAACATTTACCCGTCGATACCACAGATTAGGTAAACTCTAATCACTACTGTCAGCCTGGATACGCCAATCACACACAAAATAAATGGAGAGAGGGCATCCTGATGCTGATAGGAATTCTTGTGAAAGACATCAGTTCAGCATCAGTGCTGCCTGCCTTCAGTGTGGTTTGCAGATAGCTCAGAAATATTTGTAAGTTCTCAGTACCTCCTTTTCAGAAAAAAAAAAAGCTGAAAACTAAAGCAGCAGCTTTCTGGGAAAATATTTGCAAGCTCATGACTGGAAGTACAAAAATTAATCAGTAATGAAAATAATATTACAAAATTAACCCACTTTGGAAGAGGAAAAGTGTCTTGGAACGATACTGTTGCCACAGTTCTATTGTATAAAACCAAATTAAAACAATCCGATGGAACTCACACACTTGTAACTCGCCGAACAAAAAGTGGGGAAAAAAGTTGAAGCAAAACATGTTCAGGGTTTCCCTCTAAACAGAATTTCAGATCTGAGATTTCTCATTCCACTGTGGTTCTATATATATGGTTCTGTCCTATTTAACTTTGCACAAACAGCCACTATCCCTCTGAACAAGCAGGAGGAACGCATGTCATCAGAGATGACGTCCCAGCACACCAGAGAAATGACATTACACCTCTTAGAGGTGACAGAGCATCCACTGCTTAATGCTTATGCCTGTGTTTTGAGAAAGCAGCAGCCTGCATTCGTACCGCCGGCCAGCCTTGAGGGGCTCAGCGGCGCGGGGTCCTCCCTCCAGCAGCTGGAGGTGGACACCCCCCTTCAGAGAGCGACTGGGCTCCCCGAGCTACGGATCACACCGGCACGAAACACACTCCAGTGGGATGTTTTAGACAAACTGGATGACACCATGTGTAAAATGCCACTGCCTGATCCTCAGCGTAGACGCAAGACAGGCAGGAGTTTTCTGTGAGCGGGTGTGGGCACGCAGACGTGCTAGCAAACGTCTTTCTGAAGGTCCTTCCTAGGGGCCCCGAGATCTACCAGCCCAAGTGGACAAAGGGACGAGAGGGGAAATCGATACGCAACTATGGATCTCCCAGTCTCAAGGCAGACGCTGAAATTCTAAAATACCACGCTGAGAAGAGTTTGTTCAGCTTGCTCCGCGCAATGGAGATGCCTCCACACCAACACCCAGCTCTGGCAGGGGACACGCACTGCCTGCGCTCCGGACCAAGGCACAGGCTTGGGGCTCCACAGGCACTCAGAGCTGGCGGCCCCAGGTTACACGGCAAAGCCAGTGTGCGGGGGGCAGGCAGCAAAGCACCCCAGACCCCAGCCCTACACCTGCGCTGTCAGAAATCGTACTTCAGCCCCCATTCCTTTTTTTCCCCACACAAACCAGATAACTCCAGATTTTTTTTCAATCCAGATACACACCTCGTAACAATCAGCAGTAGGAACATCAATTATCGCATTTTAACCAAACTTATCCTTAGGAAAAAGAGATTTTTTTAAAGTAAAATCAAGTAACTTTTGGGAGTCTTTTGGCACTATTGGTTCAGATTCTTCTGCTAACATAGATTCAGCAAAGGAAGAAAAAATAGCAGGTGTCACTTGTAGCAAGAAAGTTGGGGGGGCTGCAATTGGAAACACTACAGAAACTCAATTTCATTTATTTCTATTATATAAAAATGCATTGGGCAATGGGAACAATCAGACTTTGGCACGGCAGGATTCCCCTCCGAAAACTGTTAAAGGCAGAAGCACACAAAATTGATGCATTTTCTAGTGGCACATCCATTTCTTGGGTAAGCACACAGGACAACATAAGCCTCATATTCTAATTTGACATGAGCGTATCTGACTGGGCAGATTATACCAAGGGAATGAATGAATAACAGGCATCACCTTCCCCATCCTAAATCTGTACTTGTGCTGTAGCTTGCCTTCCAGTGAGCTTAAATCACATCTACAAATGTTCAGGACATATAAAAGAATAAATTAAACTAGAACCCAGAAAACAAAAGCGCTGCGGTAATACTCCCCAGCTATCTCCCCTAGCTTTAGCTTCTATCAGAGCCTCCTTAGGTGCTCTGCTGTGCTCATTTGTGTTAAGAATGCGTTTCAGAGTTGGGATTCCAGAAAATGAGAAAGATTATTCTTGCACAAGTCTCGCAGCACTGCTGGGTGAAAGCTCTGAAGAGGAACACCTCTGCCTGTGAAGGACCCAATTCCAATCAGGCAGAGCTCCAAGGCAGCAGGAGACCTAAGGGATCAAGGGCCCACCACAGTTACACGAGGGCTTTGGTCCTGGAAAGGACAAGCTGCAACGATGCCCGGATAGCGGCAGGACGGCAGCCAGCGACTGCGCCGGTGGGAACACCTGCGGGGCGATGTGGGATTGCTGAAATGGCAGTGGGAGGGGAAACACAAGACGTGGATGTGGCCGGGGCTCTCCCTCCTGTCCGGCATCTCTCTTAAGCCCAGGAGACCCCTTCCACACGGAGGTGCTTGGAGGCAGTTTGCGGCCATCAGCAAGCAAGTGGCAATGAAGAGGCGAGGGTGCCGGGAAGAGGCCGTTAGGTGCCAAAGCTGGCAGGAGCAGCTGCCAGAGCTGCGGTGACATCGTAAGACTCTCCCCGATCATCTGCCATCAGGATCGCTGCAACCTCCCCACCAGGTGCAACCACCTCACTTACCCCAGCCAGAACCCCATGTCCTCCTCTTTCTCTTTCTGCTGTATCATCTCCAACTACTTGCCTACTTTTTTCATGCAAATGATGCCCTTTTGGTGAAGGTCTACCTCAGCCACTCCCTAGATCATTCCTCTCCTCTTCCCTCCCCAGGTCACTGGGCAAGTCAGGCACTGTCCTCTTCCCGGAGCCGCTTCTCTTTGACCTTCAGCTGCCCCAGGGCAAAGCGCCTTCTCCAGGGCTCTGCAGCCCCAGCATCGCAGGCGAGCCACGGAATCCCACCGACCTCCTGGTTCCACAGCACTTCCACACTTGGGGGGGGTTACAACACTTCTTCAGGAATGGGAAACATTAAACTGCTGCCACCGCCACTGCCCAGCCCATGGGGTACGCAATTAACGCGGTACACATAAATAACACTAATCAGACTTTGTGAGTTGAATGTGGGGAGAAAAGCCAGCCAGCTATTTTTGTTGAAAATATGCTTCTGGCTATTTGATGAAAAAAGCAAAACCCTATTTTCCTCTTCACACACACACAGTCGTTCACCTGCCTGTGCGCTAAAGAACATATTTATGGCAATTCCACACGCTGTTTTTAAGTGTTATAAACAGTTCCCTTAAAACACCAAGATGCAGACAGGCAGGATAGCCTAATAATAAAATAGGGAGGGAGAACAAGAGCAAAGAGTCACATACAGAGGTATATAATCACACACACTCTTGTATGATGTGAAATCATTCTAAATATAATTCTATGATGATTTTAAGAGAGGTATGGACATGGGATGGAGAAAGGGGAATGCAGACCGCAGAACAAAGTTCCCAGCGTCTCTGCCAGCAATGCTGGAACAGCGAAGCAGGAGGTAGCATGTCCACACATACAACCAGACAGGAGAAAACAGCACACCAGGGTTACAGTGAGCTGTGTTTAAGGTTCTGCAAAGCATCGGCACAAGTTCACTGTCAGTGTGCCTCCATGCAGCCTGTCAGCGTACAGCACCGGGGCAGATATGAGATGCACAGCAGCCCTCGACCTGCAGAGCAAAGATACCACATCCAGGGACCTTTTCTGCCAGATGCCCACCAGCCTGAAACTCTCTGGCATCCCTCAGTACCTGTTGGCAAGGCTTTTCCATATCTAGAAGCAGCCATAAGCCTCCTTTCCAATAATAATAATAGAATTATTATATCTAATAATTTAATTAATTTCACTATTTAATAATGGTTTAATTCATATTTGTTATATGTAAAGAATATAATAAAATAAGCTAAGAAAAGCAATATTGCACAACGACTTAGCCTGCTGGGCCATCCCTCCAGGGCTGGCTTCTACTTCCAGCCATGAAAGCCTTAACCACCTCCCCACCTCTGCTCCTAGCGTCTCACCCAGGCACTCATTAATCGAGGGGATGCCTTTCCACTTATTACTCGTGTTGGCAACAGGGAACCCTAATTTGTCGCTCCCACGCCTGGTTCCTCCGCTGGGCCGCCTGCCCCCAGCCCGATGGCTGCGCTCCCTGCTCCCTTTGGCTTCTTCCTGCACGAGCCTCCAGTTTGCTCTTGGCTGGAGCTGCTGCCCCAGCCCGCTGCAGGCTGCGGAGCACCCAGGGGCCGCGGGGAGCCCCTGGCTCCCTCCAGATGCTCTTTCATGACTGACACAAGGGTTTCCTCTCCTGCTGCTCCTCGCACACTGTTACTCTCTGTCACAAGTTCAGTCTTTGGGACGTGGAGACTTGAAATCTGATTTAAACAGCGTTGGCGCCAGGCTAAAATGCCAGGGTTCCCCAAGCTCTTACGCACTCATTTTTTAGTTTATATTAAAATAACAGCTATCCCTTCCGCCTCACCAAACCACTCGGCAAGTGAACACGGCTCCCTCTGACAGCACTGCAGGCTTTTCCTAGCGCGTTTAGCGAGGTCAGGTCACGGCTCACTTTCTGCAGCTTGTAACACTCGTGAATCACTACATTTCATTTTCCAAAGTCATACCAGAGGCTGGGACCCAGGTGAGTTTAATCTCTTTGGAGAATATTTGGTCTTTATATAAATGTTCAGATTATAAACGAAGCCTTATGAAGCGATTCATTTCTGTGTGTAAGTGATCTTATTGCTTCACAGTTACACTATGCAGTGACTTTGTAACGAACGTCTAATTTTCCAGAGCACTGGCAAGTGTTTTTGATTGCTTTTCTGTAGCTATTTCAGCTGGGTTTTGATAGTTTTCTTTATCTATCCTATTTATTAACAGTCCTGGTTTGCCCACGGGCATCTGTTAGGAACACTAAAAAGCCAGGACAAAGGATCCGACCACATATTAGTCTGTGAATGAAATTTTTTTCCCTTGAGCTGGAAATGTTTTGAATTCGGTACAATTTCTAATCATCAGCTGGATGCAGCAGTCAACACAATCTAATTATGTGCTGAGAATTGTCTGCAGGAAAGTTACAAATACTAATAAAGATTAAGCTTAACCATAAAAAAAAAAAAGTTACAGAAAAATAAATAATGGTGTGCTGCCTTCAAGGGCTAAGGTAGTATTTTTGTTCAAAATAAACATAAATGTCATCAAGAACGTTCTGCAAATACTAGTAACGAACACACAAACCAATCATGAAAAAGTCAGACTAAACCACAAATTCTCACAGGAGGGGCCCTAGATGCTCTCAGGGCATCTTCGATGGATTTCAAACATTTACGAGTACTACTTATTAATTTAAATCCTGTCCAAACCATGAGCAGCTGAACTGAGAGAATTATCTACAGCAACCAATTAATAACAGTCAATTTCTCTGTTTGTGAACTGTCTATAAATCATTATTCACAGTATATGAATCATCATTTAATCATTTAGAAATACATGTTTTATGCATTGTATCAGCCTATGGAATGATTGCAAATTATTTGCTGTTCATAATTTGTTGTCTGCACTGCAAATTTCATCACAGTCATATATTACAAAATACAACAGCATTCTCCTCACAAGTTTTGCGGTTCATTCTGTATGGTTTAAAATAAAATTAGATTACTTCTATGTACTAGCTTAAAAAAAAAAAAAGGGGGGGAAATTTTCATGCTGAAAGTTGATTGAAGTTGCTGTCAGGATAGTATTCAATCCCAAGATAAGCACATGCCTGCACAGAGATAATTCATGTATTAAGTGTTCGTCTTTCAAGCTCCATGGAAAGAACACCTAAGCCTATCCTCGCACCGAGATAGTACAGTAACGACTGTTCAGTGCCAGGTATCGTGCAGCTGAGCAGCAGTAAAAATCTCGACATATTTACATGGATTTTCCTGCAGAAGTAAGCGTTAAAGATTGAAATTTGCACACCGCGGGCTTAGAAACGGAACAGTCACCAGGAAGCCACGGTGACGCATGAGAGGCAGCTCCTGGAGTTGGGAAAGCGCTGGAGAACCAGGTCTGTGGATGGAAGAACTGCCCCTGGCTGTTGCCACCGGGTTCAGGGGAACAGTCGCGTTTGCCGAACTGGCTGCTCCCTGCACCCACCTCTCCAAAGCACTGCTCCAGCTGCTCTCTTCTCACCTGCACGTACCGCGGTCCCTGGAGCTCCAGCCCCATCACCCTCCTGCCTGCATCCAACGTTTCCATGCCCAGCTGGCCACCTAACTCATGGGAGGAAACACACACCAGGGGAGAGGGCAGCCCTGACGCCTCTGAACCTTCTTAAAGACCAGCCTGAGCACTGAAAAGGTTGAGTCTCTACATAAATTATCTATTCCTAGCGTTTTTTCTTTCATTTTGACTTTTCTTCCTGGTAACTCCAAAGGGGAGAGGGATAAAAAAATACAGAGAGAAGTAGCTGGGACAGGACTCGACACAAATATTCATGGAAAAATACCTTCAGACAAGTGTGTCCAAGGCACCCTCTATCTGTGAGCACGCTGGTAAATCATTGATGTGAAGGTGATCATAAAAAGCCAAAGAGATAGCAGAGATCTTCAAAGAGAATTTCAAGTCTCTGTCTGACTGGACTGCCAGGCTGGATACATTCTGCCATTAGTTGCCCGCTTACCATAGAAAAAGTTATTGTCTCACCAAAATTAATAAAAATTACTCATGTTAGTTAAGCCAGAATTTCACTCCAGTGCCTTAACAGCATAAGCGAATATTCTGTGTCTTGGCGGAGCTCCAAGACGATGGGTGAGGGGAGTACTGGAAGAAACCAAAACCAGTTTGAAATTCAATATCCTTTGGATTTCATTAAAAATTCACAAATCAGTCTACTTTCCCAGAGGAATGGGACAGGTGTCATGCAAAAATAGACTCCTTTGCTGAAAAAAACATGGCTTAACTATCAAAACTGTAGCTATGAAACAGCAAAAAAAACCCCAAACAAACAACCCAACCGTGATGTTAAAGTCTGCAAAACAAAACATACAAATTTTGCAAAGCACTGTGTTGGATGAAACCACAATTAACATGCTACCCATTCTAGCAATTTCCAGAAATTACTGGAAGATTTCCAGTTGATACAACTGGATTTTACATCAGGTTCCCGGTAACTGTGGGATATTAATTTTGACAGAGGGGCAGCTCCCGGTGTCACAGCTGAAATGCATCATTTGGCCAGTTTCTGAAAGACTGAACATTTATTATTTGATTGCATTAATTCTATCAGCAAAAGCAGATATTTTTTTTTTTTTTTTAAGTCAAAATGGCACTTCTGCTGAGCATTCACTTCTTTTAAAAAGAACCTCTAGAACTGTGCTTAAAAGGAAAAATGGAACGAGTGCTACACACAGGTCCTTGAAATATACCTCAATACACCATTCTTCATCATGCTATTGCAAAATTCTTTTGATAGGTGATTATAAGGGATAGGTAATCTTAGAGCTATACTTAGGAGGGGAAATGTGACTTGGCTGCCTGGAACATGAAAGAATGCTACAAATTAGATCTAGTCAAGTAGTACAAAAAGCCATTCATTAACATATGCACAAAAAGAAAGTACAAAGTTAGCGCTATCATTATTCAAGGAGGTCAAAATTAGTCCTTCACGTACATTCCGTTCATCAGCAATTTATTTGCAAGAACTTTTGTGAATCCTAAAAAACCCCAGCATTTTAGCACCAGTAATTATCTTGAAAAACTTTACGAAATGTGCATTTTTATTCAGTCCTCACCCTTCCTTATTTTAATTTGTCCAAGGAGGAACTATTCTGTGCTAGCAACTGAACAACCCCGTGATGCCAGGGATGGCCATTAGCTAGTCAGCGATGTAAAATACAGCCCTAATTCTTACCCACTACTGGGTTAGCAAGTTTTGCAGCAAACTGGACAGCTTGTGCCTCAGTGTGCAACTGGTTTTCCACCTTGAATTTTTTTTAATTCTGCCTAATACGAACATGGAAGCTGTCATGATGCACAATAGGTCTTCTATCTTTAAAGAAAACTACTGAATAAAGGCAAATGGATTTTATATGGGTAAAGCACAATCAAATTTTTAGTAACAGGCAGACACCAACAGATTCAATAGGTAAATTAATGAGACAGAAGTGGCTGCAATGAGATTGTTATTTATGTTATATGGGTTCACTGAAAGGACCGTGGTCTACTCATCAGCAAGGTTTATATCAGGCACAGAGATTCCAGACAGCCAAGGCTGAGAAGCATAGACTGATGGGCAAAAGGCTGTTCTAAATCAAAATGAATTTGAATTAAAAAGGGAAAAGAAGGAAAGTAGTAGAGTAGAAGACAAAAAGGGTAGTTAGGTATTCATTGCATGTGGTGGGAGTCAGTATTGTTAGTTTGCTTACTAACTGGACAAGAGGAAAAGCAGGATCCTCAGATTATAATCTCCTTTTACCAAGAGGGAAGGGAGATTTCTAAAGAGAAGAGGGGCAGTATGAGCCAGTCCTACCAGTGCCAGCTTGCAGTAAGCCTTCAGACCCAGGAAAGGGAATATACAGACCTGGACAGTTTGACTTCAGCACTTAGATGCCAGCTAAGGCACCAAAGCCTTCCACGCGTGGATCATCCCCTCTACCTTCAACAGGGGTGGCGGTGGATGAGATGGATCAAATAAATATTCATGGTCTACAGGCAAATACGTAGCACAGAAGTGCTCTCCTTTGTTGTGTTATCTTCACCTTTGTGAAAAGGTTACCCCTCTAAGATTTTGCTTTCCTTAGGATAATAAGATCAGGATGCTCATGGCACTTACCGAAGGGCCCTGGCTGACAAGCCCGGTGCTGAAGATGATCTTGCAGCCAGCACAGAGAAGGGCAAGACACGCTGGCGAGTGTACACATCAACAGCTACCCGAGGTTCGGTTTGAGCAGGTTATTTTCTGGCAAAGGCAAAACCTCATGGGTGTAGGAGACAAGTCACACCAGGGCAGCTCCAGCACAGTGACTGTCCCCAGCAGCATGGCCAGCCATGCCGAGACCCCGGGGCCACGGAGGGGTACCCAGGTCATCATTGTGAGGAACCCGGGGAACCCCCAAAGCTCACTGATAATTCATGCAAATGATAGGTGCTCGGCAAAGACTAAAGACATTCCTCCATCTTCTGACAATGAAAAAATAGTTGAAAAACCTGTTCAAGAGAAGCACTGAAAGGAGAAAAACAAAACAAAATAAAACAAAACCCCTCTATAAAGTTTTTCAGTAGGTTTTCCTGCATGAGGAAGTGATCAGATTGGCTATTAGCATGGGGCTCATTTCATCTAGAATTTATTTGCTAGGATGGATATTGAGGCTGCATTATTCCACCTCAGTATTTTTTTGAGCTGTGGGTGTTCTGCATGATTAACAAAGACAAATATCATCTTTTACCAAGGTTTATTCCCATCTAGGCAATTGGATTTAGTCCATAACAGAGAAAATCAAATACAGGATTAGGAAATGCCATTTTTTCTCAAATACAAGCTTGTCAACATATGGAATTTTTTTATAAATATATTTAAATGGATATTCGTAGGGTGTTTGAACACGGAATGGTTTTTCTTTTTTTTTTTTTTTTTTTTGGTCAAATGTATTACTTCTCAGAGCAAGTAGCTAATAGAGTTGGCAGAAGACACGGAGTGTGCAAGCATTGAACTGTGTAATAAAGACACCTTGGCCTCTACCAGATCTTTCTCAATGTTACCTTATTCCAGGGTCTTTTAAAGGCACTCAGAATCGTGCCTCTCAGGAGCTGGACACTGACTCGGAATACTTGTGAGAGGCAGTCAAAGGGACAGGGCCTGTCAGTTCCATACAGCTGGCACTGCCTATGAAGTCAGATGTTCACCAAACCTGGAAATACATGCAGAGCTGGGGAAGAGCATCATAAACATGTGCAGGACTTTGGTGCCCATACTCTGCCTATGGGCAGATTATGAAATTTGTCTAACTGAGACATCACTGACCCCTGGAAGCATTTAAAATTTGCAAGCGTACTGGTTTTATCACAGTCCTGATTAAGATAAAAAAATTAAGATGTTCCTTTCTGCTTATATCTCCCTCAAGCTTCCCAGAGCACTTCTTGGACTGGCATCTGATGAAAGGCAGATGTGATAGTCATTTTTATATCCTGCTGTGTGCCATGACCTAGCATTACAGGAGAACGTGGGATACATCCATTCCTCCCCTTCTGTATGAATGCATTACAACACATTAGCTAGTGCTAAAATCTTGACAGTGCCTGCTGTTGAGTGGAAACACTTTTTTGAAACGGTTTATGCCGAAAGAAAAAAAAAAAAATTACAGTTCATGGGGCTGAATATGATTTTTTTAGTTCCAAAGACAGAATCTTTTGCTATAGTCAACTCGTAAATGACTTAACTGCTCTAACCAGAAGACAGCTCTGCACGTTGTTTCTGCAGTCACGCAGCATTTTGTTCTGCACGACGGCACTGTGCTCGTGCCAGCCAGGGGTGGCCTCTACCCTTTATCCAGGTTTTTGTAACACTTGGTGGGCCAGAGGCTCTCCCAGGAGGAGGCAAGAGCTGAGCCTGATCAAGAGCAAGAGGCAGGGAAGCAAGTGTAACTTTCCAGGTCCTGTGCGAGCCGGCCCGCAGGCAGGGTAAGGAGTAAGAGCGACTGGAAGGTGTGGGCAGCACCAGCTGCTCCTGCTTTGAAACGACAAAGAGACCCCCTGCTGCAGGCGCCAGGGACGCGAGGGTCTGCTTCACAGAGGTTTTTGTCACTCTTAATGCAGAAAGGATCCCCCTCGGCTCTGCACAAGTCACCCCCCAGCCCTATCTTAGTTTCCCCGCAGTCCCAAGCTGAACTCAGCATGGCAGCGTCTGCGTCCCACCGCGACACACACCTCTGCCAGCACAGAGCCGGGGCCCTGTGCCATGGGGAGAGCTGCCGTGCCTCACCTCTGCGCTGCTCAGCACCGGGCACCGCAGTGCCGGGCACCGCACCGGGCACCACACTGGGCACCGTAGCACCAGGCCCCGCAGCGCCAGGCAC
>JAVJGJ010000014.1:119587189-119598331 GCA_035590215.1 Microhierax caerulescens
CACCACAGCGCCAGGCACCACAGCACTGGGCAGTGCCGGGCACCGCGCTGGGCACCGCAGCACTGGGCACCGCAGCACCGGGCACCACAGCGCCAGGCACCACAGCACTGGGCAGTGCCGGGCACCGCGCTGGGCACCGCAGCACCGGGCACCGCACTGGGCTGCTCAGCACCAGGCAGCGCACTGGGCACCGCAGCACCGGGCACTGCCATGCCCCCTGCACCTGCAGGGACGCCACTCGACATCTTAGCTTTTGGGGAGCCATCAACTTAGGTCGTTGCCACTGAGAAACCTGCTGCACAGCACACACTTAGCAGCCAGCCAACGTCACCGAGCAGTAATTACACACAGCCCCTGCCAGAGCTCTGTGGGAAGTCTGTCCATCCGTCACCAAGTAACGGGAGGAGGGACGCCTCGCCTCTACTCACTGGAGTGACACTATTAGATGCGCTCACCCCTACCACTGGTTGCAGGACCAACTTCTTGCTTAGGCAGTTAGGAACGCTTGTGCTTTGTCAGACGTTCCCCTGTTGATGTAAACATCTGCTGTCCTCAGTTATGACAGCAGAAAAGTGGCTGTTACAAACCCAGCCATGTAAATTGTCAACAGTTAAGCTGTCTGTGCCTCTAACTGGTTGCAAAATAACAGCCAGAGCTGCGACAGCTTCCTTACTACCCTATGCCAACTACTGCTCAGCTGCATGGCTTCCATGTTTCCATCTGCCCATTTCAAGAGGATGAAGAGACAGAGAGAACAGCCTGCCCCCAAATACAGCCGCTGAAATGCTCATTATTCTGCCCACAATGACAAAAAATGAAGGTTTTCATAAAGAGCTGCTGCATGTCACCTAAATTAGTTACTCACTATTCACCAATTCCATTAGTTAACAACTGCTCAGCGTTTCATTAGTTCCCTTGACAGCTGCTCCAGGGAAAAAAATTTCCTTTGAGGGGGACGCAATGAAGCTGGTGTTTCTGCTCATCCCACTATATGCTACCAAAGGGCTTAAAAAACCCCAAACTCCTGCCAGAATAAGTCTGAAATCGCTGGCTGTTGTCTGAAGAGATGAAATACTCCACAGAGAGGGTCAGGAATCGTTAACCTCTGTTGTGAGCTTTCCTCAGGGAGCAGCAGCAAGGATGCTCCCCAGAAGTCAGAGCACATTATACTGTATACCAGGGTATCACTGCAAATTTTATTTAAGTATCAGCTAATAAAAGAAAGAAGCACAGCTTCCAAGAGAACGGAGAGGGAGCTCAACTTTCACACATGACACTACACTAAATGTTTAAAAACAAGACAATCTGCTCCTCTCCTGATACCTAAGGCACAGCACAAAAGCCTAAAGCAGGGGCTAGTCCGAACTACTTGCATAATCTGATAATAACCAGTAGATTCCCTTGTTTGAGGTGCAATACACTCTCCTATAAATCCATTATTTTTCATTGCACTTTTCATTTTGTACCTCTAGGACTTGAAGGATCAGATAAATTATATTCTTACGTGCTTCACTACATTTTCCTCTTCAATAACTTTTTTTTTTTTTTAATTTCTCTATGGTTCCTTGATAAGTAAAAGAAACTAATCTTATTAAAACTTTAAAAGCTTTGCATTGGTGCAATGCTTCCCTTTATTTATCTGAAACTACATTCTATCTTCAGTCAAATGTCATTATTAGAAACATAGTTATGATGCACATCCTTCTGAGCTGAACTAATGATTAGAAACTTCCTTCATTTATGCCTTTAACCTGCTGGTATTCTGATCAGCAGCTCTGCAATTTATTGGCCTCAGAAGTAAACTAAAAGATGAAGGTAGGCTCAGAAAACATTCATTTTTACATTCAAGAAAAGATCCTCCTAGTATTCTAGGCTTCCTTTTTCATGGTACAATCCCAGTATCTGCCTGTTTTAAAAGACTATCTTCCCTGTTTGACCTCCTTCAGGGATACAGCATCAGAGAGAAAAGGGATGTATTTACTGAGAGTAACTAACCACTGATGACACTACCAGCACTGGAGACGTATGTTGGTTTGGTTTTTTTTTTACTATATGAGACAATAAATGTTTCAAACAGTCTATTTTCTCTATATCAACCTATGACTAAATGACCGAGATTAAAAAGTTATCTTGTATCAGCAGAATGAGGGTACTGTCTATGCTCACTTACATGGCAGTCATGAGATCAATTTGATTTAGCTAAAATTTTCCAAAGCCTGCATTAAAAACAGAACTGTTAGACAAGTCCTTAGATAAAAATCACAATCGCATATTAGATTATGTGAAAGAAAGATCATCAGCCTTATATTGATTTTCCTCCATCCTTTTGTACAAACATGACCAAAGGGAAAACAAAAGGCTGGGGAAAGGACAAGCAGAGTGGTCCCTGAATACGCCGTGGCTGTGTGCTGAAGACACGACGTCTGAAGGCTTGCAGGGAAAACTTAAATTCACGCAGGCATTATGTAGAGCGAAACTTTAAAATATTAGAGTACTATTTCTGGAGGTTCAGATGACGCTTTTAAAATTAATGATCAACAAAAAGATGGGGAAGATTGACAACAGCATAGAGATAAATTTCTCTTTCTTAATGCTGTAGACTATGCCTGTACAGCAAAAAAAGAGTTGTGATGGCAACACAGTGCAACACTCGTGTTAATTTTATTCATACTATTAAAAGATAATGAAAGCAAGCAGTTAGGGACAGATGACTTGAATTCTTGTACCAAAAGCATAGGCTACTGCCTCCAGTGTGAATGCTACCTGCATTAGCTACAGTAAAGCAATTCTGTGTAGACAGATCCTCTGAGCATCAGCAAAAGGGATACTAACAGCAGTAGGTCTGTGTAGCTTTTTGATGATGGCAGCGGACACGGTGAAAAGGTGCAGAGAAGTTGCTCAGGCTAGTTCTTAGAAGATTTTCTGCTTATGTTCATACCATAAGGGCCAGCAACGCTGCCATGAAAATATTACTGGTTCAGCTGGTGGCATTCTCATTGGTAATGTGCTTCTGGCTTGGTTTTAGGTTAAGATCAAACATATTCAAATGAGTAAAGCTGAATTCAGAGACGCAGCCAAAGAGGATAAGGTAATCATAAAAATACGGAATGTGAGCATTAAGATACAGGTGTATATTACAATTCCCCAAGAACACAAACAACAACAACAGCAGCAATAATAATATCACCAAACAGCAAACAAAGGGATGACCAAAAATAGATGTACTATACAGAGAAAGGGACTGTGATGGATGAAAGCAGAAGCAGGATATAAAAAAATATCCACCAACAAAACTGGAGTGCTTAAGTGGGTGTCAGTAAAATTCGGAAAACGATGTTCAGCAAGTGGAATTCTTTACCTTCCTTCATAATGAATGCTTTGAAGCTGTTAATTTGGCTGATACCAACATCACAAACCACGTGATGAAGTCATTACCAAGGGGAAGATCTTGCTGGGGACATTGCCTGAGAAGGAGGTCACCTGCGTGAATTTGACATCGCAGAAACTCCAAAGGAAAGCAAGAGAAAAGATTGGAGAGATCTGGAAATCAACTGCCAAGGAAAGGCTGAAGGATGGCTATTATTTTGCGAGAAGGCTGGAAGGGTGGCCTTGTAACTGTGTGCAAATATAAAAATGAGAAAAAAAGGCAACAGAGTAAGGACAGCACACCATTGTCCATGCGTTCTGGGCTAGGACAAGAAACGCTGGGCTTACGCTTCTAGCAAGCAAGCCTTAGGGAAATGAGGACAGTGGGGATATGGAGGTTGTGGTGAGTCCTTCAGACTTCTGAAGAAGAGATGAGACAAAAAGCTCACAGGAATACTTCCTTCTGCAGCAAGGAGTTGGACTGAACTACTTTCTGAGATCCCCTCGGCTCAATTTGTAGAACATAGAGCCAAGGAGTGCCTGGAGAACAGGATCCTCAAGGTTTGCGCTCTACAGCAGTCACACAATTCCCATATGCAAACCGATTGCAATCTGAAAATCAGGAGGCTCCTGCTGTCAATATGTCCTTGAACAACTGCAAAGCCTCTCTACAAGCTTCCACAGAAGCTGTGACATCAGGCAAAACCCTCTCTCGATCTCATTGTTGAGGACCGAGTTAACCAAAGAAACATTTCTGGCTCTGCAGCAGAACTGCTCTCCGTTCACGAAGCAGTCAGTTCACCTGTCGGTATCTGTGAGACGAGGAACGTGCCATTTGCCTCATTCATACAACAGGCAGGGAGGGTTATGAGACTTACTCGCATTCCTGAGTCATCTGAAATCATTCATGAGCCAGGTGGCAAAGGGCACAGGCAAGGTGTCCTCGCGCGCGCAGCAGCCTGCGGGCGCTGCTGGAAGGCTGCCCCTTGGCAGCTGTGAGAATGGTTTGCACATAAAAACCCCCAAACTGCAGAACTTGTAATATTAACGCAACGTTGCATGTTGGCTTCCTGTGCTTAAGACTTTATTTTCATGAATATGTAAATTTCATTAACCGCTATTCAGACCACAGCACTTTTGGGGGCAGGGAGGGGAGGGGGGCGAGGGGAGCACCAAACCTTCCAGCTGCCCTGCAGTGTGCGCAGAGATGAGATGAGGTCAGTGATTATTTACACAAGAAGGAAAAAAAAAAATGGAGGAAATACTGGATCAGCAGGTGATTAAAGGACACAGAGAAAACCCGGATAACAGCACTAGAAGCATTGTACACGTCTCGATAGTGAATTATGCCTGCAGAGGAAAAGCCAAAACATTTATCCCGAATTAAACCCAACCAGAGCGAGGTTTACATTAAACAGTGAAATCTACTCTTTTCAAAGGGGATTTTAAAACAATAACTTCATGTGCAAATCAAGAAAGGGTCTCCTCCCTTGCCTGGTCAAGCTATTACTGTAAAGCTGTTCTCCTGAATTCAGGATTAAAATTCTTTTTATCTTTGCCCAGATCTCATCTGCAGTGCATTTAACAGAATCAGACATTAAAAGTGACTCACTAACAATTAGGCTTCTGCTTCTGAACAGAGAACCCTTTGAATCTGCATGCAGCAAGGAATGTTTTGGGGATGCTCTTTCTTGTGAGATGAAATTTTTAAAAAGAAATGTTTCTCCAAAGAAAAATGCCAGAAAATCATTCAGGTTGTAGAAAAAGATGTTTAAACTTCAACTGTACAGAGGGAAGATTATGTTCTCTACAGAGTTATCAAAAACAGCATCCTTGCAAAATTAGATTGGAACAGTGAATTGTATGCAACCTAATTATATTAACAATGTTACAAAAATCCAGAAGCGTAACAGCTGTTTGGTATCTGAGCTGTGGTAAACAGAGACTGGGCGATTCTGTCTGAGCCACCCAAAGGCCAGGCACAATTCAAAGCTGCCGCAGATGTTTATATGGTAAATACACCAAGAAAGTAAAAAAATGATGGTTCCATTTGGCCACTCTTCCCTACCTCGTTAAACAGGTGGTAAAAAAGACATGCTTGGGCCCTTTTTCTGACGGACAGAAGCATCTCCACTTGTGCCCAGGGCGGCGGCTGATGCCAGGCTGGGATGCGGAGCATCCTGCGCCACTGGGCTCGGGCAGCGCTGCTGCCAGCGTCGCCCACCCGGCCACCCAGCCATGCCGGGAGAAGCCGTGGCACAGCAGTGCTGCTGCATATTGACCAGAACTTCTCAAAATTTACCGTGCTGAGAGTAATAAAGACCTGCTCACATAAAGTTTCCAAAAATTCCATGGAAACAACTTGAGCCTCCCCCTCCTCCTGTTAAATCCAGTTCGGTAGAAAATGACAAGGGAATGATGTGCTGAAGTGTTTCAGCTCCGCAGCTTCCCAGGGGGAGCACTCCGGGGTTCCAGGCTCCCCATCACCTGCCAGCGCAGGTGAACACAGCGGGAAGCGCGGGCGCAGCGATGGGGACCAGGGCACCCTGCTGGCCTTGGGGCTGGGAGGGGAAGGCTCCCCAGTTCTCCCAGGGGAGCTCCGTCCCTGACTGACCTGCCTCACCACCTCCAGAAGCGCAGGGGGTTAGTTACTGAAGCCCCAAACTGGTCACCCAGGGCTCCCACTCTGCGCTGCTCCAAGTGCTCCCGAAAGCACCATCTCCTTGTCCCTGAGGTTACCGATGCGATCCTGTGCGGCTCTAACCACAGGGAAAACCAGAAGGGCCATGTTTAATAAAATAGGATTCAGTATTATGATATCCTCTTTCCTTCGAGAATTTTATGTATACCCATAGTCCAACTGAACACCTACTCCCCTTTCCCACTGCACTGAAAAATATTCTGTTTCTTTACTGATTAATCTATATAAAATCCTCTGCCCTGATTCTTTACTCCCCTGGTTTTCCCACTCCCCATCAGTCCAATCTGCATCTTTTCCTTGAGCCAAAATCTCTTTGGAAAGAAAAGAACTTCTCTTTCACAAATATATTTTGGTGCCAAATAAACCGTTTTATTCCTATCCTGCAACTGCTGGTAAATACAGCGCCCAGCTAAAAGTTACACTGCTTTTAAGTTTTCCGCTAATTTTTATGACTTGCAAAAGCAAGTTTAATCTTGATTAAGTGGAGTGTGCTTAAGTGTAGTTAAGATGCAATCACCCAAGGCTGGCTGACTGATTAGGTGAGAAAAAATAGAAAGGGGAGGGGCTGGCTCACTTTGAATCTTTTTCTTTTCTATTAAGAATACTTCCAATACCTTATAAACATCTAACTTTTAACAGGAATCAGAAGATAGAAAACAGCCCCTAACTCAACATAACCCCCAGCCCACGTTTCTAGTAAACATGATAGGTAGATAAAAGAAGCTGAACTCTCAATTTGACGCAAGAACAAGTGCTCTTGAACAAAGTTTCCAACGCCCTATCCACAAAAGTTGGCAGTTCCACCCTCCCTTTGTGGTGACAGCTTTGAGCTTACCTATAATTAGCATAAATTAGGTACAATCCTAATGCTTTTTCCCAGGCATCATTCATCCCTCATCATACATTACTTGCACCCCTGGGACTCTTTACGTTCAGCCCCATGCCCTAGTCCTGTTGTATGCCAGGAACAGACTAGCAGTGATCGCTGCAAATTACTATTCCTCAGCCAAGGTCTGCCCTTAAAGTGGCCTGAGCACTCTGCTAACCCCTGGACATCTCAGAGAGCATCTTGGCATCTTGGACACAGCAGGCATGTTGTGAGGCCGACACTAAGCTTCCCGTGGTGCAAGGGAATTGAACACCTTTGTGTGTATCCATACAATGAACAAGGGAAAACATCCGTGCACAGAAAGCAGATGATTATAGCATGGTTGCAAAGCTATAGAAACTGGCAAACATAAATGAAGAAAAAAACCCCAAAAAACAAACAAACAAAAAAAAAACCACAAAAAAACCCCAAACAAATAAAAAGAAAAACCCAAAACCAAAACCTCACAACACTTTACACCGTTTATACAGTTTAGTGTACAGAGACATCAGCCCTCAGTGGTTACAAGTTACCCAACTCCTTCATTGCTTACTGCTCTGTTTCCCATTTGTGAAATAATCCTCTCCCTTCTCATGTCAATTAGCTCTCATGCTCAGCCTCAACTTCTTTTAGGTGTGGGGGACTTTTTGAGTGGGTGGTTGCAATCTCCCCCTGCTGCAATTACCTTTCCCCTAGTTTTGCTGAGATGATTGCCCATGATGAGATTCCTATCAGCTCATCTGTTTTGTGGAGGTGCTTCCTTTGGGAAGTTCCTTTTCTGCACAAAAACATTTGCTTAAGGAAGCCCTTAGCAGGACCTTGTTACAAGCAGGGCTTGTAACCTGAATTAACCCTTAACAACTCATTCGCTCCCACTGCCTCCAAGTCAAACCACCACCACCACATCCAATTCCATCACCTGCCCCGGTACCAATTAGGCCCAAAGCTTTTCCCCCCTTCCAGTGCTTTGCTGATAAGCTCATGCAAAGCCTTCACACACTCAAGGTTGGAGATCCAATTCTTCCAGGATCCTACACCCCTAGGTTACATGCAGCATTGTTGATAAGCTGGATATTCATCTTTCTTTTTATATTCCAAAATATTTGGAGAAGGCTATTTCCAACTGAGGGTCTCTTTTCCCATTCTCACACAAATTTTCTATTCCAAAAGCCACCTAGAATTAATTTTAACTACTCATAGCTGTCTCTGTTTAATGTTGGGGCAGGTGATACCACTTAGGGTGATGTCAGCATTTCCAAAACAGGTTGACAAAGTCAGAAGTTTGGAGGTCTAATGAAATAGCTACTCCTGCGCCTCTCATCTGTTGACTTTCTCCTATTTGGAAATACTACTGTCTCTTGAGCATGGCCCATGACAACCATCACCTGCCCAGACAGTAATCAGAGGCTGTCAGTGACTACTCAAGTACCTGGGTAAATCCCAAATAAATTGCTAAACCACAGTCAGACAGAACGCTCCGCACTTGACTCTTGCTCTGAAGCTTCTTCACACAGCAAACGCTACACGCTACCGCGTGGTGTGATCTGGTTTTGCACATCAGGCAATTAAGAAAATATGCAGTTCCCAACTGGCTCTTGCTTCTGAGAAGAAAGAGTCACTCTGGAGTGATGACTGGTTTGAGGGCAAACGTCCCCACTCAAGTCTGCAGGGGATATTATGGGATAATAACTATACCACACCCATAATAAGTCCGCTGCAACTCTATGGGTAGAAAGAAGTGTTGCTTGTGCAGTGCTAGAAGAGTCTCATCCTATGCAGAGAAAGTACCGAATTTACAACGCACTGTAAGCAGTAAGCACAGATTCTCAAGCAGGTCAGAGGTTCTCCTATGTAGGGAGTAAGAAATGCCTATCACAAAGTATTCCTATGAATAAATATATAAAAAAAAAATAAAAATAAAAAAAAAACCCCACACAGAAGTCTGCTCTAGCTTAGACAAATATTTGTAGTGTTTCCAGATACAAGGGCTGACTTACATATTCACATGGTTCCAGAGACATTTTATTGCCATTATTTGTAAATATTTCTGAACAAATTTGCAAAGCGGTGAATAGAAGTAAATGATTAGTATGTTGCCCAAAGCATCTTCATGGCAAAAAGAAAAGGCAGGCAGCCTTTCCTCTGCTACTGGTTCAAGTGATCTCGAAGTCTGCCTGGCAGCAGCAGGAGAGCAATGCGGCCTGACTTCGGTAAGTCCCTGGGGACACGCGGTGCTACAGCCAAGGTGCTCTCCCTGGTGAGCATCTTCTGTGTCAAACCGCCCATACAGCCAGGCAGTTGATAGCGCAACAATTTGAAGGCACTTTCTTTCCCATCACTTAAAATATGCATTAATTAGTGATTATTAGTATTAATTACAATAAATTACAGACTGTTATCATTTTAGACAGTGGTTAGTAGCAACATTACATTCTTTCTGCTTTGTTTTTTTTAATTACCACCGCTGCAGGTCCAGATGGGGAGGGTGCCCCCACACTGCACTGAGTGAAGGGCGCTGCACGACCCGCGTTCCCCCAAAGGCTGCCCTCGGGGGAGCCCCCTCCCTGCAGGCACCCACGTTCCACCTGTTGCAGATTATCTTAAGATTTTACTAAATCTTTCTATGTTTATGTAACAGTTAGTTATAGGAACATTTTGATTCTAAGGAGTTAACCTCCATGATAGAGTTATGTCAGCACTTACTGACCAATGAGGTATGAATCGCTGTGCTGCTTGTTATCCCAGACCTTTACTGGGAGTCCCTGTGCTATAGACCATAATACCCTTAGTCCTTACTCTCCAGACCATAACCAGAGCTCCCAGGTTCTATTGTGTGTAGGATGAGTTATTAGACAGCTTGGCAATGCCGATATCCAGCCGTCCAACTCGGGAACAAAACTAACTTTTAAGATGCCCTGAAGTGAACTCCCCTCGTTGTAACACTACAAAATCACGCCCACAGGTCACGAAGACCCTTCCCCAGCACAAGTGTAGTAACAGAAAAAGATGACACAGCAAATATTACAATTATATGCAAATTACTAACCAATCATTGTACTTGGGAGTATACGACCTTGTAATTTTGTGTATAGATTTTACCGTTACATTTCGACACAGCTGTGCTTGATTCGTGGAGACGCCACCGCGCACCCAGCGTAATGCTGCATCGGTGTTGTTTGATTCCCGGGTTCGGTGGTAGTTTCACATCTAAAATAGATTTCTAGATGCTTTCTGGAATCTCCTAAAAACAGTTATATACGTAATTCTGGAATAGCCACAATTCCAGAACAGCAAAATGGAGACATTTCCCCAAATCCGACTCGGGTATCGCACAACACGACTTGTAACCGGACCGTTCTAGCTTTCCATACGCTTCTCTACGCGGCCCCAAATTTGTCACAAACCTGACTTTATTATTTTTTTTCCTTAAATTCTTGGCTGTAGGTGAGTGTAATGAGTAATGTAAATTGAGCAGGCAGGCGACCTTGAGCCAAGCTCTTCAGATAGAATCTGTAGCCGCGGTATAGAGGAAGAAAAATGGTACAAATAATTTAGAGGAAAATGAGGCATTTCGAGCTGCTGTGAATGGGACCAGTAGTGGCTGATCCAGTAGGATCCAGCCAATCCAACAGTTTATTAGCAATTACAAGAATTCACATAAATATCAAAAAAATTACCATCACTAAACCCAACGGACCTGTGGAAGCGGAACGACTAATCGGTAAGACCGATTCCCAAAGAAAAGTCACTGGCTTTTCATGTGGGCTGTCTCTCATCTTTCTGCTCGTTTGAGTTCTTGATAAATTAAAACTGTGACCCCCAAAAATACGTTCCATACCTGGAGTGTCCAGACGTGTCCCAGCACGCTCCTGAATGCAGCTGCTCTTTCAAGGTCCCGGAATTGAAAAAAATAAATAATAAAATAAATAAAAAAAAAAATCTAAAGCTGAACGGGAGCACGTTTCGGACAAGAAGTCGGAGCGGCTGGGCTCAGGGCACCCCTCGGGGTCTGGGATGGAGTTGCCTAAACCCCCAGTTACCAAACCGCCGCAGTTACACAGGAATGTGCAGCTGCGGTCACACCGCCCACCCCCCGCCCCGTCAGGCTCAGCACCCGCCATCACAGGTCCCAGCCCCGACGGCTGCAGGCCCGGGAGCCAGGCTGGGGACACAAGCCGGGGGGGGGGGGGGGGGGGGGGGCCCCCGC
>JAVJGJ010000014.1:119598698-119612778 GCA_035590215.1 Microhierax caerulescens
ACACACACCGATGCCCCCCGACAGGCAGAGGGGTCCCCCTGTGACAGCCCAGCGACACCGCCCGCCGCACCCGCGGCAGCCCACAAGGGTCGGGCCAACTCCAGCCCAACGGCCACCGTGCTGCGGCTGTGCCACAGGCCACTCACACCGCAGCTGCACCGTCAGGTTTCTCGCTTGACCTCCCCCATTCCTGCTCTGGGGTCACGCAAGAATCCAAAATCCAGACCGAGCATCACAGCTGCCGACAGCAGCCGCGGGCTGTGTGTCACGGCGCTACCCCAGATCTCCTGGGTTTTAACCAAGATCATCCTCATCAGCGCACGGCGGAACGGAACTCTACAGCTCGAGGGGAGTCACGAAGCTGGTGTGTTTATTGCGGGCCGGGTACAAGGGGGGGTCGCTCCTCCGAACTTGCACACCGTTTTCACCAAGCAGCCCGGTATTTATTGTACAAAGTCACGTACATACATCAGGTTTCCCAACATTCAGCATCTCCTCCCTCTGGCGCCTCTTCAAGATGTACTTTCATCTCCTAGGGCAGTTACCTGCAGTTCTCGTTTATCTCCGCATACATTAGCAGTCTTTGTTATGTAGTTTCTATTATCTTACAACATCTGCTAGCTAACTAGGGGCCCTTCCTTATAGCCCACTCTAAACAATCAAGCCAACACATGCCCACGGGGCTGGTTTGATCTGTATCTGCATGATCCCGGGCCGGGGTCCACCTGCTTTGGGGTGGGGGCCATCTGAGTAGGAGGTCACTGATCTCCTACTACCACAATTATTTTACCTCGGTTTGGTTTCTTTTAGCAGTTAGCAGGTCCACCTCAGAAGGCTCCTTATCTACATTCTTGTTGAGCTCATCTACATCGGTACTAATTGTCCCTTCTCCAAGTGCTGGTTGCTGAGCTCCCGCCCTTCGCTCCCCCTCGGGTGTTAATGTTTCTGGTACCTATGCAGCTTCTGGCTGCAGCAGTTCCAGGTTTTTCACTCCATCAATGGAGTTAGAGCAAGTCGGTATGTTCCATCTGGTTACCAGTTCTCCCTGACAGATCCTCCTTGTGGTTGCAGCATCGATGATACATCACACACTTGCACCGTGACATCCCGACGGTGGCCACTTAAATCACTATTAGGTCTCACAGAAAATTATTTCTCTCCGAGTGGAGCATTGACATTTCCTTGTTAAAGACTCTCACCCTCAGGGGAGTTTCTATCACCAGAGCTATTAACAGTGATCTGGATCTAAATACTGTACTGTATTATCTGCATCCAGATGGCATAAAAATGGAAATTTCTGTAAGATTCAGCCTTGACCTTTGGATGAAAACCATTCTTTCCTTAGTTACTGCCTGAGGTACTCGGAGGTGTTTCTCTTCAAGCATAAAAGCAAAATGGTGATTTATGATTAACATAAGAGAAAAATAGCTTGCCCATGAGTTTATGACAGGGTAAGTCTATTTCTATGCCATCATTCTAATAAATCACGATGTTGCTGCCTACTCATCCTTTCACGGGTTACGTATCTGGGTGTCACTCCTGCTCATGTTTCATTCTCTTATATTTTTTTCTTCATATATATATATTTAAAAAAAAAAGTGTATAATGCATATTTCATAGGCGACATTCTATACATTCTACAGTTCTAAAACGCATATGCAAAAGTAAACCCCTTTGTGGTCAAAACATTCTATCCCCGATTGAGAGGTAAAGTTTCTGTCGCATATTTAGAACGATTTGCTGGGAAGGTAAAACTCATTGGAAACGACAGCACACGGCGTACGTGTCACTTGTTCCTGCTCCAGCACTGCTTTCGGAGGGTACCCGGCAGCAGCTCTGCACGGGGTACCACCGGCCCGGGGCGCCTCCCCGTGCGGGCATGCCTCCCCCCAACCCCCAGTCCTGCTGTCTCGGGCTGTGCTTTGATTTCCCTGGGGGGCTGACTTGCAAGTGAATTTGGCTGGAAGGAGTGACTAAGGGAATATAAATATGAATAAGGTCGTATTCTTTTGGTAAGTGGAGCCATCTGTTGCCACATCTAGAAAAATACGTGTTTGCATGGAAGGCTGTTGATGATGCTGCAAAACAGG
The DNA here is from genome assembly GCA_035590215.1 of Microhierax caerulescens. Lineage (NCBI taxonomy): Eukaryota > Metazoa > Chordata > Aves > Falconiformes > Falconidae > Microhierax > Microhierax caerulescens. The sequence goes on from JAVJGJ010000014.1 coordinate 119,600,789, forward strand.
CTCATCCGCCTCTTTTGGTGACTTGCAATCCTGTCATTCAAGTGTAATGCTTCCATTGTCTGGAGCGGGTGTGGAGGGGGGAGAGGGGGACCCTCCCATACTGCTGTGCATCCTGAGCTTGTTCCAGCTCCCACTGAAAATTCGACAAGTCTTTTCATAGGTTCCAGCAGCTGTACTTCAGTTCAAATGAGGTACAAAATCGCATGCCATTGCAAGGAAATAGTTTTCCTTGCAAGACGACTACAGGGCCAGTGTTAGGCTGACGCTGCCACTGCTGTAGCTGTATCAAAGTTATGCATCTGCCATTAGTCAGATCTGCAGGCGTCCTACCAGGCTCACTGTGCACAATAGGAGTCAAATTCTAAAGCTCTTGCTCAAGATAAATGCTCTAACAATCTCAGTGCATTTTTTTGGATAAGGTAACCATCTGTTTTTGCAATTTATCCTTAGCAAAATAATAAAGCATATGCTAAAATCCCAAAGCCTTAGAATTAAATATTTAATTTTGCCTTGTTGGATAAAATATACATGCTTTAATATTTTGCTGAAGTCACAGATCTGGAGACAGAAGTCATATAACTAAAGCAACATGTTTTTTATTACTGTAGATACTTTGCACAGGTATCTGTACATTAAATCTTAGTAACAACCACTGTATGATGATTTTTTTTTTTCTTTTACGGCCATTACAAGTCTCCATTTACTAAAGGAAATGCAAATGCATCAAAATATGGCCTGTAAAATTTGAACTATTCCCTTTGTATGGTAGTTCATGCTTGTTGTTTTCTAACCATTTCATTCATTTAGGTCCAAGCCAGTTATAACTCAGTTCATTTTCTCACTAGTGAATTTTCCCAAATATCACCTTCCAATTTGGTATCATCAAGACTCTATGACTGTGATAATCTAGCAGTAAAACCAAATTTTTGATTAAGCACTGTAGATAAGAGAAACAAATTCAAATCTAAGTTGTTTTCTGACATCCCTTAATTTTATTGGAGAAGCACATGAATTAAATTAGATGTATTTAGGTCATTTATCTAGTTACTGTTATTCTCAAAGATCATTTGGTCTATGTGATAATATATGATCAATATAGCCTGCAAGAGCCAGTTGAAGCTCTGTGCGACAGTCCAGAAGGTCACCGGGATGTGCTAGTGTTCCTTTGGTTTGGTTTAGCTTTTAATGATGTACGTGAGTACATCAGCACAGACTCATCTTGAAGTTGACTTCACCAGAAATGTTGTTTTCGGAGCACTGAAAATAACATCAATGACTTCTGTTAGGTTCAGGAGTTGCTGTGTTTAAGTAAGATTTGGTTTAATTAGAAAGTGGGATAAGAAATTGAAACAAGTCAGATCCTTACTAGGAATAATGTGTAATACTTGGTACACGACTTTTCAAAAACCTAGATGCGACAGAGTTTGAAAAGACTGAAATAAATTCTTGTCTTCTTCTTTAGACATAGGGGGAGATGAAATTAAAAAGAGTTTATGCCATCTCTTTCAATCTCATAGGAAGAGTTAATAACAAATCTGGAGATCTACTATCAAACTCAAGACAATGTTATCTACTAAATGATTCTTGCAAGAGCTAGCCAATTCCTTGCAGCAGGGCTCCGGTTTTACATCGGGCTACTTAGCTGACCTGTTTAAACACATCAGCCTTATTCCTTTCCTCTGCCTCATTCTCATGGCACCATTTTAGAGCCTCACCCTCCCTCACCACTCAGAGGAAAAGTGCCTTTTGTGAAACCAGATTTTTGGTAGAACAAAAGTTTGCCAGAAATGAAGTACCCGCCGGATTACAAATCCGGGCAACATGTTCTGCTGGACCATATTAAATAAAGACATTTGCCAGAAGGGTGGAGTAGACGGATGCAGTGTCATGCTCATTAATGTTGGAATGGCGCTGGAGATGGATATCGTCATGTTCAACCTTGTATTAGCAGCATCCATTATTCAATAAATTATTAAATTGACAGGCGGTAACAATGGGCGTATGTTCCCATTTAATTAATTAATGAGAAGGATCTCAACTTATGGTCATCTTATGTCTATAGATTTAATAATTTATAGAATAATAATTTATTGATTCCCCACTATTTCTAGAGGAGATAGAATCCTATTCCAGTGACCATCCATTCCTGTCGGAAGCTGTTATTGCAGGCACTGCGGTGGCTGTACGTGCACCACCTGCCAGACGGCCTCATCCTGCCGCTCCATCCTGAACGCTGGCGCGGGAACGCATTACAAACCCCCCTGAAACAGCCTTACAGCAGCACAGTCACAAAGCTGACCTCTAAAGAAATGAATGGATGAAGGGGGTAAACGGTGTTATGTTTCATTAGTTTGAACAGAACTCATTTGGCTATTGTTGATTAATTGAGCTTTTCTAATTGAATAAAGTGCAGATTTTTAAAAAAATATATTTTTGATAGGCATTATTGAAAGTGGAATAAAAGCTTTTTTCTAATTAAAAATATTCTTTTTATATTCAGTCCTGTGGCTTACATTGCAATATATTTTGATACAGCATCAAATACGCAAATTGGGAAATATTCAGCACAATTATTCATATATAATAGCCATTTTCCTACTTCTGAATTTTATTATTCAAGTTATGATAAGCTGCCTGAAGACAAATGACACCTCTCCCATCTTTCAATTTACAGAGAAATCTGAAAAGCTAGTTAAAATTTATGATGTTTTTGATTTAATTATACATTTTGGCTGAATCATTTTGGGGTGTATAAAGTGATCGGGTTTTGCTGGTTGCCAGTTACAGGCTATTTGTGTGAATCTGCAGGGACAAGTTTGGCCAGTGGCGTGAATGAAAAAGTCGGGTTTACATCCACAGATAACAGTACATCCAGAAATAACATTCAGAGCATCTCTCTGAAGTTTCCTCAGAAAGAGGATCCCAACTCATTTTGAAACTTTCAAAAGAAAAAAAGTACCATTTCTCTGAAGAAAGAAGGAAGGATGGATCAGTGCCGTGTAGTATTCGGGGCTAACAGAGCAACAGCTGAGAGAGATTGAACGAGGCATGGTAGTTCAGACCGACCCTTCCTACAATTCCCCTTGAGGTGGTTAATGAAAACTTTGGTGGATTTTACAGGGAACTCGTGTCCTGCCCTAAATAATCGGGAGTGTCGTTGATTAACAGGCAGACCGGGGTGTCGGGCAATCAGGCCAGTCAGGAAGCAGCCAACAACAAGCAGCAGCCTTATTACGTTTCTCTTCACTGAAACTTATTTTTGAAAAACAAATGGTGCTACAGCTGAATTAAATTACAGAAAACTCCACAAGTAGAGCCGTTAAAGACAGTAGAACAGAGACTCTCCAGAAGCATGGAAGGCAAGTGAAAAAGATTTAAACGCTGCTTCTCTCTTTGTCTGCCAGCAGTGGGTGAAAACAGAAAAGGGACTGGTGTTATTTCTGACAATAGTTGACTTGAAGCACTCGATAATTCTAAAAGTTTTCAGTTAACTTGGCAGAAGAAGCTGTATTGAACCTGTATTACAGAAATCTGATGAGAAATGCGTTCCATGTAAAAGGAAAGGTGAGAAACACATGTATTTAAATGGAAAAAGTACAGAAAACAAGTACAAAAGCCAATCTTGCAATTTTACAGGTTTTAACTGCGTTCTTTATAAGAAACTCACTTGCTGTTGGGATAGATCTGGGAAAAAAGCCCTCAGATGTGTTGAAGACCCAGAATCAGGTTTTGGCACAGCCAACGGAAATTAGGTTTGCAATCGCAGTCATTTAAAGTGAACTGAAGTTTCTGTATTAGTCTAGTCACAGTGTTCTGACACAATGTTTTGACACTGTCACAGTGATGGAGAACTTGAAATAGTACAAGGAAAAATCCTGAGGAATAAAGACAGCGAGAGCTTTTGCCAAAAAGTCAGCTTTTGCCAAGAAACCCTCCCTCTCATAGCCTATGAATAGTGATCAGTGGCAAAGAGCAGAAGCCAAGGCACTACTACACATTTAGGAAAAAAAGAAACAACCCCCCACCATACAACATCTGCAATAAATAATAAAGCTTTTCAACTGGTCAAGAAACAGCACAGTTTGCAAATGACGGACCAAGTGGAGAAGATAACTGGAGATTTACAAAAGAGCTGCTCACAGGAGCAGAGAAAATGGTTCAGTAGAAGATGAACCACCAATAAGCCCCTGTTCATTTTAAATCAAGAAGGGTTCCCAATGCAAGTCAAGTAGCAAATGTAAAAGTATTTGTAACAGCTACAGGTAGGAAGAAATAAGCATGTCAAAGAGAGAGAAGATCTTACCTCCATGCATCAGTAGATGAACAAAGCAGAAGAGCATATAAGAAGCACCATCCCACTCCCCTACACAAACCCAGAAGTGAATATAGCCAAGTTTTGGATAAGCAGTGTCACGTCTTCCATCTCATCAGGGCACCTGAGTGTTGCTGGAAAGGCTGCCCAAATCCCATGAGAATGTTAAGGTCCTGTTTCCCATCCCTGGGAATGCCCTCTGCAGAACAGAGGACAGGGATGGAAATGCTCAGCTTTCCAGGTTGCTAGGAGAATTAATTTATATTAAAAATCCCAAATAAAGGGAAAAGTAATTAAAAATTTGATCACATAGGGACTTGACAGTTTTCCCCTCAGACTTAATCTACAATTTTAGTGCGTTTTACTTAGTAGGTTTGATGCTATTGACAGGCAGCTAACTTTTATTGAAAAGCATACTGAAGAAAACACGCTAAGTTTAGAAGGACATGAAATGAACTTGTAAGGATTTTGTGTTAAGCAAAAAATCACTACACTCATAGCACCAGAAAAAACAAAAAAAAAGAAGATGAGAAAGTGAACAAAAGTAGGTATAGATTTGTTGCTAGTGTTCACTGAGAAAACAACCCAACAACCACGCTCCTCCATAGCTCCCAACTCTATCCTCTACGGAAAAAAGAGCAGCAAAACTAAGCAACAGGAGAAAAAAAAAAAACAAAAACACAAAAATGCTCAAGCAGCTACCCAGATAAACAGCTCAAGTCTTCCTCAAGTAATATTGTCCCTCTCTGCAAAGAGGCAGATGATATGATAAAGAAATTATTGTGCAAATCTCAAATCTACTTTCACTATTATTGTTACAACCTCCCCCCACAGCGCCTGACCACAGCACACAGCTTAATGGGCATGTTTATGTAGAACTAAGGTTTAGGCATGTCACCACTGCCACCCCTATCACCCATCTGAAGTACTGACAGAAAATAGTCCTGAAATGCCTGAGAGTTTTGTAAAAAGGCTGCAGAAGGCAAATTCTACCATACATTTTGGTCACAGAATTGCAGAGCAGTGATAAAGTGTGGGGTGGCCTCTGCTGCCAGCCTTTTCCCCAAAAGGGCTTGTGTTAGATGTTCACATCACAGTTCCCAAAGGTATGAAACAGAAAACATCCAGAAAAAAGCCACAGCTGGATTTGGGGTCCCAGAAATGGCCACAGCTTTCCCAGCAACGCTATAAAGAGCAATGGTCAGAAACACAAGAAAGCCTGTGGGAGTTCCCAGCCCTACAGCAGCAAAAAGACTTTTTTTTTTTTTTTTTTTTCTTCCCCCAAATCCTAGTGAATGATGAAAATGGACAAAGGGCTGCCTTGTCCCCAGCAAAGAGCAACCCCAGCAGGCTGGGCCAGCTGAACCCCAGGACACAGCACACCCGGAAAGAACAGTCTGAACGCTTCTTGATAGTACACTAGGGAGTACTTTAAGAAAGACTCGCAAGCTTGCAAAAGCACACAGAATCCCAGAAAAAAATCAAACTTTCACCATGAGTTTGATGAATACAGAGGTTACAAGCCTTAGAAATTCCGTATCGTGTTGTGTTTGGCTGGGAAAGGAAAACGCCCGTTTTTAGGAATACGCTGGTTAGTGATGTGCGGAGCCAGGTGACACCACAACGGTGAGGAAACTGGTCTGAACTGAGCTGGCTGCTGAGGGAGCCACCAGCAGCGCTTTGGGCTCCGTTTCAGGAAAATAAAATCCTTCCATTTACCTCTGGTGAAGAAACCACTTAAAGACATGCTTAATAATAAGTGATTAGTCCTGATGACTACAAATCAACTTAAGGCAAAATTTCAATAATTTCTGGCTCAAGTATAGAAAAAACATCTCATCAAACATCTTTAAATGTGCACAGCACCGTACATATCCAAGTAGCAGAGTAACAGCACCTCAATTTTAATTTTCTCTTGGTGTCTCACTCCTTTAACAGCTGCAAATGTACACACTAACTGCTACAGGTGATTATTTTGACTTTCTCCTTTTTCTGTTTGCTTTTCTGTTGCTGTTGTTCTGAGTGTCTGTATCAATACTGGACACACAAATTAAAAGTTTTAAGGAAAAAGAAATACGCTCAGACTATTTAAAGGACATTTAAATTAGGTTGAAGTGTGTAATACTCTAATCCTTACCAAATTAAAACCCTGTTGCTTAAAGCTGTTAGCAATAACATGAAATAAACATACGCAAATTATGAAGTATTCCACAAGAATTTTTAAAGGAAAGAGCCTAATATAAAAAGCAAATTAATTAACCTTCCTTGTAAGTAGCAGTATACATCCTGTATTATTAAGTATGCAATTACTGGGTAATGCAGCACAGCTGTAAAATATTTAAACTGTTTTTCACTAATTTTAGTTTGGCAAAACTGCAAGATTTCTGATAATTCCAGCATTGTTAACATGATGGGGTAATTCTCTCACAGACATTTGGAAAGGATTGTCACGCAATTATCAGAAAGTTTTCTTCTCCTCATGAAAAGACGGGTAACATTTCTAAAAGTGCTACTCGCAAGTACAAATCCTGCTTTGAAAGGCAGGTTAGCCGCTAATAAACTTCGGGTTACACCGATGCTCAAAAGCTTCTTTCACGGCCAACGCATTCACTTAACATTTTCTCTCAACTCCATCGCTCCGCTTCAGCGGGCACCCCCCTCTGCTCACCCCACGGTTCCTGGGGCAGCCTCCCCAGAGCAGCTCACACCCCAAGCCCCAGCCGCTCCCCTGAGCGCTTCCAGCCCCGCGCCAGCTCCACTGTCCCTCTTGGCTAAGTCAAGAAGCCTTCGAGCAACGCCGCGTACGCCCCCGGCTCTACCTACGGGGCAGCGACCTTCAACAGGGAGGCGTCAACAAGTGGCGGGAGGGCAGTAATGACTTACGCAGCCACAGCGAGGTTGCCCCAAGTTTCTGCACTGCTTTCACCACGCCACAATTGCTTCACCATCAAAAGAGCACCACTGGGTGTTCTTGGTGTGGGTGCCGGTTTAGTGACCAGCCCGTGCGTCGCACTGATGTTCTTTCCAGCAGAATGAAATAAGTTGCCCCAGTTTTGCCAGTGTGAAGTTACTCACGTAGTTTTATTTTAGCCTGACACTGCTGCTATCACCGGGGTGCAGGCGGAGGAGCTGCAATTCCCTCCTGGTAGCTACAGCTATTCCGGAGGAACGGTGCGGTGCATGCATTGCTAAACCAGGATGAAGGGCTATAACCCCTGTTCTGTGAGTGTAAGCAGGAGGAACAGGTTCTTGCTGTGCACCACACCTTCCTACCCGCGCAAGGGCATGCACACGGGGTACACGAAAGGCTCCTCTCGGCTGGTTTTGCACGCTGGTCCTCAGTTACTGCTCACAAAGCTGCCAGACAGAATCTCTCCGCCAGCACTGAACACGCTCCGAGAGCTGCTTCTCAGACAAAATCCAGCAGAAGACATGGACGACTTTTGCTAAACGAGACGTGTTTTTAACTGAATTTTTTCAAGCAGAGGTGCCAAATAACTGAAAGCTCACTAGCAGCTTTGTTTGGGTACCTCAGCACCACACAACAGCTCCCAGTCTGGGAAAGCAAGCTGCGAAACCACGACAAGGCAGCGCTCCTTCCCGACTGCACGACCGCACGCAACACCGTACATTCCAGGCAGTACTGATCTTGTCCATGGTTAGTGATTCCTTCCATTTCTGCTGTTACAGTGACAAGATTTACAGTGTAGGTTTAACTCCTGCCTGAAACCTGACTTTTTTTTTCCCTAAAAAAAAAAACAACGCAGGTGTGGGAGCAGGAAACAGGCTAAATTACCTGAACTCTAGCTGTATTCAGTTCCCAATCACAATTTAGCTTAAGAGTTTAGACAGGAAAGATTATTAAGGCAACAAACAGGAATTTAAACCCTAGAGAGGTACAGCGGAGCTCACACAGACCCAGAATCACAGAGCTCCACAGATAAGCAAACTGCCTGCACGCAGAAGGTGTTCCTACACAGCTGCACGCTCTGGAGCGGACACGCTTCATATAAGGGCTACAAAAGGGAGGCAAGGAGGGGGAAAAAAATCACATATTGCTCATTAGTAGCCCCTCAAGAGGCCTGGGGAACATTCATACTCTTCAAAGGGGTTCCTATTCAGTCACTCAAGAAAATACACAGTAGCCACCTTGTAATAAGCTGCAGATAAAGGAAGAAGGCATTTGACAGGGAGGACCAGAACGTGTCACGGACATAACAAAGGTGATGAGAACCATGAAAAGGGCCCAACAGACTTCTTGTAAAGTACGGAACACCTCGGAGTTAAAAAGTCTCTGTGTAGGATGTGAAGCTCTTTTAGTTTCTCTGTATCTGTAAAATATAAAATCTGAAGTGAAATCTCTTTCTTCTCACCCTCTGGACATGCCATGTAATTGATAGCTGTTGGTGACCTCTAGTCAGGATCAGTGAATTAAGCAGAGAATCTTCCTACTCACACAGCAGGTCAGAGGCACAGTCAACAGCTCAGGCCACTGCAGGCTGGAGAAAACACAAAAATCCAGCCATTTGAAAGACACTAAGAATAACTGATTTTTTATTTTTTTTTTAATTCAAAAAGAAAGAGGAGGTTTTAGTTAAATTCCCATTCTCTCCCCCTATAAACCAAATGTATCCTGCATTTGCTACCTACAGCACAGGCAGTATGTACGTAACGTAAATCCTGGATGAGCAGGTGCATACCATGACATGCTGTTGCCAACATGTGGAAAAGGCCTTTGTACAGAAAATCTTGACTAAGGAAAATGAGTCACCTGAGGGAAGCCACCCACTGAACAGTTTAAGACAGGCATTTGATGACTGCTGAAATCTCTCCACAAATAATTATGAAGGATTAGCTACAGAATTTTCATTCTGTTTACAGGCAAACGTTTTAGATTTTGGAGACAGAGGGGCTTGCACAATGTATTATTATCCCAGCAATATAACTATTACATTCAAATTACATATTGCTGCTACTGGGAAATATGATTTAGATTCAATATAGTTTAGAGTTATATATTTGGTCTGGAAACAGGTAAGAAACTGAACCTTTGTTAGGGGGTAGCAGCACAAAGACTACGAATAAAACTGTGAGATTCGGTTTGGACAGGCATTTCTCAATGCGTATGTGCACAGGCTGCTTATAAAAATCCTGTTTTATTTATATGTGTGTGTGTATGTGCATATACACACACAGGCACAGGGTACCATCAAGAGCAAGTGAATGACTGAGAAAAACCTATGAAGAAACAGCTCAAAAGTCCTTGAAGAAAGCCAGTCTTCCTCAGAGATGCCATTCAGTCTCCGTGCCTTCACTTTCCGTTCTCCAGGCACCCCCCTGAAGTCCAGCTTCACAAGAAGGTGAGCAGCAGGTGGCCAGATTTCCAGATCATGTTTTACTCATCCACTCCACCTCATTGTTAGCTCATCAATACCCAGCTTGCCCATCCTCCAGGCTCTGTCACTTTGAAGACACAAAGCTACCAAGGTTTAAGACTTACCCCTTCAATACTCTGCTGATGGAGATATGGTGCTTTAACTTGCACCAGCTAGTGCAAAACTCTTTTGCTTTGCATGAAAAAGGAAGAGTGTCAACAACGCTGGTGAATGCTTCCTAGGCCATGTGCACTACGTTCTCAAAATGTCCTTACCTGATTTTTGATGATGGAAACATTTCACATCATCAATGCAAGATGTAATTAGCTACAAAGAGGAAGAGAGACTGTAGGTTAGGTATTTCTAGGTCTGATACTCCCTTGGACTACTTCTCCAGAAAAGAGGAGGGGTGGGGTGTGGAGTAGAGGCAGGATTTTGCTGCCCCTGTTGCTAATCTTGTTAACAAGACCACTGTTCAAATAAATAACTTGAAAACTGCTGCTGGTACTTTGCAGTGGGCATTCAAGTGTAACACTTTTCTTTTCATCAAAAATATACTTGCAGTGGAGAAAGACATAAAAACACAGTGCACCAGACAGACTTTACTAGGGTAGTATCTGTCCTACTCATCAGCGGTTGGAGAATGATGGAGACAGGATCCTGAGGTGGCCAGGCTGCTGGCCTTACAAAATACAGCCTCTGGCAGCTTTACAAGAAAAATGACAGCTGAAAAAATTTTGATAATTTTATCTTTTTCTGTTTCTAACTCATAGCAGAATACAGAGAGAGCCAAAACCAAACAAAATACGCTGGCTCTGAGCAGACTGTAGTTTTTATGGTGTGGCAGAGACACTTCCCCACTCTTAGACAAGCTGCTGGATGCTCAGAGAAACCTAATCATAGAGACAAATCACTGCTAGGAAGAAATGTTTATTAAGCACATCCTAGCCCTTGTATAAAAGATACACCAACAAAATCAACACTCAGTGTTCAAGTACCAGTTCAATAAAGTTCCCATATTCTTTCCAAGCGATTCCTTCCATACCCACATATTGCTTCCCAGCCTGGCCTTATTCAGAATGCACCACCTGCTTCTTCGTACACTCCTGTACTTATAATTGGCACACTCTTAGGTTGCTAGTCTTCTCTTGGAGCAGAGGCTTATCTTCCTCAAAGGCTTGGCTTTTATTCCTGTTTAACTTTGCTGAAGAAAGTTCTGCATTTCACAAGTGTTACATGAAACTGCTTTGGAAATCAAGTGGCGATGCTCAGAGCACAATACGTTTGACCTAAAGAAAAATCTCCAGGAGTATTTAAAAAAAGATTCTTTTAAAAAAAAAGCTCATCTATTTTTGCTTTTTAGACCAGTAGTTTTCCAAATGCCAAAATCTATTGCTGTCCTGGTTTCAGCTGGGCTAGCATTAATTTTCTTCCTAGTAGCTGGTGCCGTGCTGTGTTTTGGATTTAGGATGAGAACAATGTTGCTAACATTGATGTTTGGGTTGTTGCCAAGCAGTGTTTACACTAAGTGAAGGACTCCAGCTTCTCAGCCCCCCAGCAGCCAGCAGGCTGGGGGGTGCAGGAGGCTGGGAGGGGGCATGACCAGGACAGCTGCCCCCGCCACCCAAAGGGCTATTCTGTACCATACGATGTCACACTCAGCATATAAACTAGGGGGGAGCTGGCTGGGGGCTGCTCAGGGACTGGCTGGGCATTGGTCGACTGGTGGTGAGCAACTGCATTGTGCACCCCTTGTTTCGTATATTCTAATTCTTTTTTTCATTATTGTTATTATTATTTTCCCTTCCTTTTTCTGTCCTGCTAAACTGTCTCTCTCTCAACATTTCAACCCACAGATTTTACTTTTTTTCCCCTTCTGATTCTATCCCCTATCTCACCGTGGGGAGGGGGGGGGGATCGAGCAAATGGCTGTGTGGTGTTTAGCTGCCTGCTGGGTTAAACCACGGCAATTGCTTATTGCTACGGAAGCACAGGAGAGATGATACACGCTGTGTCTAGGTAAAGCCTTGCTGATTTCTGCAAATGTAAATAGATGCAGCATTACAAGCGGCTTCTTCTGTAGCTCATTTCCCTACATCTATGCATAGTATAAACCCCCAGCTTATAATGTTCATAAACGTCAGCGGTTCATTTAGTGAGCAGGTGGCTGTTGCTCTGGTCTGCGGATCCTGGGGAAATACACATTAACCTTTCTGAAATTGAATAAGGCAGGACAAGATATTAGTTTAAATACAAGCCAGGGCTAAATTCACATAGCTTGTTCCAAAGATATTGAGTGTTAG